>CM052899.1:54610598-54725344 GCA_028534135.1 Potos flavus
GGATGGGGGGCAGATAGGGGAGTTGGCAGAGTAAAAGGTTGTGGAAAGCCGGGTGGTGTGTTGTGGTGCATGGCTGTCCCTTGCCCCTCAGGGCAGAAGAGGGGGCTGCGGGCTTCTCAGTTCCACCAGCTTCCTTGAGCACGCCTGGAGACACATGTGTGCTCTGAAAACTGAGGGACTTGGGGACGGATGTTTGACTGGAGCCTGAGTAATCTGAAGAAGAAAGGCGATGGCCCGCTGCCCTGCTGCGGGGAGGCAGAAGAGAGGCTGCCCGGTTGGCAGAGAGCTGTGTGTCATCACTGACAGAACGAGGGCTACCATTTTCTGTGTGGCCGTGGGCAAGGCCAACACAGCATCCTCTCCTAAGTGGAGCGTGAGAATTCGCATCTGGAACAAGGGTCCAGGCCGGGCTGACACTGCTGCTGAGCGGCGGTCACCCGCACACCTGAGACCGGGGAAGCTCTCATCTCTCCTGTCTCCCTTCAGAGAGATCCCAACGGTAAACATCGTACTTGGGCTCATGTGGACCTCGGCACACACTGCTTCGTAAACCTGGACGAGGGGCACAAAGGCTGTGTGCATCTGGACAGATTATCACTTTCCTGTCACAAAATCTTGGGTGAAGTGGTATTTAAATTTCAGCATCCCAAATATTAAATCGGAACCACTTCATGGCAGCTTTGTTAAAATAAGATTTCTATCCTTGCCCTCTCGATCCATTCTTCAGTGTGAAACCTTGCAAGACCTATTCAAACTTTGGCTACAAACGTGAAAACACGAGGAGATGGTGGAACATTTTACAAAATGTTGGCGCTCTGTGCTGAGCATTGGGTGCAGTAATGTCATCAGTAGGGAGAGGGCGCTGTGGCATTGCACGTACCTGTGTGCCGTCTCTACAGTGCCAGAGCAGTCCCAGTAAGAATTTATAAGGGAAAGCAGCGAGTCTGATGGTTCCTTTACGTTTCACTTCCCCTTAAAATGCTAGGGAGCTCAGGAAGTAACAACTTAGGAGAGTCTATTGTCCGGAAGAAGCAGAAGGAGTCTTTACAAATGGCTTGGTCCAGCCCTGTCAGCCCCACAGATATTTCTTTCTTGAAGGCTCATTACATTTGAAGAATGTCAAATGCTCCTTAGACTGAAGAAGACGCAATTCTGAAGGTTCTTTTTCAAGCCAGTTTTGCAAATGACAGTTGGTTGATTTGGTCTGGATATTCTGTTTACTGAAAGTATTTTCATCCGCTTGGAACATTTAGGAAATTTGAACATGTAAAGCCTTTTTTCTGCACCATCCTGCATTTTTTATTTGGTCACATTGACTATAAAGGTAATTCGCAGAAGTTATTAAATCACAAAATGCTATTGTCAAGTGATAATATTCTATTTTATAATTATAGAGGCTATTCAGGTGAATATGACAACGGATGAATGACAAAATAGAATTTCAAAAATCAATCTTTCACAGATATGGGGTGAACTTTTGATAAAAGCCAAAATAGACATGCTAAAATCTTCTCAGTTCAATGTTGATTAATTAAAAATAGATCCTAGATTGAAGCACCTGGTTTTCTCCGAGCTGCATTACCAAGATTTCTCCATTATTTATCTGGAATAATATATAAAATAGAGCTTAAGGAAAAGGAAAGTACAAGATGAAGTGTAAAATTTTTAATTGGCTCTAAGAGCCCCTTACAAGGAAAACCGTGTTGATGACGAGCCAGTAGGAGGGGAGTGGATAGTGTTTGGAAATGAAACATTTATTTCTCTAAAGTGTTTACCAAACTTTCTGGAGCATCATGATCAGGCATTAAGTATTGTACCTTCTTACAAATGAAATTATAGGATCTTAATCGTGAGACTGGAAGGGAAGTTAGGAAGTATTCATTTAATTCTTTTATCGGGAATTGCATTTGACAGCACGTAGCTGAGTTGTGAGAAACAGTGGCTCAACCAAACAGAGCTTTATTTTCCTTGCATATAAGTGGGCATCCAGAAATGAACCATGGCTTGTCAGACTGAGGTCTCCCCAGGTCTCAAGACTTTTCCTTGAGGTTGCAAGGTGGCTGTTGGGACTCCTACCATTAATTATGAATTCCAGGTAACAAAGAAGAGAAAATGAAGGGAAGGAAGAAGGGGCAGTTCTTGTGTCAGGAAGACAAAAACTCGATACCCTAGTAGATAGCCATTTCATCTCATTGGTGGAAACCAGTCATTGCCCACCTCTGCCAGGGAAGGTTGGAAAGCAGCTTTTAGCTGGGCAAGATGCCAGCCCTCACAGAATGAGTCTGTTGGTAAAGGAAAAAGGGAAGAGTGTATCCTCCTCCCAAACCTCTCCATCACAGCCTCTGCCACAATCTGCCTCTTATGGAGATGAGGCAACTGGCCCAGAGAAATTAAGCAACTTTACTCTTGTCTCCAAGCAGGTAACACAGCCAGGCCTTACGGAGCACTAACATATGCCCTCTGCCATCGGCTGACTTGTACATGGAATGTACAAGGAATGTACATGGAATGTACATGGAATTATACGGGGGGACCCTGGGAAAGGAATGGGGTGCTCTGAAGTTCTAAAGATTTTGCTTTAGTGAGAGCATAACAAGAATGGAAAATATCATGATTTCTTGAAAGTTTGGCACATCAGTTCATCTCCAATAAGATCACAGTGATTTGATTTTCCTTTAGAAATAGTGCAAAGAAAACTAAAGACACAATTCCTAACACAGAAACAAAGCGATACAGTAGCTGTCAAGGCATTTGAATTTTGAGAGTCTGTTTCTCCAAAATAGATAATGGACACATTCCCTTGTATAAACCTGAACTCTCTACTGTAAAAACTGTGGCCCTCTTCTCTCCCCAGGAGGGAGCAGCCTTCTACTTTCTCAAGAGTGCGATTAAGGGACAGTGACTTTGAGAGCAATGGTAGCAGCAAATCAAGACTGTGCTTGAAAGGATGATTTTCTCCCATTGCCCAGATGATAAAATGTGTTCTCTAAGACAAGGGCTGTGAGCAGATGGTAATTTTCTCTCACAGATATTATTCAGCCACTCAAACACGTGTTAATGTATACATTCAAGAATGCAACACTGTATCCCATCCAAGATGAGATTACTTATTACTAGGTATAATCTAGTACCACAAGGAAATGATATGCAGAAACCTGAAAGGAAATGTTTTCTAAAAATTGTCCAACAGTAAAACTATCCCATCTGTGTCACAGACAAGGAAACTACAGGCTAGCGAAACAGAAATTGATTTAATTTTTTTGGAGAATAGGAAAATATTTGTTCATTTAATATATATTTAAGTTATATATTAACTCCAGGGGTTATGATTCCGTATCTTTCTCAACACAAAGACTTATTCAAATGTTGTTGTGTCATGTGAAATTGTGGATACTTTGTTTTCCTTCCATTTGTGGTGTATGTCTGGGATATAAATGGGGAGCAAAATTCCCTAGCTAGAAACTCAGTGTTGTGTGATTCATTTATGATTGCAGTGGGAGAAACTACAGATGACCACGAGCGAAAGGAGGAAAATATTCTGCTCTGTCACATTCCACGTAATCGCGATCACCTGTGTGGTTTGGTCTTTGTATGTATTAATAGATCGGACAGCCGAGGAAATCAAGCAAGGCAACGATAATGGTAAGAGCACGTCTCTTTTCTTTTTTCTTCTCTTGGATTCTCTGACGACACCAGAGGTGGGTGGGAAAACTATTTCCCTGTTAGGTCTTTTTGTGTGATACATCAGCAAAAACCAGTACCAGCAATCGTCTTCTCCAGTTATGTTATAAATACTCAGATCGAATATCTAGGCTTTCCTAGCTGAGATGCAAGATTTATCAGGTCCAATAAACCTTAGTAGGGACAAATATAGAGATGTCATCCATCACTTCAGGCTTTTCAGGAGCTGAGTAAGGATCCTGTTCTGCCTGATGTGAAAAGACAAACAGTTGTGAAAGTGGAAGGTTTTTTCATTTTATTTAATTCACCACAGTGGTTGCTTCTTTTAAAACATGGGTAAGATGATACTCTAGTAGAGAATGTGTTGTAGCTTATTAATTAGTACCATATAATTTGATTGAGTAGATTAACACTATGGTTTGAAATTTTAGCCATGCTGACTTTAATTGTGAAGGATGATGTCAAGTCTGCAAAGAAAGCCATTTAAAAATCATTAAGACAGATTCTAACATCTGAAATGGATAGGTTCTTTGAAATGGAGAAATAGGTGGTTTATCTTTACTTCTGGTACTCAGCTCATTTCTCATCAGGCTCTATCTGCTTCTGCATGTGGCCTAAATCAAAGCTGGTAAAAAAGTGAGAAAATATTACCCGAACCACCCTCACTCTTCACCTCGAAAAATAAATTCCACAATATTAGGCCACTGGTGAATTTAAAAAGAGAAATTATTCAGAGGCTAACACTAATTTTGTAGTGTTCTAAAAGATATCTATGTCCCTTCCTCAAAAAAAAAAAAAGAAACTGAAAGAAAGAAAAAGATGACAGGAGATAAGGGAGAGGAAGTGAGGGAAAGAAAGAAGAAGGAAAAGAATATTAATAGGGAAATTTTGTTATTCTGCATTTCTTTGTCTGGATTCAGTAACAGCAGAAGGGACGGATGTTACATTCTCACGCTTGCCCGCATGGTGGCAGCAGTGAGCACCGGCAAGCGCTCTCAGGGGCGCTGGAGAAGCGGCGTGGGATGAAGGGAGGGTGAGGACCTGTCCCCTCGGATGCGCGGGGATGGGGTTTATGTAGTTTAAGAGTTGGGGGGGGACAGAAGGGAGGTGGGTGACAGAGTTGCAGTTCTCGCTCTCCTCTTCTGAATGAGAATAACAGCTAGAAAACCAGGTGCGGCGAGGTTTTGTTGTTTTCAGTTCAATATTACATTGACATCTACAATTTACAATTATTTTTTTATTAACACATAATGTATTATTTGCCCCATACAATTTACAATTAATAAATACCAAACTAGACAGTTTACAATTACATTCTACATTATTTCTAAGATACTGGATTTAAAAATGTCTATTACATCCCTATTAATAAGTTCCCTGAAGATAGGAACCCCCCCTTCTTTAACCCACGTCCCCTATAGTTACAGGTACGGGTCCAAGCTAAGTAACAGAAAGTGTGCCATACACACGGCAGTCGTGTATATATAGAAAAACAAGGAGGCGCCCCACCACCATCCCCACCTCGGCATACCCAGCGTAGGATCTTAGGACTCAAGTGTTTTCCTCGCGAGCAAGGGCAGATCTGACAGCCAGAGGCTTCATAGCTTTAGAGGTCTGATTTAGAGTTCAGTGTTTGAGAATCCTAAATGGGCCGCGGTGTAGCCTCGCCCTCCCCCAGCTGTTACCCTGGTGTAGTCCCACGGTACCAGCCTGCAGGGCTCCTCCTGGTCTCCTCTAGCCACATGCAGGGGAGGGAAGATTAAAGGCACCTGTCCTAGACATAACAAGAAGCAATCTTGTGTCCTTCACATGTAGACAGTTCCGAACCTCTCTCTTACACTCGTTTACTCAATCCCACCTCTGAGACCTGTAAGTGAATAGAGATCATTTAACCTACAGTGAACATGACTATCTCAACTTCAGCCACCAGAGTCTCCAGAACCCAAGAAACCCATGACTCCAAGCTTCCTTCCATTTATCTCACTCTGCCCGCTCATTCTCTAGTCCTCCTCGATACCCACATCTTCAGTCGTCATTTCCATGCTGGTAACCAAGCCACACATTTATCTCCAGCTTGTACTGCACTCCAGATCATGCATCTACCTCCTGAACTTCTCCATTTAAAGGTCTTCCAAGGGATGCCTGGGTGGCTCAGTCGTTAAGTGTCTGCCTTCAGCTCAGGTCATGATCCCACGGTCCTGGGATCAAGCCCCTGCATTGGGCTCCCCGCTCAGCGGGAAGCCTGCTTCTCCCTCTCCCACTTCCCCTGCTTATGTTCCCTCTCTCAGGGTGTCTCTCTATGTCAAATAAATAATAAAAACTTTTAAAAAATTAAAAAAATAAAGGTCTGACAAACACCCCAAACCTAGTGAGTCCAAACTCATAATCTACTACCACGGACCACCCTAACACAGGTGGGAGAGGTGTTACTAACATCTGTTACCAAATCCAGTCGGGTTTTCATTCCTCATCTCCCTCTCCCCCACTTCCGCCTTCAGTCAATCACCAGCTCCTATTATTCTACCTCATAGGCCTCTGGAATCTGTCCATGTCTCTCCTTCCCCACTGCTCTCATCCTTGTGCAAACTCTCCTTTGACTTGAAAACTGCAACAGCTTCTTTACTGGACTTCTCCATTTCTGTCTACCTTTAACCCAAGCTCAATAATGTAATCACTGCAAATTTACAAAAATTTACACATCTCATCACATCCTATCCTTAGTTATTACTCTTAAAATACATCCCAAATTCTTTAATGGGACTGTACTGCCCTCCCCACCCCACCATGACCGGGTTGTAGTCAGTTATTCTGAACCTGCCTTCAGCCCTGCCGATCTACGTCTAGACCCTTGCTCAGCTTTTCCCTTTACATGAAACCTTTCCTCCAGCTTCTGTCCCCCACACACTCAGACACTATTCCTATGTTCTCACACACCTCCCTAACCCCCCTCAGCCTTTGCAGTTTACCTTAAATATCACTCCCTCTAGGACACCTGGTTCAGCTCCCTTAGCTAGAATAATTGTTACTACCACAATGGTTCTCAAAATGTGGTCCCCGGAACCCACAGCATCCACATCACCTGGGCACTTGTTAGAAATGCAAATTCTTGGGCTCTCCACACCCCAGACTTATAGATCAGAAATTCTGAGGATAGAGCCCAGCAATTTATGCTTAAGAAGCAAAGAGGTGATTCTGATGTCCTCTAATCACCTCTAAGGTGATTCTGATGTCCTCTAAGCCCCACCCCAATGACTCCATTTTAACTGCATATTTGAATTACCTGGGAGTTTCTAGACCCTACAAGGCCTGAGTCTCATCCCCAGAGGTTTCAATTTAATTATCCCTAATGTCATTCTTTGTGCAAACATGTTACAAAGCTCTGCCCTACCAGGAAGCTTACCACACACTATTGTAGTTGCTCATTTAATTGTAAATCGCCTGACACCAACAGACTGAGCTCAGGGCAGGCTGGGCAGTGTCTGTCTTGCTCATCCAGCACATCCCTGGGGCCAAACACTGTGGCAAGGGGACCAGTCAACTTTGTAGAAGGAATGACGAAGTGTGAATGCCTCTGACCCACACTTTCCTACCTTTTATCTTTCTTTTAGGATTTTTCTTCAAAATGTTTTTGTTTTTTCCTTTCTCAATCCTGGGGGGATGTGGGATTTCAGACCAGAGTCTCCCAATGAATTGTCACTCAGGCCCCTCAGTCAGATTTCCCAAAAGAAGAGCTTGAATGATAATCAAAGGTCAGCTTTATATATAGTCAAGGGTCAGCTTTCTATTGTACACTTTTAAAAATTATTTTCCGTTTCTTAACAGCAAGTGAAAATGAGATAACTTTTGTCTTCGAAAGCTCTAAAGAGCTTTTGAATTAAGAAGCAAGATATTTGTCAGGAAGCAGTGCCCATGACTCTCCCTCCGGAAGCCACTGGCCAGGGGGACAGCTCCTAACTCGGGTAATTTCCAATGGAAACTCTAGTGACTTCCGCAAAGGGAATCACCTGTCCTTAGGTCCAAATTGTACATAAAGCCTGACTTCCCAAAGCTCACATTTATGGGTCGTGTGGGCATTTCTATTAGTTGGGATTATGTTCATCTCCCTTTGGCACTTTGGGACCGTGAGGGCTGAGCCTGAATTTACTTTTAAAATTTGAAAAAACTGCTTAATATAAAAGTCAAAATATTTTAAATCTGCCTTGAAAACCTTCAAAAACACTTGAAGAGGAACAAATTGTCCTCCTTTAACCCAAATTGAGGTTGAATATAAAACAGCAAAATTTTTTGTACTGTAATAACAATAGCGGAGAGAAAAAAAATTCTCCATGTGTTTTTAATGGTTGTTCTAAATGAGCCTGCTGCCCCAGACAGCTCTCTCACTTCTCTATCCCTATAATGACAAAAAAAATAAAAAATAAAAAATCAGGGTCTCGCTATTTAAAACTTTAACACCCTCGATTACCCATCACCAACTCTAATTTGGGGGAGCAATGTTCCCCCTGCCTTATCTTTACATACTCTAGAAAAATGCTCCAGTATACTATTTGTGTGTTGAAAACAAAACACAAAAACACAGACCAAGAAAACACAACAGTTTATACTCGTAGAGAGACTGTAGGTGCAGATCGGTTTTTAATGGAAGTACAGCTGATATACAATATGTTTAAGGTGTACAAGAGAGTGGTTAGACAATTCTATAATTACAAAACGCTCACACAGTTAAGGGCAGTTACCATCTGTCACCATATAAAGCATTACAATATTACTGACTTGTAGTGATCCCTACGCTGTACTTGTCATCCCCATGACTTACTTATAACTGGGACTTTATGCCTCCCCTCACCTACTTCCATTTTCTCCCACCCTCTCCCCTCTGGCAACCACAGTCTGTTCTCTGTATTTATCAGTCTATTTCTGTTTTTGTTATGTTTTGTTCGTTAGATTCCACATATAAGTGAAATCCTATGGCAGGTGCAGATTTTAATATTGCCCCAGGACTATTTAAAAGTATACAGCACAAGGGACTAGAATAACAATTGATCTTTTTTTTTTTTTTTCATATGCCTGACTCACCTGTGAGTCTCTGAGTATCTCCAGGGCAAGGGCCTTGCTTCATTATTCAGAGAGCATTTAGTATTGATAGAGGTTCAAAAACTGTTGCTAGCTCTGGCTGAGCCCAGCAGATGAGAACTATGGCCAGTGCCATACTCGTTCGCTGTTAACATCTGCTTCAAGGAGGTGTTCAGAATCACTTCCCAGCATGGGGAGGGTAGGTGCTATGGTGAGCGCTGTGAATTGTGTAAGACTGATGATTCACAGGCCTGTACCCCCGAAACAAATAATACATTATAAATAAAAAAAATAAAAATCACTTCCCAGCAATTCATAGAATGTTTTCCTTTTGAGCACTGTTGGTTAAGCATTTTTTTTTTTTTTTTTAAGATTTTATTTATTTATTTGACAGAGAGAGAGATCACAAGTAGGCAGAGAGGCAGGCAGAGAGAGAGGGGGAAGCAGGCTCCCCGCCGAGCAGAGAGCCCGATGTGGGGCTCGATCCCAGGACCCGGAGATCATGACCGGAGCCGAAGGCAGAGGCTTTAACCTACTGAGCCACCAGGAGCCCCTAAACATTCCTTTTTATATGTAATTATATGTGCTGTTATTGTTAAGCCAAATATGGTAAACACTGATTTGAGCTCCTTGTCAGAAGGCCAGGGTCTAGTTCTGCTTTGGTCACAGACATAGTTACCTTGAGTAAAATAACCACTCTGATGTTCAAATTCCTCATTTGTAAAGCTAAGTTGGACTGAATACCCCTCAAAGGTTCTTTCTGATTCATTTTTCAAAGACACCATGAACTTGACCTTGCATCAAATAAACTGAAACACTGTGTTTATGCAAATACTGCACACATATATTTGCATACTCCATATATATTTATATATTTTTGTTAGATATACATTCATTTTTATATATATTTATGTATTTGTATCTTTATTCACGGTGAATATTACCATTAAAACATATTACAAATATGTGAAACAGTTTTTTTTAATTTTTTAATGATTTATGCAACCAGAGAGAAGCAACCAGGACAAAAGGAGAAAACCACCCCCCCAGCCCTACCACTCACACACACCCTTACACAAACCCATTTTATAACTCTGCATAACCTAAGCACCCAGCCAAAAATATCTCAACTTACCGATGAGATGCATTTTCTAAATATATATTGTCCCCGCAGCTGTTAAATGAGACAGGTTCTCTTCTGCTGTTTAAAAGTCTTTTTAGACACCACACACTCCAGGTGTCTCCAGTTACATGATGGGCTACATAAGATATGCAGAATATTCTGAGAATTCCAATTTAAAAGCTGGAAGAGATTTTAGAGATCACTGTTTTAAAGGAAGGAAGTAATTTGCCTCATCTGCAACTTTATTATAAACACCCACCTGGGAGCTTGTGGTTTACCCAATTTGAGTTAAAGAGAAAACAAAGAAACAAGATGTTACAGGTGACCTTGCATGTGTTCCTCCAGGGGAGAGAGCCGGGAAATATATTTTCTGAGAAACAATAAACCTAGACAGTAAATGAGTCTGAGTCAAAAGTGGATCTCCCAGTTTACAAACCATTGTTCTCGTAGTCTGAAAGCCTGGCATCAATGTTTCCTAACAAATAATACACACAGTTGCCACGTCAACATTTCAGGACCTTGCGGTTGATTTTCGGTGAGATTTCCGAGCTTTTCTCCATGAAGGGAATTACCACCTGGGAAGGATGCCCGGGCCGCAGGGTGAGGCACCGCAGCGCTGACTGAGTACAGTGGCTGTCCGGCTGCTGACTGGACTTTTTTCTCTCCTGGTTCTGGAGGTTTTCATTGCCTGGAGTCCAGGTGGGAAATCCAAAGGTTGAAGCCCATCCAAGTTAGAAAGGTCTTAGTTATAGGCACCAGCGAAAGCTTTGCTCTTGATCTACAACTCAGATTAGCCAAAGATACGTAGCATTTAAATCACTCAGAAAACAATAACCTACACTTACATAGCACTTTCTATGTCAAGGACTATTCACTTAATCCACACTAACAGCCTAGTGAGGTAAATACTACTATTACCCTCATTTTTAACTGATCGGTTATCTTTTGCCGTATCACAGACTATCCCCAAACCTACCAACTTCAAACCACACGCATGTATTGCAGCCTGAGTTCTGCAGATGGGCTGGGCATTTCTCCCGGCCGGGCCCGCCTGGCTGCTCTGCACGGGTTCGCCCCTGTGTCTGCCAACAGCGGGCACGCGGGCTGGCTGCCATGTCATCCGCATGGCCTCCTCCACCTGCCTCGCAGCGGGCATGCTGTCGGCCGCATGCCACGAACCACTGAGCTGTGGTTTTCATCACACAAGCCTTGGGCGCCCTGCCCTCTTCACAAGGCGCTTAGTGTTTAAAAAAGCAGTGAGAGAGCAAACCACACACACAAGGGGAACACTTGGGAAGTGTCTGTTGTGTCGTATTTGCTATTGTCTTACTGACCCAAACAAGTCACGTGTGGCCACAGCCAGAGTCGAGGAGAGAGGGGATGGGAACCGAAGGACCCGGTTACAGGAAGGCAAGAGCCGAATGGGAGTATTTCCGAACAAGCTACCAAAGATGAGCGAACTGAGACCAAAGAGAATACCAGATAACAGGCTCTCAGTACCTCAAGGAAATGAAACAGC
Organism: Potos flavus; assembly: GCA_028534135.1. NCBI lineage: Eukaryota > Metazoa > Chordata > Mammalia > Carnivora > Procyonidae > Potos > Potos flavus. Next base: position 54,621,992 of record CM052899.1, read on the forward strand.
TCTTTGAATTAGAATGAAGATGGAAAGACTGAAGTTAGCTGATTGTTAGGCATAAAACCCATAATCCTCGGGGCCCCTGGGTGACTCAGTCTGTTGAGCATCTGACTCTTGAACTCGGCTCAGGTCTTGCTCTCAGAATTGTGGTGAGTTCGAGTCCCATGTTGGGCTATTTAAAAAAAAAAAAAAAAAAAAAACCCTAAGCCTCAAGAATGAGTGGGAAAAAAAAAAAAAAAAAGAATGAGTGGGGATTTTACACAGGAAAACAGCCTTTGAGAAGCCATTAACCATAGTAAGGGATATCCTATTGGGGTTTGGTCTGCAAAGAAATTGAGTAAAAGTTTCCGTTGTTTGGGATATGAGTATTTCTTAGCCAGGAAGGAGAGGGCTTCTGGGAATGAAGATGAAGAAATAGTAATTGTAAAGGAGATAAGAGATGGTTTATCAATAAACTATAGTTTCAGGTTCCTGAAGGGGAAATGCCCTTAAACAGTCCCAATCCAGGTCTCCTTACCCAATCCCAATGGAAAATGCAATGAGGAATATCTGGAAGAATTTTTTTTATGTGAAAAAACAATTTATAAATTGCACTCTTTCATTCATTTTTATATTTTATTCAAGTTCTAGAAATAGTTGATTTTATCTGGTATCCCCAGTTTTCCTCTCTGGCTTGCTAGAAGAATCTTGCATGGACTCAGAATCCCAAGAGCCTATGATGAGCTGAAAGATGCATTTACTTTTCTTTGCCTAACATAGTTTTACCTGCTCTTTAAATATAAATTTCCCTACAAACAGTGGGCTGATTTCTGGGGCTCCGGTAGCACTGCACATTCAGGCAGACATAATGTGGCATTTTGATTGATCTAACTCTACTTTATGAAGTCTTCAGTATCATATCACAGGACAAATCTACAGACCATCTCGAGCCTTTCACAGAAAACCTATTAGCATGCTGATTGGGGACAGCACAGAAGATAGTGCAGCCCTCCAGGACTGCATTGTACACACGCAATTATAGAAAGGAGGCCTGGAAGAATTTAATCATATGTTGAGACTGCTTGAAAATTTTTTGCCCGTTCATGTAGGATTGGCATGACAATATGAACAGTGAATGAGTCAAATTTATCTATTACAAGGGACAAGAGAAGACTTCTTTTCCTTAGAAAATGGTTGTGGACAGGGGACACCTGGGTGGCTCAGTTGGTTAAGCGTCTGCCTTCAGCTTCGGTCATGATCCCAGAGTCCTGGGATAGAGCCCTGTGTTGGGCTCCCTGCTCAGCGGGGAGTCTGCTTCTCTCTCTTCCTCTGCCTGCCGCTTCCCCTGCTTGTGCTCTCTCTCTCTGACAAATAAATAAAATAGGAAGGAAGGAAGGAAGGAAGGAAGGAAGGAAGGAAGGAAGGAAGGAAGGAGGGAGGGAAGGGGGAAGGAAGGAAGGAGGGAGGGAGGGAGGGAGGGAGGGAGGAAGGAAGGAAAATGATTGTGGACAGAAAACCTCCTCCTCCAAGCTCCTTCAATTCCTGCCCAAGAATTTCTAGGCAGTGTTTCCCATTAATGTTTAGGAGGAAAGGATGCAGATAGTTTATTCCTAAACCTACAGAAATTCCTGAAGAAAGATCCCAAGTACATACAGTCCTAGGCTTCAGGGAAATGAATAGATGAGAGAATTGCCTCAAGTTGGATTTTCCAAATTCCTCTTCCAACCTGGGCCGGTAGAAACAACTTTGTGCTCTTGGCATTTCCAAGTTCAGGTTCCAGCTTCAAATATGTATCAGTGAGGACAAAGAACTCCTTGTTTACACAAAGCATCCACAAGGAACAAGATTTTATGCCTTCTCTTTTCTACCACCCTTCCTTACTGTGTACATTCCTTCTTTATAGAAGACAGCATAGAACTAGTCCAACAAGGTTGAGTATGAAGACAATTTGCTGAGTCTCAGTAAGAAGGAGGTAAACATATCTTACCAATGGAAACATTCTCAGAAATCCACTTAGCCCCATGCGTTAGTGTCTCTTCTCACAACATCCTTATAGTGAGTTTTCCAAGGTAAAATCTTACGCCTGCTCAACGTCTTTATAGAAAACAAAAATCTTGCCCACTTAGTCAAAGGCAAAGAGAAAGATCAGGCTGTCTCTGAGAGAAGACGGTCACGTGAACAATGGGTTTGGCTTCTGGATGTGGGGCGGTGAGATACTCTGTACTCTTTTAAACTGTGTCAGGGAATATACGGACGGCCTTGACTTCCCAAACACATGAAGGAAGAATGACTAGAGGAGAAGAAATCGACTCAGAGAATGTTGTGAAAGAAAGTGGAGGGATCAGACTTCTTCCAGAAGTGACAGAGAAAATGGCTAGTCACTCCTGGCCCAGATTCTCAGGTATATTCTGGATTCTCGTCACTATTTCAGGAAGGAGAGGTAGGGCAAGAGTGGAGTCTTCTTCAGATCATCCACCCATGAAAGCATAGCTTCCTAGACAAGTGAAGAAAGGCGGGCACCTCCGGTTGTATTGAAAAGACTGAGGCAAAGCAATCCAATTTGGAACTTCAAAAGCTTTCTTTCAGCCTTGAAATAGCTACTGAGCAAGGTACTGTGGAAAACAAAGACCAACCGGACATTGATTCTGCGCTTGTCAAGATTATGGGATAGCAAAGCAAAAATAACAGGTTAGAAAGTTAACTCATGCCACAGGGGGAAGAAATAACATGAAACTGGAAAAGTGGTAAAATTTATTTCCAGCTGGAAAATGCTCCTGAGCTGGGTTTTGTGTGACAGACAGACCTGCAGAAACAGGGAAGCAAAATCCAGAGAGAAGAAATATCATGGACAAAGCCTCAGAAATGGAAAACCTCCAGGCACTTACTGAGAACAGCTGGTAGTATGATTTAGCAGACAGAGGGGAAAGTGAGATGTCATTTCATGGGGACGTCTCCCCCTAAAATGGGAGATAAAAAAGTACATGTTTTCTCTAGCTTGTCTGTGGTTAAAACATTCCAAATACATAGAAATTACTGATCAAGAGAGTAGCCAAGAGCAAAAATCCTTCTAAATTTGGAAAACTCCAAGATACCTGATTTGTATATTGAATCCTCCCTGAAAATTTCCTAATAAAGAAGCTTAAGTGATTGTCTTCCACAAGAATTCTCAACCTCAGCATATGGACATTTTGGACTGGCTAATTCTTGGTTGGGGAGTGCTATCCTATACCCTGCAGGATGTTTACACGGCATCCCCGGCATCTGTTTACTAAAAGTCAGTAGCACCCTACCCCAACACGAGGCATAACAATAAACCAGTATCTCCAGACATTACCACATGTCCCCTGGAGGAAAACCAGTGATCTAACCTGAGAGCCACACTACCGTTGGGGACCACTGATCTACCCTGAGTCGGTGTGTCAGATGATTGTTCTTGCATAAACAGAACTGAGGTAGGAGCTAAACAAGCCCTAGTATCTGTTTTCTTACAGAAGCATAAAGCAAATATCGCTGCTACAAAATGTAGGTAGGGCATTTCCTATAACTCTATTCATTGTTATAAGGAAAAGTAAATAAAATCCAAAGTAGAATCATGGACTTTCATAAACTGTGATTTCTAGCCAACTCTTCCCGGTCCAACATACTGAACCATGCTCTTTTACTGGACAGACTTTCACAGGAATGGAGACAGGCATCCTCCATACCATCTTGGTGTTGGCAAGAAATGGACTCTTGACCATCATGTCTTTAACATTCCTAATTATGTGTGGCCTAAATATTGTTAGAGTTACGGAAACTCTTGTGCGAGTCGTAAAAATTGCGAGAGCCAATTTCTAGTTATGATGGTACAAATTAAGAGAAAACATTGCTATCCAAGAAAGTGGTGGTTCTCAGCAACAAAAAGACTTATGAAACAAAAATGACTAAAGTACTAAATTTTATGCACATCTTTACTCTGGAATCCTTTCTCTCTCTGGTGAGATGTGGCAGCTTCTTTCTTTCACTTTTTTTTTTTTCCTTTTAATTTTAAAGGGAATGAGGATGGACAGGGGCATCTGTATGTACAATCCTATAGAACTATCTATCATTTTACCTTCTTAAAAGGATTTAAAACTCATTCGTTCACTTAGTATGTTCACTATCTTTCCTTAAAGGTTTAGCTCTAAAGAATAAACGTCAAAGTAAGTATCAAAAGTCCAGTATCATCTGATAACCATGGTAGGTACTTGACGCTAGAAGAAATAAGTTCATTATAGCAGTAGGTGGAGAGTTTCTTCATGTACAATTTTAACAGTATGTTTAAGAGTTGAAAGCAATTAAGCAATTCAGGTTATAATTTTTACTGCCTGTTAACAACATATTCCTTATCCACAAACAATATATTCCTTACCCACGGTCTTTTGAAGGAGTCATAGAAAAAAATTACCGAACCCATTGATAATGACTTGGTGGTAACATTCTCTCTCTTTTACTTCAAAGGTGTCCTTGAATGGCCATTTTGGACAAAACTGGTTGTGGTGGCCATCGGCTTCACGGGAGGTCTTGTCTTCATGTACGTACAGTGTAAAGTCTACGTTCAGTTATGGCGCAGGCTGAAGGCCTACAACCGTGTGATCTTTGTGCAAAATTGCCCAGACACTGCCAAAAAGCAGGAGAAGAATTTCTCGTGTAATATCAACACGGACATCAAGGATGCTGTGGTAGTGCCTGTATCACAAATGGGTACCAATTCACTGCCATCTGCAGAGGGCGGCCCCCCCGAGGTTATACCAGTGTGACAGGACCCGCTGGGAGTGTCTTCACTGAAGAATATCTTTCTAGCCCTTAGCCACTACACATGACAGAAGTGATCCTGAAGTATTCACTCCCTTTATCTTCTCTTTCTCCTACTGACTCGTTTTTCCTTACTTTGCTCAAAAAGGGGACCAAAAAAACCACCAAATCACCAGGATCCCATGAAACAGTCCAAAGTGTGATACAGAAATGTGAAAAGTTTCCTAGAGAGGAATTTCTAAGACAATTAAGAACCAATGGAGGAAGGCGTGCTCTTAGGCAGTGACGAAAGCCTGCATGGACACACACGTCTTCGGAGGAGCAGGAGCAAGTTTAAGAATACAGACTTGAATTGCAATGTGTATTTCTTCTAAGGCCTCATAATGTTAACTATCTCATCTGGAAATAAGAAACATACTTGGTTTTAAGCTTGAATTTGTCTGCATCGTCCTTAAGTCATATCAGAAGCAAACTTGGAGGATGCATATTTTGATATTCATACTTTGACAGCTAACAGATTTTTATGGCTATAGTGGAGTCCAGTTGTTTTAACAGATGCATGTTTTTAAAATAGATGCAATACACATTTGAAGATATTAATACTTAGAATTACGTTCAAATAATGAACAGAAGATCTGCAGAGTTTTTTGGGTGTAATTAGTGCTGTTAAATAGCCACAGAAGCTGAAATCAACTATCAGGTCCTATATTTTATCTGGCCCCTGTAAAACAGTGTTGTCCAACAGAAATATAATGTGAGCCCACAAATGCAGGCCACATGCATACATTTAAAATTATCCAGTAGCCCCATTAGAAAAAGTAAAACTAAGTTACTAATTTTCTATTTCATTTAATGCTATATATCAAATTATTTCAATGTCATGAATATTAAAAATTAAGATATTTCACATCCTTTTTCATGAACCAAGATTCAAAATCCAGTATGTATTTTATCTTTATGGTGTATCTTAATTTGAATTAATCCTATTGTTTAGCACAGCCCTAAAATTAGAAGCACAGCCTCTGCTTCATTTAACAGTAGAATATTTCAAAACAGCAGCTCAATTCATTCTTTTATTCAATGTCTCACAAATGTTATAGTTTTAAAAGCACTAAATCAATAAAATGAAATAACCTGGTTGGTTAGAGAGCTGAACTTACCATTTCTCTAGAGGGTAAAAAAATGAAAGTACAGAAAGATAAAATGATCTACCAGTGGCAAAGTTCTGAAATTAACTTGTTTGCTACTATGAAGCACATATGATAGGGAAACAAAAAATATTTTTGTTAAGTCAAATGTGGAAGGTTTTTTTTTTTCTTTACTCCACATGTGGTATCAACTTGACAGATGAGTAGTTTTGACTAAGCATTAGACTATTTTAAAAAGCTGACAGTATTTCCCTCACTCAGCTGGGAAGCAAAGATATTCAACAGATTCTGTGATAAGTAATAAATTGAGTTGTTTAGGTTTGGCAGTTCAGTTGATTATTGTGTTCTTTGCATATTCATGTAAAACTGAAGCGTGAATGATATTGTAGTGAGCTAGATTAATGATTATAGAGTTAGTGACCCGTCAAAGAAAGATGTCTCACACTTAAAAAGGTGATTTATTTTTGTTAGCTGTCATATTTATTATTGTGAAAAGGCAGCCATGATGGCCCTAAGAACCAAAGCATGGGTATCGCATTGCACAAACCTGGGTATCACATTGATGCACTTTGTAATTATCAGTGTGCTTGTTCTTCACGGATTATCATGGAAAAAAGGAGAAGGAAATAACCTTTTAATGAGGAGAAAGATACGAATATTAGTAGTGGCTGACACTGAGTCCAAATAGTCCCAATTCCTAGAAATAAAAGGTAAACGATGTCAACTTTGTGTGTGTGTGTGTGTGTGTGTGGTGTGTGTGTGGGTGTGTGTGTGATTTCATGTGTGTACATGAGAAAAACATTAAGGGTTTTGGCCAGTCAGGAAACAAAAGGTTTAAAACTCATCTTTCTTAAAACTTGTTGTGGAGGGTATGGACTAAACACACAGGGAAAACAAAGTTGAAGTAACTAAAGTGTACCATAATTTCTGCACAAATAAGGACATACTTGTAATAAAAAAATCTATGAACCTTAAACAAACTAAACTTTGTACTAACTTCCTCTTAAATTTCCATTTTAAAGTTTAAGATAAATACTCATGAATAACTAAACTTTGGGTGATTTAACCATGGCACCTCACCCAATAGATTAACCTTGATACAATTTTTATTAATTTTCCTAAGCATTTGACTAATCCATGTTTCCCAGAACTTAGCAACAGAAATGTGTTGTTTACAAATATTCCTGGGGGGGGTGGGAGGGTGGGGTAATCTGTCACCAGCAAGCAATGAAATCTTGATTTCTCTTTTGTTTGCTCTGGAAGGAAAAGGATTATTTACCTTAATTACCACCAAAAATACTGTTTAAATTCTATACAGCCCTCAGCAAGATAGATAAGTGCATAGCTCATTTATCAGTGGGAGATGATTGGCTAAAGAAGGCTTTGTTTATTAATGGCTACACTAACACTAAGAAAACATTTCTAGAATGAAAAGTAAAGATAAGCATTACTGTCTTAACCCTACAATATGACCTGATATTTTAATACCATACCTAAATTCTTAATATTAACTTGTACAGGCTTTGACCTTCTTGTAATGAGAAAATAACATAGCTCCCTAGCAGGTTAAAACTCAGCTTTTTATTCTGCTATTCTTCTGACCTTTATAAACCCTGAACTCCTGAATTTAAATCTTTTAACAAGTTTTCCTGCGATAGCTGTTTATGGTTCAAACCATCGGAAATAATGATGTGCATTTAAAACCTAATATGGATTTTCTTTCCTATTCTGTGTGGCAACTGCCCTTTCAATGAAAGGATTTGGCTTTGTGACAATACTTTTGTGGACTGGACATACCCTTCAAAAACTACACTCTAGAAGGACAATTTTTTTCGAAGCATGTTTACCTCCTCACGTAAGAAGTAAAACGGAAGTGAATCAAAGGACTGAAATCGAAGAATGAACAACGCAATTCTGTTAAAAGCCCTGGCTTTTTATAGTCATGCATCTGATAGTATCAATACCATAAACAATAGACATTTATGCTGTTAATTTTTAAAAGAACTCGCTTTTATTATATCAAAGATTGAACTGTAAAGAAATGAAATCCCAGTATTTTTTTTACAGTGAAGTCCAAAAGGCAATTAACCTTAAGAACAAACACAAGCAAAACAAAAATGAAAAAAAAAATCAAAGCAAAAATGATCTAATCTACCTGGGATACAGCAATGGAGAAATTGAAGACAGGTATATACTGAAGGAGTCTCTCAAAATGGCCCAGGATTAAATCTCACTCTGAGCTGCTATTACGTGATTACTGTCCCAGACAGAGAGCCGCATTTATCTTGTTTTGCAAAAGGTCCTTAGGTACCCCTAAAACATCTGTTTGGCTAGAAAATTAGCTCATTAGAGCAATGACATCATTAAGATATTTTCATTGTCAAAGCAGTGAGGTGGGAAAGATTACTGCATTCATCTGACAGTTTACCTTTCCTTACGTTGCCAATCAATATTTTGGAACAAAGTAGAGCTCTTTACACTTATTATCATTATTGTAGTTGTTATGTAATAATTGTATAGGACTTAACTTTAATTAAGAAAGATGAAAAACCTTTTTTCTTTCCTTAAGTCAGCCCAAAGGTGCTATTTTACATATCAATACAGCTCAAAGGAAGTACTGTTATTTTGGGCTGCAGTGTTTCCTCCAATCTGAAGAAAGCCCATTTGGAAATTGGAAATTGCATTAAAACAAACAAGGAAAAATTATTTTAACTGTGTGCAATTTTTGAGATTGAGCATTTGTACTTTTTGGTTTTACCTAATTCTCTTGCATTAACAACTTACTGTTTTGTGAATAATGTGTACTAAGACAAATTAAGGAAAATAATTATCTGTGAAAGACTTTGTATATTAAACAAGTGACCTAAACTTTTGTTGTGGTTTCTGTACTCTTTGCCTAATTTACCAGGATTTCTGCAGATATGTATCTGCAACATTCAAAAAAGCTTGGGTTCTTAAGATTTTATAATAGTCTGCGTTTTTAAGCAGGGTCTGAACATATTCACATTAAAGCCAACATAGGCTGATCAACCCTGACATTATAGAAAGGAATAAAGAGGTGCATTAAGAAGGGAATACTTTAACTCAGGGAAAGGACAATGCAGGCAGATGCAACAGTAACCAAAGTCCTTAGTGGCAAGTGGCAAGATTCAGCTACTAAAGAAACAGCAAACCCTTGTTAGAGTCTGACAGTTTCTTTCTTTTTTTTTTTTTTTGACAGTTTATTTCTTACAAAGAGAGCAAAAGAAAGGCAAACTGCCAGCTCCCCATGAGGCTTGTCCCAAGGGAAGACATAAAAAGAAGGCACGATAGATGAAAGATATGACAATGCAACATAAGGAGTGGGGCACCCTGGTGCTGGGCTGCTGGTTCCCTATTGCAGCTAAGCAACTCTGTGGCCTGCAGCCACTCTGTACAGGGACTCGCAGTGGAAAGTCTCATACTTCATCAAAACCCAGAGGCAACGTCAAACTGTCTCACGTGTCCTCCTTGAAAGATAGGGTGGCAAACATGAAGTGCCCCATGGAAGTTCCTGTATGTCCCATACCCTTGTGTTCCAGGAAGATCACAAGGCACTCATTCTAAAGTTCAGGTCAGCCCGAACCACGCCTGGCCAAAGTGGATAAACACAAGGTCATCAGATGCCAGCAGAGCTGCTCCACCATAGAAACCAGCTTGGCAATTCTAGGAATGGACAGAAGACCTGTGATCTGAGTGCAGCAAGCCAAGGGCAAGTGGAAACAAGCTGAGGTTGGAGAAGCGGTCAGGAATCAAATCATTTCAGGCCTCTTTGCCACTGTAGGGAAAGGGAATTTCATTTGAAATGTGACAGATATCAACATGAGTTCGGCAGTTGTAACAAATATGCCACCCTATGGCGGGGAATGTCAATAATGGGGGAAGCTATGAGCGTGTAGGGGCAGGGGGTGGAATCTCTTTACCTTCTCAATTTTGAAGTGAACTTAAAACTTCCCTAAATAAATAAAATCTCAAAAAAAAGAGAGAGTGGTTAGAAACAAAATTATACCCATCAAATAAACGTATCATGAAGAAAGTGACAGAATGATACTGTAACAGTATGAACAAAGGAGTAGCATATCTTAGTGTACATTTCCAAAAATTCATTAGCAACTCTGGAAAATGGATTACGAGGTGCAAGAATGGTGGCATGAGGGCCAGTGAGGAAGCAAATGCACACAGCACAGGCAAGACAGGGAGGGGGCGTCACATGGGCTGATATGACTCTCTTTTTGGAAACAGAACCAGAAATACTAATTAGATTAGATTGGGGGTGTGGAAAAGAGAAAGAGAAGAATCAAGGATGATTTATAGGCAGTTTTCTGGCTTGAGAAATTTGATGATGAACTTGGGAGAGATTCAAGGTTCCTGAGGAGAAGTAGGGAGATCCAAAACACAAGTAGGAGTATTTGCCTTTGAAAGGAGAAAAGCTGCTACACCCATGAAATTGAAAGGAAAGAAAATGATAGTTTGTATTTTCTCAATGATGCATATAAAGTGAACAGCTGAATGTTGAAGAGGCAAATATTAAAGTTGAGCCACAACATATGGAAAAAGGTAGTGAAAGAATTATCTCAAAGTTGGAAAGGGAACTTATTACAGAAACACAGTAAAATTGCTCATTGGTACTAAGAATCCACTTGCAATGAGCAAACATGAATGGAAAAACCTGTCTGATGTTCTCCAGAAATGCTGAGCTGCTTGGGAACAATAGGTATGAAGGAGACCGGTAACTGACTCAGTTTGAGTTTTGAAAAACGAATACTATGTAGCCCGGGGCAGAGGGATTCAGGGCAGATGCCGGGAGGCAACTATTAAATCTGAACCTCAACAAAACGAGCAATAATCTGAAAACAGGAGATAGGTGGTGCACAATGAAAGAATGAGGTCAAGGTGTGGAACTTCAGCAATGGAGGGGGATGGGAGATGGTGAAGGGAGAACAGAAGGGCGTGTCAATTTTACAGGAGTTTCAAGAGCTGATAAGGATCTGGGTGTGACCACAGATAGGCCTCTGATGCAACAGAGAAAAAGACTGGGAAAGGTAAAGGTCACAGTGTTAGATTTGTTATCCACAAGGCTTCCGGAATCAGTAACATGATTGAAACAGGAGAGAAGAAAACTGAGCCAAGAGCTAAAGTCGAGGAATGGGAGGTAAGATAGTAAGTAAAGGGAGACAATGATAGAACTTAAAAGAACTGAGAAGGGATAGTGGTAGTAGAGCAAAGAGGACGCCTATCTGATCTCCTGTTCTGGTAGGTAGCGCAAGGGTTATAGGACTAGAAAAAGCTTCTATTTAAGGTGAACAGAGTCCTAAAGAGATGCCTAGGACGGTGAGGCAAAGAAGTGACTAAGATATTAGGAAAGAGACCACCAATGTCAGAGTTAGCTGCTCTGAGCTTAGAAATGTACCATTAGCCCACATCCATGGAAGTTCGGCTTGTTGGCAAACTACGGCAAGCAGGCCAGGTCCAGCCTGTGGCCTATCCTGTGTATGGCCATGAACTAAGAATGATCTTCACATTTGTAATGGGTGGTAAAACACACACACACACACAAATATGCAACAGAAATTGCATCTGAGCTACAATAACTAAAATATTTACTATCTTGGCTCTTCACAAAAAAAAAGTTTACCAGCCCCTAGTCTGCACAGTACTGCCAACAAAGTGAGTTGCTTTTACTCTGTTCCATGGCCACGGACTACAGAAGCTATCTTACGAAAACATACTACTGACCGGGAAAGAATCTACAAGGCAGCACAAGTTATCACTGCAGAAAAAACATGTTCTACAGGAAATGATTAAGGATATCACTTAAAAGCATTATTCTTTTAGGCTACTCTGGTCCAGCCAGGAGTAACACGACTGGTACTGCCACGTTATTATTACATAAAATGATACATAATAAAAAATGATTATGAACTATATTATCCTAAATGGTAAATTCATTCATTCAACAAGTATCTACCTATTCTGGTTCCAAGCAGTGTGCTTGTTGTCTTTTTTGTTTTATATAGTATAGGGAAAACCAGGGCCAAATGTGAGGGGGAAGATGATCTGCCATTTCATAAGTTATTTATCTAACAGTATGCCTTTTTAAACATCAGACAGGATAAAACAGTTTCTATTCTCCTTACTATACTTTAAAATTCAGTTTTTATAGCCATTTTGAAAAAAAAGGACACGTTCCACTGACTAAAGAGATAGAAACTTCTGTAACCATAAAACCATACTTTTATGAAGATTACTAAAGAAAAGCAAATCAGCATCAGTTAAAACACTGAAAATGAAATAATCAGAACTTTAAGAAGTGAAATTATGAAAATAAATTTTATTTTTAATTTTCAATAATAAAAAACTATTAACATTTTAAATAAATTGTTAAGGCTTAGTTGATATCTAGTTAACCCTCTTATAGCATTAATGTTTTGTATTTATTTTCTTGAAAATACTCAAATACATTTATACTGTATCCTTTAGAAACTACTAAAAGATAACTGCATTTAACAAGTTCTGTGAAGAACAACTTTCTTACACATCCACGTCTTTCATACTTGAAATATCGAATTCTATGTCATTTAGCCTATCTCTTAGGCTACTGAAGAATAAATAACACAATAACACAATTGCAATAATGGATTCTCTAATCATTAGTTTCCACGAATAAAACCTATTATTTTTCATGAGAAAACAGAAAATATACAGAGTTAACCTGAAATTATTTATCCCCTTTATCAAAAGATAACAGATTAAGTGTGGGAGGCCAACATCATGAAAACAGTCACCATTTTTTTACTTTGTCATTTAACACTGGCTTAAAGATAATAAAAATAACATACAATCTATCATCTTCCTCATTTTACAAGGAAAGAAAATCGGTGTAATGTTTAAGAGGAAGATTAGTGAAACACTATTACTGAAAGCCAATTTTGCTACCATCACTGCTCAAGAAGTATCCATAGGACCCTTTCAGCAAACACATTGCTGTACAAGCCCCAAAACGTGAGATCAGGTGATCCAAGGTAAACGCGAGGAAAAAGAGGAAAACATTTTTGTCGTTATTCATATCACTCCCCTGGCCCGAGAAATTCGGATTAAGTGGATCTTAGATTGTGCTTTTATTTCACTATATCTATTTTATCAACTTAATGTAAATGAAAAGCAACATTCATTTCTAAATGAAAATTGTAACACTGTTTTTGAAACTGCAAATGGGATTCTCATCATGAAAGACGCTACATAGCAAATTCTTGTATCTGGACAGTTATTTACCATAATCAGGTCAAATATAACTTGAAGCCCTCAGACTATTTACTTTCACCTCAAACAAAGGACAATCAGGCCACTGCTGTCATTTCCTCATCTGAATCACTTGATTCATCTTTTAGTTCCAGTTCCCCTAAATCTTTATCTACAGCCGTAACAGTTTTCTTCTTACACTTCTTGGGGACTGCATCATTAGCACAAATTTTTCTCATTTTAATGTTTGGCAATTTCTTCAGATCAAAATCCCATTCCCTAAATAAACAAAAGAGAGTACATAGAGAGGGTTGCTAGGGTGCAAGATGGTGAAGTAGTCAATATTTAAAACTCTGAAAGCAGAACAAAGCTTATAAATTTATTACAGATTCAAATGCCCTAGAAACAAACAATACATGCATTAGGAAAAAAAAGTCCCAAGAAGTAAGGCTTGCTTTGTCCACACATATTGCATCTTCTCATTAACCTAACAACAGTTATTACTGCACAGAGATTCCCACATATCCCAAACTTCCAATGTAATACAGGAATATTAGAATTGAAAGGAGGCTCTATGCCATTTGTTTATTCTCCCTAATCTGAACACGCCAGTGGGCAATACAGTATCAATAACCTCAAAAGCAGTAACTATTATCATACCCACAAATCTCCAAAGTGCAGTCAGAAACAATTTTTCTTTTCACACTTGGCGGGAAGTCAAAGTTTCAGTAACCAAAAATATGTTATTGTTACAAAAGAAATCATCTTTCAACCACTGAACTAACTAGTTTTTGACAACTTAACCTCTTCTCTGGTATCACTTCCCAGGAACCATCTTTTCCAAAAGAGGGTGCTGCGAATGGTCTAGGGATAGAACTCAAGGCCACTGAGCCTGTTGCTGTTAGTTTATCTTTTTCAAAAATACAAATTGGGGAGGAATAGTGAGACCAAGTTCTTTTAAGTATTATATTAAGGTATTTAAAAGCACCATGTCACTACCATTTTCATGAACATCAGGGGTTTCACATAAACACAAATTAGGAAAAGTCTTACTTTGATAAAAGAAAAATTCAGGTTAAAATAAACCACTGAGTTTTTTTATCTCTAATGTCTAAGTTCAAAAGGAAGAAAGTTTATGTCTCATGTATTTCACATGCAGCCTCAAGGAAAAATAGTGACAGACTTACCTAAAAGTTCTCAGATTACCTGCATTTACAATGTCTGGAATCTCTGGGAAAGATAATAATTTATATCCATTACGCAGTGTTCTTTAAATCACAACATTTTACAGTTTCCTTATTATCTCAGATACAATGAGTAAGTGATAGACAGCAAGAAAATCCAAAGGCAAAACAAAATTTCAAAGCACTGCTATAATGCTATATGAAAAGTAAGTTTTACAACTATAAAGGGCTTAGTTTAAGAGGGTGACTTAAGAGGAATGCTATTAAATAATATATTCTAGCACAGAATCGGTAAAATGAAACAAACCTATTACCAAGATAAACCCTGTCCTTTTAATCTATGAAAGGCACCTGGCAATTTCTAACGATCAATCAACTGAGAGGCTATTATAATGTACAGATAAAACAATGGTTTTGGACTAGGCTTGGACTAGGGAGGTGGTGGTGGTAGCAGTACAAGGTATCAGATGCAAAATACATTCTACTGACAAGCTGGATGGAGTGTGAAAGTGACTATGGGTTTCCCGCCTGAGCAATGGGGCAGATGGTCATGTTGCTGTCTGACATATAGATCATGTGAGAGCAAGTTTTAGGAGAAAAGCTGGACTTTGCTTTGGGACATGTCAAGTCTGAGATGCCTAGAGGACATTCCAATAGAGATTTTGAGAAACCCCGGTTTGATAATGCAAGTCTGGAGTTCTAGGGACAAGTCAGGGTTGACAGATACAAATTTCAAAGTTATAATCATATAAATGGTATTTAAAACCAGACTGAGTGAAATGAACTAGGAATTGGTATACGTAGAAAATAAGAAGCAGCCCTGGGATGGGGACCTTGGCCAATATTTAGTTTGTGAAGATGAAGAGGAGTCAACTTAGGAAACTGACTAGAAAGAAAACTAGGGAAGGGCTAGGTCTTCTTTACCAAATGAATAAGTGTGATAAGAAAATGAAGTCATCATCTGTATCAAATGCCACAGAAAAGTTGACTGAGAATCAACACCCAGTATAGCAACTGTTCGCCTTAGCAACTTAAGAGGTCATCAGTGACACTACTTGTTGGGCGTTGGAGACAACAGCTAATTAAAGTGGGTTCCAGAAAAAATGCAACAGGAGATGGGAGAGCTATGTGCATAAACAAATTTTACATTCTTACAAGGTGACTACTCAGTGAAAGAGACACAGACAGCAGTGCGTGAAGCTCTCCCTGAACTTCCTGTATTAGGTTGTTTCAGGCACTTTGATAAATGACACCTCATGTAACTTTTAAACAACTGGGGATGTAGGTATACTATTTATTTCAATTTTTAAATTGAAGAAAACAAAACCTGGTGGAGGGGGGAGGTTATATAACTTGTCCTGTTATACAGTAAGCTCTAAGGGTTTAAATCACATCTACCTAATGCTACAGCTATTTTTCGTTATTTTTTTCAGTGAAGAAGCTCACTTCTCAGAAATGATGAAGAGAAACTGCCAACTACTTCAGGGTTTCTAGTGTTACTACTACAGTGTAAGTGGCTGACACCAAGCTTCTGATTGTCTAGACATCTGTATCAAAGACACCCTTCTCAAATAAAAATATTGCCAGCTGTATGACACACTACTAGCAAAACTAGATAAGAAACTAGGCCACCCTGACCCATGAAAGTCCCCTTTCAGAAAGCCCTAGTAACCTAGTAAATCGCCACTCAAGTGACCCCACTTTTCCCTTCTCATGCCCTAACTCCCAGTTATGTTTTTAATTCACCAAGAGTGAACCTGTGAGACCCCAAGCACCTCACCTTCACACCCTAAAAAGGTAGAGCCCCAAGTCCACACACTCTTCCCCTCTCTACCCTCGACCTCCCTGTGTGGCTCTGGGGGTGCTGTGGACCCTCCAGGGCCTGTGGGTAATAAATCTTGTTTTTTTTTCAAATTCCCCTGACAGTTGTTACTAGGCGCATCCTGCAATCGTAGTAAGAACCACAAGGGCTGCGCCAGCCACAACAGTGGCTCCAGTTGGGGAAATACCTATGGGGGCTCAAGACAAGTACCAGTGGCCCAGGTGAGTGCCTCAGGCATTTCTAGCTGATAGAATCGCTATCAACAGGCTAGGATCAACACAACAGTTCCCCACAAGATAGTTCCTTTAGGGTCCTATACTTCAGTGATTGTTATTATCAGAATTTAAAAACTTAATTTGCTATTAAATATTTCATTTATACTGTACTTATCAAGCAAATCCACATACTATAAATGCCGTAACATGGACCCGAAATGGAATGTGAATGAAGTAATGTTCAGGGCCATGGCAAACTTGAGAACATATGATCAAGTCTAAAAGGGACAGCTGTTACTCCACTGTAGCAGATTATGTTGCCAGACCATCTAAATTTTTTTTAAAAGCCAGAAATCTACATGTGTCATGTGAAATTGCCAGATTTTCCTAGACTGACAATTAACAAGCCAATCAAATACCATCTGCAGGCCATGTTGCCTCTGGGTCCTCACCTGTTTGTGGGCTTTGCAAGCCTTAAGTACCCTTACTAAGTGCTCTTTCTTAAGATAATGTTGGTAAACTAACAACCTACTTGTCTTTAAGAATGGTAAGAAATGCTACAATGCTAAGAATGAATGTTCAATTTCTAGTTTTTCAAGAATGACTGCAACAACGATAGCTTGGTCCTTCAATAATTAGAAAGATAAGAAGGGCACAGCACCTACTCTAAAGAAACATAGATGTAGTTAGAGATGGACAAGTAGTAACTCCACAATAAAGCAAATTAGGAATGTGTCAGAAGGGAGAAGAAAACTTCGTCAAGGTAGAAAGATATGATGTCACTATCACAAGTGACAGTTCTGAGAATGTAAGAAAAAAATGAATTAAAAAATTTGATATACTCGCAAAAGAAAGGAAATCGAAAGAAGAAATTCAAACTAAATAAATAGAATAAATAAAATTAAACCTTTGAAACGAATTACAAACCTGATACGGCTATGAATTTAGAAAGAAAAAAAGAAAATCAGAACACACCAAGGCCATATCCTTCATACTGCTGTCGCTCACGCTCCATTGTCTGCTTGATGACTGTCTCCCGGGAATAGTGCCGCCTTCCCTGCCTGTCTTTGATGCTGTTATGTAATTCAATCTGCTCTAGTTCACTGCTGAATCGATTTAAATACCTGAGAAATAAGAATGCAATTTGAGTTACAAGTCTATACATTTGGCTTATATTACTTCATTTAAAACAAACCCAGCTTTTGCCTATCCTTGAAATTTTTATATTCTTCTGAGTTCCTCATATAATCAGACTTCAGACTGTCCCTGGATAACCCAACCGTGTCCAAAATTTCAGCACCCAGATCACTGCCCGCTATTCAAGTATCTCCTAAATTCCAGATCCTCATATTCAACCAACTCCTAGAAATCTCCATTTGGATGTCCCATGGAGGCTTAACCCCTCAGAAGTGAACTTGTGCCCACCACTGTCCCCACCCATCCCCCACCAAACCTGTTCCATATCTTTGGCTCTCTAACTCAGGAAATAGTACAATCATCTCCCCACTTGCCCAAGTGAACAACGTACATGTCCTCCTTGACTCCACTTTCTCCCTTTTATGCCATATCTAAGTTTTCGCTAATGATTGAGATTTTCTACCTTCTTAATATTTCTGGAATCTTCACTTATCTTCACCATACTGCTAAAAAAACATGCATAGGCCAGTATCATCTCTTGCCTAGATTGCTTCATCAGCCTTTCAACAGTGTCCTGGCCAAAGCTGTGTACCCTCAGCCCATCACCATTCTCACTACTGTGACATTTCTAAGGTTTAAATATGATCATCTCAGGTACCTGCCGTAAAAAGCTTCCTAGGGCTCCCAATGTCCTTTGAAAAGGTCCAAACTCTTACAGTGATACTTGAAGTCTTTTGTGAACTGTACCTGTCACAATGCCCTCCTTGAACCTATTATTTTGATTATATTTAATGTCTGGCAGATCACTAAATATGTCGCTCTTAACTCTGATACTGTTCTCTCTGCCTAAAGGCTCTTCAACTAACTTACTACAGTCTGCTAACCTTTACTCTTCAGAAGTCATTTTAGACAGTATTTCCACAGGAAGCCTTTTCTGATCCCAAGAAACTGGATTAAGTAACACTGTGAGGCTCAGAAATGTTACAAACCTACTAGAGTGGCTAAACCAGGGTGTAAATCTAAAGCCTTTTTGATAACAAAGCCCAATTACTCCTCTATAAATTCAGAATAGCACTCTGTCTCTTGAAGAACCAGGTTGGATAATTCCCTTTTCTGACGCTTTGCTCTTAACAAGCCCAGTGTTTACCTTTCAGTTAATTCACAAGCATCTCTCTTTGAATATCCTACTTTTCGGGGATCAAGATGACTCTGAAACCACTGCAGTTTTTCACCTATAACAACAAGTACAAAGATAGGTTAACACCATAAATCATCACTTAAGCAATGAGTATTCATTATAATTTTCAACATCAATGTGTTTAAAATAATATCAAAATTTATTTCAATGTTCCCTCTTTCTGCCTGCCTCTCTGCCTGCTTGTGATCTCTCTCTCTCTCTGTCGAATAAATAAATAAAATCTTTAAAAAAAGGGGGGGGGCACCTGGGTGGCTCAGTGGGTTAAAGCCTCTGCCTTCGGCTCAGGTCATGATCTCAGGGTCCTGAGATCGAGCCCTGTGTCGGGCTCTCTGCCTGCTTGTGATCTCTCTCTCTCTGTCAAATAAATAAATAAAATCTTTAAAAAAAAATTTATTTCAATGTTAAATATAAAGACTTGCGTGGGCTCAAAGCTAATTAAACCAGTCTGTCAGAAATCAGATTGTCACATTTTAATTTGGGAGACGGGTGGGAGAGATGCCTTCAGTATATATTTCTTATCTGATAAGGATGCATAGAAAGAATGAATACTTAACAGAACATCAAGTTCTAAGTATTTAAAAACCAAAAGACAGAACACTTGTCTAATATAATAAAATGAAAACTCGATTAGATTAATGGTAAAGATGGTCACTGCTGAACATTTAATAAGCAGCAGGCTCTATGTCAAAAGCTTTATAATCCTAAAGGATTATAACATTATTATTCCTATTCACACATGAGAAAGGTTAAGTGGCCTGTCCAGGGCCTCAAATTAGTAAATATATTAACCATGCGAGATCTGTCAGATACTATGCAAAGAGTAAAACTGACCATCAGGGTCACTTTCAGTCAGATTTCTCAAATATTACAGATCAAGAAATGGCCCTACCTCAGATAAAGATGATCTAGTTAGAAATACTATTTTTTTTTTTTAAAGATTTTATTTATTTATTTGTCAGAGAGAGAGAGAGAGAGAGAGAGATCACAAGTAGGCAGAGAGGCAGGCAGAGGCAGAGGCAGAAGCAGGCTCCCTGCCAAGCAAGGAGCCCGATGTGGGACTCGATCCCGGGACCCTGGGATCATGACCTGAGCCGAAGGCAGCTGCTTAACCAACTGAGCCACCCAGGCGTCCCTAGAAATACTATTCTATTATCCGAGAAAGCATAAGAGATCAGTGTTCAAGTAAAGCTGAAGATTAAACAAAACAAAAAACAAACAAAAAAACAAGACTCACTATATTTTTTTTTAGAGATTTATTTATTTGAGAGAGAGAGAGAGAGAGAATGAACCGAGGGAGAGGGAGAAGCAGACTTCCCGCTGAACAGAGAGCCTGACATGGAGCTCGATCCCAGGACCCTGAGATCAGGACCTGAGCTGAAGGCAGATGCTTAACTGACTGAGCCACCCAGGCGCCCCCTAAGAGTCACTAGTTTGAAGTCAAGCTTGTAAGTAAAAATTTACTAACAATAACTCTGCCCCCCCAACCCCGCAAAAATAATTGCGACACTGAGATACAGACTGAGGATGCATGTATCCACATCACTAAGTTGCTGTTTCCAAAATACTTAAGCCATAATCCTTCCTAAATCTAATGGTTAGAGAGCTAGAATTGAACTTCAGAGATAGATAGATAGATAGACAGATGTAGGTATGTAAATATAAATTAAATAGTTCTGAAAAACTGAGCTAGATATTATTAACACTTTCTAAGAGTTAATGATTGATTTTACTTTGTTTTGTTTTAATTAAGTTTAGTAAAGACACTTGCCTAGAAGAATCAAAAGAAAAATAGACATAGAACAGAACTTCACTATAATTTAGTCAGTGTCAAATGAGTAAATCTACTTACCAATAAGGTTGAGACGCAACGCCTTTTCATTCTTCAATCTTGAAAGAAAAGGTGCATAATGTGTTAGAAAATTTCCAAAAAAATTTTTAAAATCCGTCAAAAACAAAACAAAAACTGCCCACAGAACTTTAATTCAAGGATCATTCTTTTATACATATGAAATTAATTTTGTTAGTGCAGAAACACTGAACACCATGCTTTTCTTTTAAATAACTGGAACAAAATGTTACCAGAAGATTTTCTTTAGGTCTTCAGTGACTAATGATGACTAGAGGACTCTATAGAACAAATCAGTTTTGAAAACATAAAAAAAGTTTGATTGGATTATGAATGTTTAGGTGGGTAATAGTTATGCACAAAAGAGTAATGAATACCTTCTAGAAGATAGAGTGCAGCCACCAAGACCAAAATGCCCTCGTGTCACCTTTTAAACTTTAACAAGAACAAAACAGCATGTTTACTTTTCATAATTTGAAAAGAATGATAATAACGAAAAAGAACTCATTTATTCTCAGAAAACAGTCTAGGTAATACATGATTCCTATTGTTGGTATTCTAAATATTAATTAATTCAGAAGACACCTTTGGACAGCTAGTTTTTTCCACACTTTATGCTACTCACTAGATACAGCAATGAACAAAAGATCTACTGTCCCTGACTAACAAAGCAGACCAGATTTACCCTCCCACTTTAAACAACTAGAAAACTGGAGAAATAAAATGAAGCCTTTTTTAATAAAAAATTTCAGGCACAGAATGGGGAAAGATATTCACAATACAAATAACTAACAGAAGACACTGAGATTATACAAACACTTCTTATACTTAAGAAGGCAAGGGCGCCTGGGTGGCTCAATGGGTTAAAGCCTCTGCCTTCGCTCAGGTCATGATCCCAGGACCCTGGGATTCCTGGGATCCAGCCCTGCATGGAGCTCTTTGCTCAGCAGGGAGCCTGCTTCCCCCTCTCTCTCTGCCTGCCTCTCTGCCTACTTGTGATCTCTCTCTGTCAAATAAATAAATAAAATCTTTAAAAAAAAAAAAAAGGACAACCTAATACCAAAATGGGCAAAAGATTTTAACAGATTTTTCATCATATCGAAGACATAGAAATAATGAATAAGTACATAAAAAGATACTTGAACATCATTAGTTATCAAGATGTAAAAATTAAATCAAACTAAGATACTATTATACAACTACCAGAATGGCTAAAGAGTTTTTTAAAAACTGGTAATACTGCAAGTTTGAGAGGATATGGAGAGAATATAACTCTTATACAGTGGTGATGAAAATATAAAATGATACTATCGCTTTGGATAAAGCAATTTCTTACATACTTAAACGTGATACCTATCATGTGACCAGCAATTCTTATAAACTTAATTTCAAATAAACTCAATTTCCTTATATATTTTAACATACAATCACCATATGACCCAGCAATTCCAGTTCTAGGAACTGAAAGAGAAATGAAAACAAGTATCCAAACAAATATTGTACGTGAATGTTCATGGCAGCTTTATTCATAATAGCAGAGACTGACAAATTTTTTCTTAAATGGCCAGAGAGTAATGTGGTCAGTCTCTGTCACAACTACTGATTTCTGCCATTGTAACCTGAAAGCACCCACAGACAATACAAAAGGAATGCCACAGCTAGCTGCTTTCCAATAAAACTTTTAATAAAAACCGGGGCCTGGACCCTTACTTTGCAGACCCCAATAACAGCCCAGTACTGTAAATAATCCAAATGAACACCACAGGTAAATGAATAAACAAAGCGCATATCCATACAACGGAATACTACTCAGTAATAAGAAAGACAACTAATAAATGAGATATATGAAATAACATGGGTAAATTTCATAAACATTATGCTAAGAAGTTGGCACAAAAAATTACATATAATCATTTCATTTATATAAACATTAGGAAAGATAAATCTCATCTATAAAAATAAAAAGCAAATCAGGGGTTACCTGAGGCTAGGGGTAGAGGGTGAGGAATGACTGAGAAGATGCACAAGGAAATCCTTTGGAAGGATGAAAATGGCACTATACACTAATCGTGGTGGTTAGACCAAAGTATTGTCAAAAGCCCAAATCTGTACACTGGAAATATGGCCATTTTACTGAATGCTATTTATACCTCAAAGTTGATTTTAAAAAATAGAGAATACTCATAACAAGGTAGAAAAAAATCCATTCCTTTCAATTAAGCCTAGATGAAAGAATCTAGTTAGAAGTCAGGTTGCAATAATTCTGAATGAACTCAATGGGGCCTGAACTAGAATGGTTATCAGTTGGGATACAGAAAAGTAGAGAGATTTGAGATTAATTCTCTAAAGTAGTTTCTTAGATTTTTACCCATTATGCTTAGCTTCTCTCTGTTAATTTTCCATACTAAGTCATTTTCGTTTGGTATCCAGACTTCTTTGTTGTATACCCTGCAGGACATACTGTATGTGTGACAGTACATACCAACAAAATATTGCTATGCTGAGAAATCATAAAATAAAGCAAAAATAACACACAATGGCCATTTGCTGGGGCACCTGGGGGGCTCAGATAGTTGAGCATTCGGCTCTTGATTTTTGGCTCAGGTCATGATATCAGGGTCATGGGATAGAGTCCCTCGACAGGCTCCCTGCTTAGCAGGGAGTCTGCTTCTCCTGTCCTTCTTCTGCTCCTCCCCCTACTTGCGCGAACACGCACACTCTCTCTCTCAAATAAATCTTAAAAAAAAAAATTGCCATGTGCTCTCTGTAAATTGTACATCCCTTGAAATGCACTAGTCTTCAAAACATACTAGCTTCTTTTAATATGAATAAAAGCTATATTCCATATAGTCCTAAATCAGAGCATTCAAATACTGAAGAAAAACATGTTTGAGCTCTTATTCTGTTGCTATTCACTCCTGCAGTATCTTTAAGTAATTACAGTCTATCAATAAGAGGCAATTTGATTAACCTAGCGGGTCTGCTTTTGTATCCTAGATCACTAGTCAAAGGCACTACAACTTAAAAAATATCCTCCCTGATCTCCCCACCTACCTGCGTTTCTCCCTAAAAAGGAACCTTAGGAAGTGGTACAAAGAATCCTCAGTTCTATGTAAAAGTATAGAAACTGGATACTCTAAGCAGCCTGGCTACCTTTGTTCCTTAGAAAACCACATATTTTTGGTAGGGAGATAGTTCACAAAAGATGATAGTGTCTAAAATGGTCCCCACTAATTCTGTGTCTTGACGGTCATGGCCTGATGATCCTTGAGTGTGGATGGCTAGACCTAGAGACTTCTAACAAATAAAACAGCACAATAGTGATGGATGTCATTCTGAAATTAAGTTTCAAAGACTGTCTTCTGTCCTGGCCACCCTCTCTTGTTCTATCTCAGAGCCTTTGCTCTAGCGGAACCAAGCTACCATATTGTGAGTAGCCTATGGAGAGGCTCGTGCGGCAAGGAACTGACTGATGTTCCAGCCACCAGGCAGCCGTGACTTGAGGTCTGCCAATAGCCACGTAAGTAAGCTAGGAAGCACCTCTCCCTATCAAGCTTTGAGATGAATGCAGGCCAAGTCAACATTTTAACTGTAGCTTTGTGAGAGACTCTGAGACAGAAGCAGTTAAGTAGCACTGGAATTCTTGGCCAAAAAACTGTTTTAAACTGCTATGATGCCATAGAATTTCTTATGCAGCAATAGGTAAATAAAGTAAGTTAAATTCAAGTTCCAGTTAAATACTGCTGGTACCTTTTTTTATCATCTTGCTCATAGCTGTCCCAAAAGTCTGAGTATCCTGTCATCAACCATCTCTCCAAAATATGCAACTCAGCATTTCTGTCTTGCTGGAAGTACTACTCTAGTGCAGGAAGATCAGCAGCATTTTAAGATGCTACTTCTGTTTATGCCATTTAAATTAAATATGACTCATGGTCAATGATGCTGCTACTCAAAAAACTGACATCTATAACAGGCGTCTAAGCCTGTTTCATAAAATACACTAGACATACTAAAACTGTATTTGTTGGCTTCTGGAGCCATAAAGGTTACAATGATGACTTCTTTAAAACAAATGAGAAAAATCTGTTTAGAACATTGTCCAAGTAGAAAAAATTAAGTAACACCTTTCAACTCTGTACTATAAAAACAGAGCCTTGGCCAATAATGGGACCTCCTAAGAATAAGTTACATAGGAATTACCATGTTGTTCAGTTTTATCCTTCCATAATTCTTTTATAATGTTGATTCTGTAAATCAGTGCATAAAATCCTGAAAATACATGACAACATACAAAGACTCTAGGCTCAATGACACAAGCATTTACAGTGAACCAAAGAATTTAGTCAAATTCTAAAGCAGTATTTCCTAAAATATTGCCATGCATACCACTAGCACTATATATAAGCTGATTTTTTAGTCTCAAAGACACAGAATTAAATCATCTTTAAACAAGCTACTTCCCGCCCCCCCATTTTCTTTTGATCCTCTCTAATTACATTAGTTTAATGTTTACTTAATAAGTCTTCCAACCTTTGCCAAATCTTTTCACCAAGGATAAAGCAAGCATGCTTCAGGCTCAGACCATACAGGGAAGGAAAGAGTATTTATTTGTTTTTAATACAGATCAAATGTCTCCTTAAAAAAAAAAAAAAGATACATAAGGGAAATAGATTCTAAAAAAATATTAAGTAAATAATACCATAGTCAGTGGTTCTCATAGTGTGGTCTCTGAACCAGCAGCCAATACCATTAACATTATCTGAAACTCATTAGAAATGCAAAATTTTGACATTGTCTCAGACGTTCTGATAGAAAATTCTAGGGGAAAGAACAAACTGTTTTAATATGCCCTATAGGTATATCTCGTGTACACCTAAGTTTGTGAAATACCAGTAAAGACAGTAGCCAAAAACTGCAAAATCAGAGAAATAATAACCATGTCAAAAGACATAGCAAAATTCATGAAAATGATACATAAATTACTTGAAGCTTGAAAATTACTGTTTTAAAGTGATACTATCATCCTAATAACCTTTATGAAAAAAAAAAGAAAATTTGACTATACTATCACAGCACTTGTCTATTCTCTTCCAGAAAACTTCTAGCCAAATCTTTGTGGAACAGCTAACCCTTACTAAATATGCCTTTACATCTTGGGTAAGGAATTAATATATAACAATGAACGCGCTGGTTTCTATCAGCCAGTAGAGAAATATATCTACCATTTATTAAAGTGGTAAGGCTATTTTAAAATAGCTAACATGATGATTTTTGTCTTTGTAACTTCATTTTAAGTAATTTTTATTTGTCTCTCCAACAGCTCCTGGGGACTCTCACAGGCCAAAGATGGAGGGGAGAATTGGCAAATTATAGTGTGGGCTGCTGACCATAGAGGAGAGACTAAGGGACAGGAAGCAGAAAAGAAGGGGCATTATATATACATTTTGTATTCCTAAGAAGAAAATTTTGCTATGAATTCTTCACATCAAGAATACAAACCAACTTCCAGAATGGCATAAGGACCTACAAATATCCACTCTTCCATAAAAGCAGAGAATACTAACAAAACTTTCAAAATCAACTTTTTCAGAAGTATGAAAGTTAAACAAAGCCTTGCAAGAATCTGAGGGGCAATCTCAAGAAAAACAGCCCAACTGCAGTAAGAACAACAAACCTGTGGTGCTATAACGTGCCTAATCCATCATCCCCTCGTCAGCTCCGCAACAGTGCTGAAAACCAATGGACTAGCAACTCATGACAGATGTAAAAGCCATCCTCCTAAGGGCCAGTAGAGACATCAAATTTTGAGTTCCCCAAAACCTTCACCCCCAGAGAATTGCTACCATTTGACCTTAAAGAACTCTCTGTTCCAACATTAGCTGACCACCAACTGAGCAGAAACATCAATGGCCACACACAACAAATAGACTTTAGAAAGTCAGTCTAGAAAAGTCATGAAGCAAACAACACAACAAGAGCAAACCTAATTGGGTATAGGGGCTGGAGATGTCTATTTAACAGAGTTGTCACACTGTAATATTGAAAATGTCCAGTTTTCAACCAAAAATTATGAGACACACAGTGAAAAAGGAAAAGTATGGCCTGTATTTGGGGATTAAAAATAGCATTCAATAGAAACTTCCTAAGGAAGCCCAGACAGTTGGACCTACTTGACAAGGACTTGAATTCACCTATAATAAACATATACAAAGAACTAAAGAAAACCATATCTAAAAATTTCAAGGAAATTATGAGACCAATGTTATACCAAACAGATAATATCAATAAAGAGACAGAAATTACACTGATGAGCCAAGTAGAAATTCTAGACTTGGAAGATATAATAACAAAAAATTTACTTACTAGAAAGATTCAACAGCAGTTTTTTGCTGGCAGAAAAAAGAATCCACAAACATAAGAGCAAGTTAGTTGAAATTATCCAGTCTGAGCAACGAAAAGTGGAAAGGAAAGAAGAAAAATGAAGAATCTCAGAGACCCATGGGACACTACTAAGAACACCAGCATATGTATAACGGGAGTCACAGAAGGAGAGGAAAGGACAGAAAAGATAGATATTTGGAAAATTAATGGCTAAAAACTCAATTTGATGAGAAACATTGAGCTATGCATACAAGAAGCTTAACAAACTCCATGTAGGATGAAATCCATGTAGGATAAACTCAGAGATCCACAACTACTAGACATACCTGTCAAACTATTCAAAAACAAAGAACAACTTTAAAGTATCAAGAGAAAAGTGACTCATTGCATTCAATAAGATAAACAGCTGAATTCTCATTAGAAACCGTGCAGGCCAGAAGGCTGAGGAATGACATATTTAAAGTGCTGAATAGAAAGACTGAACAAAGAATTCTATATGCAAGAATTCTATATTCTAAAGTTTCCTTCAAAAATAAAGGAGAAATTAAGGCATTCTCAGATAAACACAACTTTGTGATCTCTCACTTTCAGACCTGCCTTATAAGAAATAATAAAGGGAGTCCTACAGGCTGAAATGAAAGGACAGTAAATAGCAATTTGAATCCACATGAAGAAATAAGGGGCACCAGTAAAAAAAGGTAATTACATAGGTAAATATAAAAGACAGTATAAATGTATTTTTGTGTATATTCTTGTAAGACAACTGCATAAAAACAATCATTGTAAAACTGTGTTTATGGGATTATAATATATAAACATGTAATTTCTAAGCAATAATAGTACAAAGGAGGGAGAATGGAGCTACAATGGAGAAAATTTTTTGTATACTATTGTAATTAACTTGACATTTATCCGAAACAAGATTGCTTTAAGATATAGTTGTAATTTTCAGAGCAACAACTAAGAAAAGAACAAAAAATATATAGTGTTCTCCACTTTACTAATGATTTCCAAATCACTAAATCAAACTACTAGGTCAATTCTCAGCTCTCATATTAATCAAGAGCAAATGACATAGCTTGATCACCACCTTCTCTTTGAAACACAATCTTCTTTTTCCTCTTTCTCAGTCTTACTTGTTGGATCCTTTTTCCAGCCTCTAAACGATGGAGGCCTCTGGGATCAATCCTTGGCTCCCTTCTCTTTTCTAGCTACATTTACTCATAGATGATCTTATCTAGTCTCATCACTTACTGTCCCATCTAGAAGCTAATGACTCCCAAATCTGTGTTGCATCCCTAATCAATCCTCTGAACAACAGACCCAACGTATCCAACTGCCCATTTTGTATCTCCATCTATATAATAGACTAATAGGTACTTTAACCTATATGTCCAACATATATCTACATAGCTCCTGCCCTCACGTCTTTTAGCTCTCTGCTTCAATATTAACTTCTTCAGATAAGCTACACATGACTATTCTATATAAAACAGAACCAATCTATCACTCTCCATCCCATAATTATTTTTCCTTTTTCTTCATTACATTCATCACAACCTATGTAAGTGTATGTTTCCGCTTCAGGTAAGCTCTAGAAGAGCTGAGTCCCTGTTCACTGTTTTACCTTCAGTGCATTGAAAATACTTAACATTTATTAAAGGGAGAAGGGAATACTGATGAAAGATAAATGTATTAATGGGCTTTATACCAATGCAATACAAACGATAAAAAGATACTTACTTTTCCTTTTTTTCTTGTTTGTGGGCCTCTCTTGTAATTTGAGCTGCTTTTCTACTATATGGATGGATGACTTTTTTTTCCCGTCCTACAATTTTTCCCTTTAGGGCTTTAGGCTAAAATTAAGAAGATACATGACATACATAGTCAGATACGTAAGTGATTTCTGTTAAAAAAATTTCTTTAGAAATAAATTTAAAAAAACAGTAATATAAGAAATACCATAAGCCAGAAACACTACTCTAGGAGTTAGGAGATAAGCCAGACCTGGTAAATGATTTGTTTCCACTATCATAACAGAAATGATAGATTCGAAACTACTCTTCAGTGATATAAGAAAATAAAGAAAGGCGCAGAATGGGTCAATAAACCCAGCTCTTCAACTCTTCTATTTTCAAAGTAGGTAAGAGAATGTAGGTAGTGAGAAGACAGAGTTAAAACTGTGTTACAGTTCTATGTGGATGGAACTAGAGGCTATTATGCTAAGCGAAATAAGTCAATTGGGGAAAGAATTATCATATGATCTCACTGATATAAGGAATTTGAGAAACAAGACAGAGGATCATAGGAGAAGGGAGGGAAAAATGAAACAAGATGAAACCAGAGAGGGAGACAAACCATAAGAGACTCCTGATCTCAGGAAACAAACTGAGGGTTACTGGAGGGGAGCGGGTTGGGAGGGATGGGGTGGCTGGGTGATGGACATTGGGGAGGGTATGTGCTATGGTGAGTGCTGTGAATTGTGTATGACTGATGACTCACAGACTTGTACCCCTGAAACAAATAATACATTATATGTTAATAGAAAAAATTGTGTTACAGTTAAAAAAGTTCGGGAGGTAGAAGGAAAAGAGGATGTTCATGGGAGCTTGACTGTAGAAGTTGGACGTGGGAACAGGGTGGGCACTGAATCAAGCAAAATCAAAGTTGGGTTCATAGAAAAACAGGAAATAGAGGAAATAATACAAGCCATCTCAAAATTAGCACGCCCAAAAAAGAATAAATTATTTTCCCCTTCAAACCTTATGCCAGTTAACAAGGTCAAATTCACTCAGTCCACTGAACTCAACATTTCAGTTAACTCTTTATTCCTACACAATTCTGTATTTTATCAGACCTGTTTTTATTTTGGAATTAGGTTTGGCTTCCTATAAGAGAAGCCCAAAAAAATAATGGAGTAACCTGATAAAGTTTAGTTCTCTAATGTAAAATGCAGGAGCTGGAGGCTCTGCTTCCGAGTCCTCAGAGATCCAGGCTCCTTCCATCTACTATCCTGAGGCTATAACCTCCTATATGTCTATATAGTTCAAGATGACTTAATACAAGTCTAAACTCCAGCCAGCGAGAAGTAGAAACGAAAGTCAAAAGGCATACCCCTTTCCTTTAAGGGCAAGATCTCAGAAGCTGGAGTCTTCTGTTTACATCCCATTAATCAAAATTTAATCAGTGGGTTATGTAAGGGAGAGTAGTAAAAATTGTTATTCTCAGAAAAAAATACATTATTACAGAAGAAAAAGATTCTATGTGGGGACAGCTGGCGGTCTCTAACATACCTAATCCTCAAAAAGGCTCTGAGAATCTTCTCTTCAAAACTATTGTTATTGCCTCAATTCAGCCTCATTATTTTTCATGATTAGGATGGCCTTTAGATTCTCACTGCTCATTCTTTTTTCATGGAAGTCGCAGAGCTTATTTTTCTACATTTATCTAGTAAAGTCCTTCTCCCTTGCTAACGAGCTCACGGTTAGGTCCCAAGTCCTTAATGTGGAAAACAATCTACCCCCAACCTACTTCTCCAGCATTATTACTCATTCTTCAAAACATTCTTCATCCCATTCTTACTGAACTTCTCCCCCATTTCCGAACACCACATGCTGTTTCATAACTCTGAAGACTGCAGTTGTTACCTCTACCTGAAAAATCCTTTCCTTCCTTGTCTTTTTACAAAATACAAGTCAAAGTCACTTCCTCTGTAAAGCTTTTGGCAGAATTAATTAAAATGACCACCAATTCCTCATTCACACATGTATTCATTCCTTCAACCAATATTCACTGAAATACGGCAACAAATATTTACTGCTCACTTCTTGATACACCTAGCCAAGATACCTGCCACTCTGAAACCCAGAATGGCACTGGAAGGTGGCTACAGGGACAGAAGAATAATGTGAAACCATCACACAACAGTACAGGCATGCTTTGTTTTACTGTGCATCACAGATATTATGGGGGTCTTGTCTTGTTTGTTTACAAACAAGGTTTGTGGCAACCCTGCATTGAGGAAGTCTATCGGCACCACTTTTCCATCAGCATTTGCTTACTTCATGTCTCTATGTCACATTTCAGTAATTCTTGCAATATTTCAAATTTCATTATTACTACTGTATTTGTTATGGAGATCTGTGATCGGTGATCTTTAACGTTACCCTTGTAATTGTTTTGGGGCACCGTGAACTGTGTCCGTCTAAGCAAATTTCATCAATAAATGCTTTGTGTATCCCTACTATTCTCACTGACCAGCCATTTTCCCATCTATCTCCCTCTCCTCAGGTCTATTTCCTGAGACAAAACAGTATACAAATTACACCAATTACTAACCCTACAATGGCTTCTAAGTGTTCAAGTGAAAGGAAGAGTTGTACATCTCCCACTTTAAATCAAAACCTAGAGACGATTAGGCTTGGTAAGGATAGTATGTACAAAGCTGAGATAGGCCAAAAAGTGAGGCCTCTCTCATGTGCCAGTTAGCCAAGTTGTGAAGGCAAAGGAAAAGTTCTTGAAGGAAATTTAAAGTGCTAATTCAGTGAACATAGGAATGATAAGAAAGCAAAATATCTTTACTGCTGATAGAAAGTTTTGAGTGGTCTGGATAGATCACACCAGCCACAACATTCCCTTGAGCCAAAGCCAGAGAAAGGCCCACCTCTCCTCAATTCTATGAAGGTCAAGAGAAGTGAAGAAGCTGCAGAAAAAAATGTGAAGCTAGCAGAGGTTGATTGGTTCATGTGGTTTAAGGAAAGACACAGTCTCCGTAACATAAAAATGCAAAGTAAAGCAGCAAGTGCTAATGTAGAAGCTGTAGCAAGTTATCCAGAAAAATCTAGCTAAGATAATTAATGAAGGTGACTACCCTAAACAAGATTCTCAATGTACACAATACACCCTCCTACTGGAAGATGCCATCTAGGACTTTCACAGCGAGAAAGGAGAAGTCAATGCCTGGCTTCAAAACTTCAAGACAGACTGACTCTCTTGTTAGGGGCTAATGCAGCTGTTAACTTTAAGCTGAAACCAGTGTTCAATTACCATCCCCCAAATCCTAGGGCCCTTAAGAATTATGGGAGATCTACTTTGCCTGTGCTCTATAAATGGAACCACAAAGTCTGGTTGATAGCATATCTGTCTATAACATGGTTTCCTGATTATCTGAAGCCCAATGTTGAGACCTACTGTTAAGAAAAAAAAGACTCATTTTAAAATATGACTGTTCCTTGACAATGCACCTGGTCACCCAAGAGCTCCAATGGAGATAAACAATGAGATTAATGTTGTTTTCATGCCTACCAACACAACATCCATTTTGTAGCTCATGTATCAAGGAGATTTTGACATTCGAGTCTTATTTAAAAAAACAACAAAAACATTTTATAAGGCTAAAGCTACCATATACAGTGATTCCTCTAATGAATCTGGGCAAAATAAATTCTTGAAAGCCTTCAGAAAAGGATTTACCATTCTAGACGCCATGAAGAACATTCATGATTCACGGGAAGAGGCCAAAATATAATGAGAACGTAAGTTTGGAAGAAGTTGATTCCAACCTTCATAAACGACTTCAAGGGTTTCAAGACTTCACTAGGAAGGAGAAAGGAACTGCAGATGTGGTGGACATAGCAAGAGAACAGAATTGGAAAAGGGCCTCAAGATATGACTGATTTTGCTGCAATCTCATGATAAAACTTGAATGGGTAAGGAGCTGATTCTTACAGATGAACAAAGAAAGTGGTTTCTTGAGATGGAATCTACTTTTGATGAAGATGCTGTGAAGACTGTTGAAATGATAGCAAAGGATTCAGAATATTACATCAGCATGTTGATAAAGCAGTGGCAGAGTTTGAGATGACTGTCTCCAATTCTGAAAGAAGTTTTACCATGGATAAAATGCTATCAAACAGCATTGCATGCTACAGAGAAACTGTGAGGGGAAGAGTCAATTGATGTGGGAAACCTCATTATTGTCTCATTTTAAGAAATTATCACAGCCACCCCAACCTTCAGCAACTTCTACCCTCATTAGTCAGCAGCCTGATTGAGGCAAAAGCCCCCACCAGCATAAAGACTACAACCTGCTGTAAACTCAGATGATTGGTTAGCATTTTTTAGCCATAAACTATTTTTTAATTAAGGTATTTACATTGTTTTTTAGACAGATGCTATTGCACACTTAATAGTCTACAATATAGTGTAAATATAACTTTTCAATGCATTGGCAAACCAAAAAAGTCATTTGACTTGCTTTACTGTGATATTCGTTTTACTGGGAAGTCTGGAACTAAACCCACAGTATCTCTAAGATATGTCTGTATGTGCATTTTTTTGTGTTATTCTCTGCACATAGGGGGTGGGGGGTGCAAAAAAGAAAGGTATGATAAGGATTTTTTGTACATGAAGTTTACCTAGCAAACATGAATCAATAAAAATGTTTCAGAACCCATGGTAGGTTGCCTCTAAGATGTCTAAGAATGAATTCCACCTCTGGATATTCATATCTTAAGGGTAATCTCCTTCCCTAGAGTGTGGACCTAGTGACTTACTTTTAATGAAGACCATTTGGCAAATGGAGGAACTACCAATCCTGAGATTAGGTTTTGTAAGGACTCTGGCTTCCATCTTGCCTATTCTCTTTTGCTCTCTCACTAGGCTCGCTCTGATAGAACCCAACTGTCATGAAGAAGCTGTCCCATTGAAAGGCTTATCTAACAAACAAATGAGACAGGCCTCTAGTCTATAGCAGTGAAGAACTGAGGCCCTGAGTCAGTTGTCTACTAGGAGATAAACCTTACAAAGAACCATATGAGGGAGATGGGAAGTGCCTGCTTCCCAGTTGTGCCTTGGGATGAAAGCACAGCCTCAGATTATACCTTGATTGTAACCTTGTGAGAAATCTTGAAGCAGAGGATCCAGGTAAGCCATGCCTCATTCTTGACTCACGGCAACTGTGAGATAATTAATGCTGATGTTTTAAGCCACTAAACCTTGGGACAACTTGTTACACAGAAAGAACTAACGAAGACAAAAATAAAAAAAGTAATACAGCAAAGTTGTACCCTTTGGAAAGATATTTTTATTCCATATACCCTAACAAATAAATTGCTTAAAAAAAAAAAAAAAAGAAAAAGAAAAACAAGTAAAGATCAAAGGTCCCCAAGAAAAAGAGATGCTCTCTGAGGCTGCTAAAACTTAACAGCTAAAATTACATAGGTGTAACACTGTTTCAGCAGTATGTCAAAGTCTATAATAAAATTTCCTTTAAAGATTTAAAAAGAACTTTCTTTAGAACAAGAAAAACTTTGATATCCTTGGAGTATGAAAATGTCCTCATAGCTTTAGAAGTCTCAGGTAAAGAACCTCCAAGACTTAGTAAAAGAAGAAACAAAGAAATTGAACTTATATTCTGACTCAGCTGTAGTTTGTGGTCCTTGAATTATTCATGAAAAGGTTGCCTCAAGGCAGGATATGAATATATAATAAGGCACAGAAATATGTACAATATAACCTGTTAAATTTTAAAACATGTTCATATTTTCCAATATATTAAAATAAAAAAGAAATGCTTCAACAAGGAAAATTCAAGTAAAATCCTATCAATAAAATGTTCATGTTCTATTCAAGCTAAATATCTCTTAACTGAAAAGCAATTAATCTCTATCAGTCAAGGGTTCTCCAAATTTATTTGTAGAGCATCTCATGATTTATAGAATAGTACAGAATGCAAACATAAAGCAAAACTGGGCACGGGGAAAAGAAGGTGTATTTGCTATAGAAGATTAGTAGCTATGTCTTACCTTTAAAAGATACAGCAAAAAATAGCATTTCTTTTCATAAGCATAAGTAAGGATTTCTTTCCATTAGCATAAGGCACTGTTTTGAGTAACTATACTTACTTTGAAGAAAAGTTTCTGGCACCACAAAAATATTCCAGTCAGAAATTAGTATTAGTATTAGTAATCTACAACCTTTAGCAATTACCTCAGAAAATTCATTCTAAACTTCTTTGGATTCGTAATTGAGAGTAACAGAAGAAAACACATAAATAGTTTATTCAAACAACACAGAAACAGAAAGAGGTATTTCAGGGGCAATATGCTTCAAATATTCCTGCTAAAATCATAAATAACAAAAAGGAACTTTTCCTGAAAGATCATCAAGGTCATCATAGAATCCAGGGTCAACTAGAGACAAAAATGCCATTTAGACTACCCAGTGCAACTACAAACCTAGAAAAATAATCATTCCACCAAATACACTTAGGGTACATAAAGGTATACAAATACTTAAAAAAAAAAAAAAAAAAAGCATAAAACTAGTCATCCCTGTAACTGAGAAAACTATAGTGTAATATTTTAAATGCTAAAATAAATTTCAAAGTATGATATACTAAGTCACTCAACACTAATGACATGATGAAAATGAGACGGATTAATTAAGAGAAGCTGCTTTTTTCTTTTTTTGGGCAGTGAATCTACCATGAAGAAATCCAGCGCATTTCCTTGCTTTACAGATAAGTAAGACACCAATGACAATCATTAGATAGGGCTTCCAGTAGGAACTTAATGGTTCAGGACATACTCCTTATTAAACCCCACCCAATTCTCAAGGACCATTTCAAATTCAAGTTTACCTCTTCCTTGAAGATATCCAGGAATAACTTTTTTGGACCTTAGAACCTTTCTCTTTTGGTAGCATTTGCCACATAGCACCTAATATTAAACTGCACTGACGAGTCATTTAACATTTACGAAATCATTTACACTTGTGTTTTATCTTCTCAACAGTGGCTCCTTAAAGATTGTAAAACATGCCCTATCAGTTTGAAAATACTACTCTGAAAGAAGTAAAAAGAAGTAGGATGATGCCCCAAGTCAACATTTGCTGAGCGCCCACTGTACATTAAACTACTGTGAATTAAAAATATTAAAACTGGTCTTTAAAAGTGTGAATTATCTCATATAAAATAATTTTAATAGTTCAAAAACAATGCTCTCCTTAAGAATACCTTAATTAATTCTCTAATGCAGACTTCAATTTTAACTTTCTTGCAAAAATCTACTATCCAGCTCTTGGTTATCAAAAAGACAATAAGTGGTGGAGAGGATGTAGAGAAGAGGGAACACTTGTGCACTGTTGGTGGGAATGAAAACTGATACAGCCACTATGGAAAACAGCAGAGAGATTCCTCAAAAAATTAAAAACAGAACTACCACATGATCCAACAATCCCACTTCTGAGTATATATCCAAGGAAACAAAATCACTATTTTGAAGAGGTATCTGTACTTCTGTTCACTGAAGCCTTATTTATCATAGCCAAGACATGGGAACAACCTAAAGTGTCTTTCGACAAACGAAGAAAATGTGTTATATATACACAGTGGATTATCAACCAGTCATAAAAAAGGAATCCCACCATTTGCAACAATACGGATGAAACCTGAAAGCATTATGCTGAGAGGTAAGTCACACAGAAAAAGACAAATACTGCATGATCTTACATATATGTGGAATCTCTTAAAAAAAAAAACTTTTAGAAACAGACAATAGACTGGTGGTTGCCAGGGGATGGGGTTGAGAAATGCTTCAAGTTGGTCAGTGGGCACAAACCTCCAGTTATAAGATGAGTGAAGTTCTTGAGATCTAACCATCCCGTATTGTATACTTGAAAGGTGCTAAAAGAGTAAATCTTAAAATTGATATCTATGTGATGTGATCTATTAACTAAGCTTACTGTGGTAGTCATTTTACAATATATATGCATATCAAATCATAACACTGTACATCTTAAACTTATACAGTGTTCTAAGTCAATTATATCTCAATGCAGCTGGGAAAAAAAAAAAATAACCAAGATTTAAGGAATATGTAAGTAGTCAGTGGTTAATGCCCACACTAATATGCAAAGATAAATCAAGGGAGGCTGATGGCATACTTTCAAATGTCTTATAATCTAACTATGGAGAAAAGTAAGCATACTTAAACTTTATAATAGGCTTCTACAAAAGGGAATATACCAGAGTACCTTGTGGTATAGCACACACCAAATTAAAAACTTTTAATACACTAAAAAAAAACTTTTAATACACTAAAAACTTTTAGTACACTAAAAACTTTTCACAATGTAGAATAAAGAAGTGTTGGGCAGGATGAATTAGTCTGAAAAGACTGTTCATGTTAGTTGAATTAAGTTTTTATAAAAGAAAAAGGTATGAATTTGTAAAGCT
The DNA here is from genome assembly GCA_028534135.1 of Potos flavus. Lineage (NCBI taxonomy): Eukaryota > Metazoa > Chordata > Mammalia > Carnivora > Procyonidae > Potos > Potos flavus. Next base: position 54,659,163 of record CM052899.1, read on the forward strand.
CCAGGAGAGGTTCAAAATAAGAAAAAAAAAATGAACAAAGTAAAAGTGGACAGCTACAAGCTCTACTGTTAATTTACTACTATTACTAAAGTTAATTATAATTACACTACATTCACCAGGTGCCAGACATTGGGCTGAGTGGCTTACATTTAATTTTCACAACAATTCTATGAGGTAGTTACTATGATTATCCCATTTTAACAGGTGGACAACTGAGACTTAGAGGGGTTAAGTAATTTCACCAAGATCAAAATTTAGCAAAGACAGCTGTCAAACTCAGTTCTCTGGAACTCCATAACCCACTTTCTAAATAGTACTGAAATAAGTTTAGAGTAACTGATATAAAAACTGGAAAACCTCCAGTACCAAGGTGAGCTTAAATTCAAGAAAGGGCACAGCAGAGCCACTGGTGATGTACCAGAAAACTGAAAAGGCAGCAAAAGTGCCAATGAAAACAGATTTTTATGCCACTCCTTTGATTCTTATGGCAAGGCAATATCCTCCTACCATACAGCCTGATAGTGAAATTCTCATACTCGAGGACAACTACATTCAAATGCCAAACAACCCCCAATCATATCTAATATTTCAGAGTTCCATTCTGAAATGGACAAGCTATGAAAGAATTATCTTACAAAGGGTTGGAAATAGCACAAGTACAGTGATAAGCAAAAAGACTAAATTTATACATATACAAACGTGTATGATCTAAAGCAAAAAGACCATATAGGTGTGAAAGACAAAAATGACAGGCATACAAGAAGAAAAAGAAAGAGAAAAAAAGAACAAAGAGGACAAAAGACCTTGTGACCAGAGTATCATAACTTTTTACCAGATTATGAACTTTTTTTACATTGTTGTTTTTATTACAAACTGGTTGAAAATGAATATAAAACATTTTCCTAGTCAAGAATTATTCTAATGAATATTAATAAATTTTTTAAAAAGCAAGAAGAAACAGCCGTTTTGGAATACAACGGTAAGTGGTAACTATAAAGAAAAGCAAGGGAATTATAAATACAAAATTTAGATACTGTTTACCTGAGGGGCTCCTGAACGTTACAGATCCAAGGAAGATAACACAGGATCTCTCAAAGTTTTATTTCTTAAACTGGGTAATGGGTAAACGAGAGTTCCTTACACTACTAATCTTTATACCTCACTATGTTATGTAAACACTCTTTTGCATCTAGTCAATTTTTAATAAAAACAACAGAATAGTTTGAGCGTCCTGAGGGGAATTGGGGGGGGGGCGTGGAGGCAGGATTTGGGGAGCGAGTGCGTCACTGGAGGGCGGCGATAGGAAACCAAGAAAGAGATTGAGCCTAAGCAGTCTAGACCGGCAGAGGTGGCACACCAATACAGAGGTAACACTTTCCCAAGTTTTGCCGACCTTCCCCCGTCTCATCCTCCCGCCGCCCTCATACTGGTGATTAGCAAGAAAATGTAAAAGTTGAGTCTTTTCTCCCGAGGGGCAGGGCGCTCTGTGAACGCTTCAGAACCCGGAAGTTGAACTTTAAGGTCCAGACGCTAGGCCAGGCAGCCACCTCGGGGCTGTCCTGCCCTGCACCTCTCACCCCGGTGTACGGACCAGCAGAATCACTTAGCCTGGTGCCCTCTCCCACTATCCCAAAACCCCCCCTTCCCTCCAGCCTGCCCGAGGGGAGCCTTCCAGAGAGCCAAGCGGGTTCAGGGAAGCGGGAGGGGGCCCACCATGGTGACGTCCTCACGGCCCTTCTGGACCTCGGCAGCCCACGCCAGGGAAACATCAACCTCCGCAACAGCTCAGAGGAAGCGTCCAGCCTAAACACACGTGGTTGCCGGAGAAGACCGGGCGGACCTACCGGAAAGGGAGGGGCAAGTACGTCTCTCTCAAACGTCCCCGGGAAGCGACACCAAGTCTTTTTATCCCGTAGTGGACTTTTCAGCCCTGGACCAGCGGGTAGCCTCCAAGGCCGGCTGGCCAAAAATGATGGGAGCGAGCCTGGCGCCTGAGGGCGAAACTGGCCCAACGTCCAGTGTGAGGCCTGGCACTTGAGCTGGGCTTACCGACGCTAGACGCTCCCGGCTAGTGGCGTCCCAGGCTCGGGCGCGGATCTCCTGCATCATCTACCCTGACGCACAGCCCCCAGCTGAACGGCATCTTCCGATGAGGCTCTCCTTTTGGAGGTTCCTGCCTCACAGAGGCTGGCCCCCTCGCCGTTAGACGGTCAGGAGATGACCCAAGTCCTAGTGTGGCAAAAGGCCCTCTGCTCACCTCCGTTACCTTGAGCAAGGCTTTTCCCCCACTGAGTCTCAGTTTCTTCACCTGTTAATGGCCCTGCTACATATCCAAGGTCCCTTCCAACCTAGGTTTTTTTGTTTGTTTTCTTTTCACAGTGTGTAAGAGTCTGTGTTTTACCTGTATTTGTTAGGATTCCACAGACCCTATATGCATTCAACCAATATTTGATTGTCTACTGTGTGCCAGACTTTGGGGATACTCCGAGGGTTAGTAAATAAATAATTAAGTAAATAAATAAAATTAGTATTATTATTTCAAATAGTGTAATTACTCTGAAGAAAATAAAGAGGGTGGGATAGGCAGAAAAGTTGTTTTCCACGTGGTTGTCTCTGAGATCCTCTTGAAAATGAGATTGAGCAGAGACTGATCCTAAAGAAAAAAAATTATTCAAGAGGCTTGTTAAAGGATGGTAAGACAGACTTTATTCAAGGCAGGGGGGTGTTTGCCCTGTATATAAGGATATATAATCCTTATATATATTCTTATATACATAGGATATATTATAAGGATATATAATATATCCTTATATTATATATAATATAAGGATAACTGCTACAGGGTCTTGCAATGGGGGATACAGCTTGGTCAGGTGGGAATTTATAGCCAAGGAGCAGGGTGGAGGAGTGGTGGATGGAAAATTACTAAAAGGAAACATCAGGAGTAAGGGGGCATTCTGGCTAAACCAACCTAACAAGATTTTTGGGATACTCAGTCCATTGTGATCAGACATCATCAGGAAGATGCTGGAGGATCAGGAACCTGATTAGATAAAGATATCAAGGTTGACCAGACATGGAGGACTGGGGACTCTAGCTAGACTGATGTTCTTGCTAAAATTGAACACTGCAGAGAAGAACAGGATATCAAAAATTCCAGGCCTAGATGAAAAAGAGTTTGGAGAGCCTGAGTAAAGTGTGGTCAAGGAGAGAATTTGTCACTTGAATGAAAAGAGAAAAGTAGGCATGGGAAGAAGCCACAGGCAGGGTGAAGTTGAGTGTGCCTGGATAGGTATGTGCAGGTACATGTATTTAATCAACAAATATATCCATTCAAAAAAATAGATGAAATTGTAAACAAGAATTTGTAACCAGAAGATCCATGAATCTAGGGGCAAAGCATTTTCATATGGTTTTTAAGTGTGTAAAAATGCATTTATGTGAATCTACACCATGAAGGTCACCCTTGCAATATATGCTATAGAGACTTAAATCTTCAGGATTCCAATTAATCCAAAACATTTACACTTCACTTCTATGCTCTAACAATTTCCTATGATACAAATTATACTCTCCCTACCTCATTCCTTGAGTCCAGCCCAGTGCTAGTCAGCTTCTTGAGGGCTATGTTACTGCCAATCCAGTAAGCATTCAATTCTTATTCTGGCTGTTTCAGCTGTTGCTAATTGTTTTACTAATCACAAAATCTATACCTGCTCCTACCTATTCCTAAATTTCAAATTGCTAACAACTCAACAAACCGTACATCCTGAGATTTTTTTTTCATTTTAATTTGGGTTTTGAAAAGAAAAGACTTAATTTTTCCCCATTCAGACTCAATCCCTAAATAATATTGACTATGAGCAAGACATCATGCTCAAAATACTCTGTAGCAAATGCGAAAGTGAGTTATACAAAGAAAGCTTACAAATAACAATGATGACTAACATTTGGTCATGATTTAATGTTATATACACCACTCTGATAAGCAGAATGAAACTCCCCCCCCCCTCCAATACAGTGCCCCCGTGACCCAATAACCACTGTGGATAATTTAGAGACATCTTTAGAGAAAATTTCCTGTGCTTTAAAAAATACACTGAGAGATGTGGGTGAGTGTGCATGTGTGTGTGTGAGTGTGTGTATGTATATAGGGGTTAAGTAATGATTAGTATTAGATATTGATACAATAAGAACACTTGTATCATTTATAGGGCAACCACTAAAATAATAGAAATGGGATATGTAACTTTGAATAGAATAGAAACAAGTAGAGAAAATAAATTGAATGATTAAAAAAATACTCAGACAACTCAAAGCAAGGAAAAAAAGGGGGAAAAGAAACATAAGACATTAGGAAAAGTAGAACACAAAAATATGGTGGAAGATTTAAATCCATTAACAGTAATTGTGTACTAACTGCTCTCAATTAAAAAATAAATATTTCATACTGGATTTAAAACATATAACTGTGTTTTGTTTTCGAGAGACACATCTAAAATATAAAGAAACAGGATAATTAAAAATAAAAAATGGAAAAATATATACTAAGCAAATACTAACTGAAAGAATGTTAGAATAAGTATATGAATGTTATACAAAATCGAAAAAAGTAGTTCAAGGTCACTTCTTAATGATAAAAGGTTTCCATTTTTCCATTTTAAATTTATATTTATCTAGTACCATAGCCCCAAATATGTAATGGAAAACCTGATAAAATTTCAAGGAGTAGTAGAAAAACAAATTGCCTTGTTGGGAAATTACTTTTGTTCAATAGTTAATTGAACAAGCTATTAAAATACTAACAATGATTTGAAAGACTTGACCCCAGCATAATTTGAAGTAATGGATCTATTCAGAATACTGCTTCCAGTGCTTGTAAGAACACATAGGTTTTCAAACATATATTAAATAGTTATCAAAATGTTCGTATATTGGGCCAGAAAGCAAGTCTAGACAAATTTGAAAGGACTGAAATCCTACAGAATGTGTTCTCGAACCACCATGCAATTAAACTAGAAATCAACAAGAAGATAGCTAGACAATTCCAATATATTTAGAAATTAAGGATTATATTTCCAAATAAGCCCTATGTTAAAGAAGAAATCATAATGGATATTAGAAAATACTTGGGGCTGAAAAAAATAACAAAATATTGCATATCTGAGTTTGTGGGATACATCTAAAGCAGTAATTAGCTCTTTTAGTGTAAGTATTGGAGTTTTAGTATAAATACTAGAGAAGAAGGAAGGCTGAATATTAATGAACTAAACCCTATCAAGAGGCCAGAAAAACAACAACAAAAGAAATTCAAAGCAGAAGTTAAAATAATAAGCAGAAATTATTGAAATAGAAAAATATACATATATGTGTGTGTAATATATATATATATATATAATTGAGACCAAGAAGATCAAAATTTGTTTCCTTTTAAATAACAATAAAGTTGATACATTCCTACAGGATCACTTAAAAAAATTAGAAAAGATACAATTAATATCAGAATTAAAGCAAGGTGACATTACTTCATATTATGCAAGTGTAAAGGGAATTATGACCAAATAAACAAATAAAATGGATAAAATCTTAGAAAAATATAACTTATCAAAATAGATCCAGAGGAATAGAAAACTTTACATAGTCCCATTATCATTTTTAAAAATAGTACTCAAGTATCTTTCCACATTAAAATTACAGACTCAATTTTTTTAGATTTTATAAATACATACAAATAGGGATAGAACAGCACTTCCTTAATATGATAAAAATGTTCATTAGTAGTGGTGATAGTGGGCATCATTGTCTTATTCCTGACCTCAAGAGAAAGCTTTTGTTTTGATTTTGGAAACCCACTTTGGCAACCTCTAAAAAGTTGAAATGTGCACATCCTCTAACCCGGCATTGTCATTCCCAAACATATGCCTTAGGAACTCTGGCACATGTATCTCAGGATATATAAACAAAGTATTTATAGCAGTATTGCTCAGAATAGCCCTAAGTAGGAAAAAACGTAGTTGTTCCTTAACAAAAGGATAGAAAAATAATCTGTGGTAAATTCCATAAAGCAGTGAAATGAGCAAACTATAGCTATGGTTAAACATGGATAAATTTCTAATCATAGTGTAAAAAATACACACAATATGATGGATACAGTAAAATCCCATTCATAAAAAGTTTAAAAACAGGCAAAATGAGCTACACTACATTTTGCACAGATACTTTCATAAGTGGCTAGTGTTTCATAGCCTCAGTGGTGGGTATCTTGGTGTTTGTTTTATAATTTTTCTTCATGTGCTGCATATATGTTTTATGCATTTATGTTTCTAAGCTATACTTTCACTGCAAGAGGTGTTAAAATTTTTTTAAGTGCAAATATTCCATTGTCTCTTGAATCTAGTATTACTAATAGGAAGTCTCATGTTGGTCTAATTTTTGTTCCTTTGTAAGTGGCTTACTTTTCTGTATGGAATCTTCTAATAATTTCTATTGCCTTTGTTCTTCAATTTCACTATATAGTGTGTCAAGGTATTGGTATTTTCTTATATATATTCGTACTCTATGTTTCTTATAATTTCCTTTTGGGATTTGTATTATCTGAATTGACAATTCTATTCTCCAGACCCTTTATCCCTTCTTTTATATTTTCTATCTCTTTATTAACTTCTGCTGCCCCTGGGTGAGTTCCTAATTTGATCTTCCAGCTTACTACTTTGTCCTTTGATATAATCATCCTGCTATATATTTCATCTATTGTCCTCTTCATTTCAACTCTTATTTTTAATATATATCCTATATATTTATCATATATATATTGTTTTTAAAGTAATTTCTTATCCTTTTGCTTTGTTACCATATTCTTCCTCAACCTATTGAGGAAATTGTGCTCATTTAAAATTATTGGTTCCGGGCACCTGGGTGGCTCAGTCATTAAGCCTCTGCCTTTGGCTCAGGTCATGATTCTAGGGGCCCAGGATGGAGCCCTGCCTTGGGCTCTCTGCTCAGCGAGGAGTCTGCTTCTCCCTCTCCCTCTGCCTGCTGCTCCCCCTGCTTGTGCTCCCTCCCTCTCTCTCTCTCTCTCTCAAATAAATAAATAAAATCTTTAAAAAAAATTATTGGTTCCTCCTTTCCAATAAGTGTGCTTTATGTGGCATGTGTTGTGCAATTTAACTATTTTTTTAACATTCTTTTCAAGCACTTAGACTCCTTCAATATATCTTTTTCTTGAACCTGTGACATCACATTTCGCTGATGGAATCAGCTGTCTTGTCCTATAATGTGCATCAGGGAAGTGCTGAAAGTCATACCCTCACCTGTGTCCTCCTTGGAAAATTTGAAGATGAGGAGGGTCAAGTCTCAGAGGAGAGAGCTCCAGGAACAACAGAACATTTGCGACCAAGAAGTGCAAAGGTCTGAGGGCATCGACTGACATTCCTGTACCTGTTCTCATCAGCGCCTTACTTTAGCTAGGCTCTGTCTTCTCTGCTAGTGCCTCAGGATACTGGGAGGCCAGTGATGTTCCACTTTACTAAGGCGAAGTAAGAGTGACAGGAGCTAAAATTACACCCTCTCAAGATCCTCCCCCAGCTGCCACAGATGTCCTCCTCCTAGGCGACTGCTGTGTTCCCTGCCTGCCTCCCACCCCATCATTTGCTAGTTCTCATCATCCTAGGGATTCTCACTGTTGTGAATTTACTTCCAACTGCCAATCCCTTCCCGTTTCCATCGTTGTTCAGGGTTGATTTTGGAGTAGCCTGCGCTACTTTATCATTGTATCCTACTTATATTTAGAAATACTGATTATATTAGTAAAATTAGCCTTTTGTTATACATGATATAATTTTTCCCTTGACCTGTTTATAACAATGTTTGCTGGGGAGAGATTACAAAATGTGTTTCAATAGGGAGTTGTTATGTAAATGGTTTAAAGATGGCCCCTGTATATGGGCCTTTTTTGTTTCACCTTCACAGCAGGCTGGGATCTGCTAACTCAAAAGTCAGGTGGTGCCAAACTCAAATCTTTATGCATCCGATTGTTTGAAACACAGTTCAAAAAAGGAGATTTTTTTTTAACCATTCAGAACCCCCTTGCTTGGCGTACCCAACCATCACCAGAAATCTGTTGACCATAGGTAAGATCAACCCTGGGGCTATAAAGACCCCAAGCTACTCCTGCCTTTCAGAGTTCTTAGACTTAGAGTCTCCCCACAAGCTGGTGATTGATATCACCTAGACACACAGCTCCTTCTCTGAAACCTCTCTCTAATCCCCCTCTTCCCACTCTGGGTAGTGACCTTCACCATTGCCTTTAGAAGATGTCAGGAGCTGAAGGATTCCCCTCTCAATGCAAATCTGTCAAAGCTCCTGCCAAATAAAGCTTTCTGTGTGCTACTCTCATCTCCTGGTCATATCCGTGAACTTGCTACGGTAGATAAATATATTACTAACAATTATTTGCTGCTGTTTTAAAGAATGATTTCAGTCTATGTGTACCTATGTGGGAAAATGTTGTATATATTGTTATTCACGCATAGAAAATATCTGGAAGGATACACAATAAATTGTTGATAGTTAATAAGATTAAGAGGTTGGAGTTGCTCAGAAAATAAATTTTTACTCCATTCTACAGTGTTTGAATTTTGAAACAGTGTATTTTATAACTTTTTTCCAATTAAAAAAAGATGATTGAGAACAGCTGAATTTCATTATTAAAGTGATCAAAGATTATGGTGTCATTAGGCATGTGCTAATGCAAATGAAGTAAAAGGGCTAGTCATCAAGTCTATGCTGCAGGTGTGAGAGTTCTAATCCCTAGTACCTCAGAATGTGACCTTATTGGGAAATAGAGCCATTGCAGATGTAATTAGGTAAGATGAGGTCACTACCCGAGAAGGGTGGGCCCCTACTAATTCAATATGACTCATCTCTGACAAAAAGATTAATTTGCACATGATGTGCACACAGGGAGGATGCCGTGAGAATATGGGAATTATGCTGCTACAAGCAATATGGGTTGAATTGTGCCCCCACCAGAAGATATGTTGGAGTGCTAACTCCTACCTCAGAGTGTGATCTTATTTGTAGATAGTCTTTTTAGAAGTAATCACATTAAAACAAGATCATTAAGGTGGGCCCTACTCCAATACAACAGGTGTCTTTATAAAAAGGAGAAATTTGAACAGACATGTATAGAAGGAACAAGATGTGCAGAGCCACAGGGTTGAGACAGCCATCTATCTACAAACCAAGGAGAGAAGCCTGGAGTAGATCCTTCTCTCACTGCCCTCAGGGAAATCAACCCTACGCACACATTAATCTTGGACTTCTAGCCTCCAGAACTGTAAGACAGTAAATTTTTTGTTTAAGCCATTCTGCTACAGTAGATGCATCAAACCAAAGCAGATCTACTGTTTCCTCCACTCTATCAAAGCAATTTTCTAAAACACTACAATGACCAAGACATTCAGATGATGAAAATCTTTCTATTGTACCAGCTTTGACCCAAAAGCGAGAGAACAAAGGAAGACTCAGAAACAGTCCACTTGGCTCTGTTTCAAGGTCTTTTCAAGAGCAGGCTTCTTGCCTTCCCCCCACTGTTTCTCAGCATGAATCTTTTCTTCCTGTCAGATTAGAAATTCTCTTTTCTGCTTTCATAACTTTGTCCACTTCCTCTCTTCTTTATACTAACCAAAATTCTACCCATTCTACAAAGTATAGGTCGAAGATTACTTCCTTGGTGACACCTTCCCTGGTTACTAGCTGAGAGTATTCCTTTGCCCTGGTTTTACACTTGGCACCCATAAGCATCTACTATAAGTATGTGTGTGCCTACCTGTCTTCTCTTTTAGATTTAAGTCCAGTATCTGGAGGACAAGAACCATCTTTGATTTGCCTATAGAGCATTACATAAGCCTGTTATCTATCAGGTATGCAATAAAGAAATAAATAAATTGTTACTATTTAGTGAACAAAATCTGTTTTGGTTCTTAAGCATAGAAAGAACTATTTTTTTTAAAAGATTTTATTTATTTATTTGACACAGAGAGAGAGAGGCCACAAGTAGGCAAAGAGGCAGGCAGAGAGAGAGGGGGAAGCAGGCTCCCCACTGAGCAGAGAGCCAGATGCAGGGCTCGATCCCAGGACCCTGAAATCATGACCTGAGCCGAAGGCAGAAGCTTTAACCCACTGAGCCACCCAGGCGCCCCGAAAGTACTATTTTGAAGATGAATTGTTTTGAACTTGAAAACAGTGTAAAGAAACGTTATTACAAGATTGTGTACATAGCACAGCCAAAGTTAAATATTAATATGTGGTAGACATTTTGAATTGTCTACCAGTATTGGTTCTTCCTTTTGTCTTAGTACCCCCTACCCTAAGTTTTGACAGAGCAATGGCTATTAAGCTACATTTCCCAATACCCCTTAATGTTGGCTATGTCTAGCAAGTAAGTTTGCACCAATGGAATATGAGAAGTGAAATTTATAATTTCTGGTCACTCTCTGTAAAAGAAATTGATTACCTTTCTTCTGTCTTTGTTTGTTTGTTCTTTCCTATGGGGAGAGGAAGCAGACAGGACAATCTCCACCTTCAACTTTGCAGATGAGGCAATACTTGAAGGAATGACTGGTTAGACAGAAAGAAAGAACGTGGGACTCTGTAAGGCCCATTGTGCAGAGCTGCCTGACAAGGCTGACCTTCCACCATCTTCTGAACATTTATATGTGGGAGAACTGAACTTAAATCTTCCTTGAGCTACTTCCTTTTTTTTTTTTGTATGGTTATTTTGTTATCACAGCCATATAACTTGAAAAATATACTACAATACAGTAATAAAAATTGAACATTTATTCTAAACAAAGACACTGAAATAACCTTCCTCAGACATCATTCTCAATAGTTACTTTGATTTATACGATTGCATTTCAACAAAGTATAATAGCCAGTGTTTATAATGATGACCATTAGTCATCAAAGAAAAGGTTAATGCTTCATGTACCCTTTATAAGAAGAAAGGTAGATACAGTTGATGTGTTTTAGAGAGTTTAATTTAAAACCATTCAAATACAAACTTTTTTTGTGTGTCTAACGGAGCAGTTCAAAGTCTCTCTGGAAAATTCAACTGACTGTAACAAAGTGATTTTTTTTTAACAGTTCTTAACAATGAAGATTTAATAGACTGAGTTTTGGGGGACATAATTTTTAAATGACACCAAAATGGTAGCAATAACTGGTATAGATAGGAATCCCAAACTCCAAAGTCTTTGGAGTCAGAGTGGTAATGTCACTATGTGAAAGACAATAGAGAATGGTGTAGTTTGGGTTGTAGTTACCTGAAGAGTATCTGCCCCATATAAGCTATTAACATTCAAAACACTTTCAAATACTTGTCGAGGTGATGACAGAGTAACTGGAATGAGACCCTCTAGCTGTGAATAACTAGAAACTAGACAAACTGTACACGGCAAACTATACAAATTTTCATACATTAGAAAACAGACAGCACAAGACTATTATTCCTGAAGAAGAGACACGAACGAGGTGAGCCATATCATCTTCCTGGAGGCACTTCCCAGACAGCGTTACAGGGAAGACTATCTTACACAGAGCAAGGCAGTCTTGTGAGGTAAAGGAACAGAGGCTGAAGCTCCAGAGGGCTGAATTGGCTAGAATTTTGGAGGGAGAATGCTTACAAGATGGAAACTGCTTGGAGAAAGACCTCCAGAAATCTTCAATTTCAGTATATGTGTCGCCAAAGCGAGCATCCTCCAGCCATCTTCAAAGGTGTATCCTTGCATAAGGTGGACTTCTACAAGGCCAGGCAAGTGACAACTTGGGAGTAATAAATCTAACATTTCCCAGAGCTCACGTAGGGCTGAGATGCATCTGAGTCTTGACCAGCGAGAGTGGAGAATCCATGTTTACACTCAGGGCCTTCAGTGGAGAAACCTCAGAGAAGCTATGCTTTTGTGTGAGCTAACTAACACCAGAGTGTGTTACTCTGTGTGTTACAGATACTTTATATCTGTCTGCCTTAATAAACGTAAAATTCTTAAGATCACCAAGCTACCTGATAGAACAAAATCCAACACTTCTTAAAAGACTTTAACAAAGTAAAATCTAGCACTGCAAAATAATGTCCACCATTTACTACTACTACTACTAAATTACTAGCTATTTCGAAAAGCAGAACAGAAAAAAAAATCAGTGAAACCCGATTTAGAGATAATAGGCTTAGCAGAGAAGCACATTATTTTCCCCCCAGCTGTATTGAGATATAATTGACAAATAAAATTGTGTAAATTTAAGGTATACAATGTAATAACAATACACTGTGTATAATGTGAAATGATTAGCATAGTTGGGTTAGTTAACATATCTTTCACTGCACCTAGTTATATTTTTCTGTGTGGTGAAAACTTTTAAAATCTACTTTCTTAGCAGCTTTCAATATAAAACACAGTGTTTTTGTTTTGTTTTGTTTTGTTTTGTTTTTAAGATTTTATTTATTTATTTGCCAGAAAGAGAGCAAGAGTACAAGCAGGGGGAGCAGCAGGCAGAGGGAGAATCAGGCTCCACGTTAAGCAAGGAGCCCAATGTGGGACTCAATCCCGGGACCCTGAGATCATAACCTGAGCCAAAAGCAGATGCTTAACCGACTGAGCCACCCAGGTGTCCCAAAACACAGTGTTGTTAATTTGTAGTCAAATGCTGTATGATATAGCCCCAGAATTTATTCATCTAAGAAACACTTCCTATTTACTTTCCTAAATATGTTACTGCCTGCCTCCCTTCTCCCCAAAATAAGAACTCTTTAAACCATGGGAAAAGTATGATAGAGAATAATAGTATCTGTCATACTTTTCAAAGCAGTAATTCAAGAAAGTACAGCACCAAGAATCTTCCTGCCTTAACACAAGAATCTTACCCTCACTTGCTCCGTAGTCAAATTAACCAAATTCAAACAATGAAAGAAAAAAGATGAAGTCAGCATGTGTGTCTTACTCTTACATAATTCCATTTTAACAAAATCCAACAGTACAGGTAAGGTATAAGTGAAACTTCAATGTTTCTAACGTCTAAATAATAACTCACTCTCACATAGCAAAAATATATATTTTCACAAATCGGTGTAGACCTCCTAAGTAATCAGTAATCTGTATGTATGTTTCATTTTCTCTACTGCAGTCCAGTAGAAATCGTACTTACCAGTTTCTGCTCTTTACATTTTCCCTCCACAGCTATTTGTACGAGTGATCCTGCTAGGTTTTACTTTCATTTGAAGTACACACTACCACAAATACTTTTCCACACCATGAGAAAAAAGTTATAGTGGAAAATTCAAACAAAGACAAAACAATACATTTCATTTATTTTTAACAGACTTTAAATCTGGGGTCAAAACAGCAGACTGAAGATAGGTTTTTTGGTTTCTGGGGTTTTTTGTCCAACAAAATGTTCACAATTTTTTCAATTTTCAGTGTCTTTAGGTGGGCTTGTGTTCTCTAGTTTCTCATAAACCACTCCAATATTCTTATTTTACATCCGACATTCATCTCCTATTTATGGTACCTTCTAGCCCATTAGGCACTTGAGTTTGCCAATCCATACTTTGCATGAATAAGCCAAAATTAATACAGAATTTCTTCCCATTTTGTAGAAAATTTCCAAAATGACCTCTAAAATGAGTGATGGACTTTTTCCAAGACAACTAAATTTTTAACATGTTGGCTTAAAATTTTTTGGCAGGACTTTTGTCAGTAATAACCTCTTCTAAATGGAGAAAATAGAACGTGGTATCATTTCTTTGATTTATTTGACTAAATTGTGTTCATAGCCACATTGGGTGATTTTGCATAATCAAATTTTGTATACTTCATATTTACGTGGTTATTTTCAACTGTATATTTTAAAATATATTTTAAAGGATTACGTGCTTAAAGAAAATATTAATAATTTATATATAACTTTTCAGACTTCCCTTTAAAAAAAATCACAGAACAGTTTTAAATGTTTTACAGATAATTTATAAAATATTATTTTCTATGTAGTATAAAAAGTCCATGCAGTCTCATTGAATGACAAGGGGGAAATTCATTGTTTAGGGTATTAAATCTCCAAGATGACATTCTTTCCTTAACAAAATTGACCTATACTAGTGTTAATAACTTTCTATTTAATACTTTGGGAAATAGTTGTGCAATACTTTAAATGAATGGAAAAATTGGGGAACTTGAAATGTTAAGTAGTTCCTAAATCTCCCATGCTTTTTTTCGTGTGAACACTGCCTCATAGATCATTTTTATGCTATGTTGTTTACCAATTATTTGGATTTATTAGAGCTCTCCTCAGCCAAAATAATGGTGAGCTACCTTTGTTTATATTATAACTGCTTTCCTGTCAGCCCCTAGCAGTGTGCTATCATGATGCTGTGAATACTTTTTTCTCTAGTTCCCATATTTACTCGCAGGCCTAATTAATGTTTTTATTTTCTCTTCCTTTAGTTGTCTAAAAAAGATAAACAAACATTAATTTGCAAAGAGCATAAGGAGCAATGAATCCAAGATGACCCTAAGGACTTTTCCAACTCCAACATTCCTTCAGCAAATCTTAAGATCTAGTTAATGTCATATCATGATGGTTTACTCTACTATGTGTCCTTAAAAATTTAAATGGTAGAATTAGTTCAAGTGGCAAATAATATTTAGAATATTTTTCTGAGATAGAATGTAAGAGAATATGAAAAGTAGCAAGACCACACTGAGTTAGTTGTTTATAGCCTGACTGAACACGGAAATGATTTAGGAAGCTTTTAAAATTAGTGATACCTATACCCATCACCCAGAATTTCTGATTTAATTTGTTTGAAATGCAGGCTGGACATGAGATTTTTTTTTAAGATTTTATTCATTTATTTGACAGAGAGAGAGAGAGATCACAAGTAGGCAGAGACAGGCAGAGAAGGGAAAGCAGGCTCCCTGCTGAGCAGAGAGCCCGATGCGGGGCTCGATCCCAGGATCCTGAGATCATGACCAGAGCCGAAGGCAGAGGCTTTGACCCACTGAGCCACCCAGGCACCCCTGGACATGAGATTTTTTAAAAAATCCCCAGATGATTCTAAACTACAGCCAATATTAAGAACCATCAGTCTTAGGTCTATCTGCAGTTTATCTGTTCTTAACTTCGACTAAATATTAGAATCAACAGCCGCATTGAAAAATATATAGCTTCCCAGACTCTATTCCCATAAATTCAAATTACTCATTTTAGGGTGGAACCCAAGCATAATTTTGTTTTCATTGTGGTTCTCTATGTCATCATTTTGATGGCGAGTCAATATTAAGTACTACTGCTCAAGAATCAAGATGCTTGGGGCGCCTGGGTGGCTCAGTGGGTTAAAGCCTCTGCCTTGGGCTCAGGTCATGATCCCAGGATCCTGGGATCAAGCCCAGCATAGGGCTCTCTGCTCAGCAGGGAGCCTGCTTCCCCCTCTCTCTCTGCCTGCCTCTCTGCCTACTTGTGATCTCTCTCTCTCTCTGTCAAAATAAATAAATAAAATCTTAAAAAAATAAAATAAATAAAGAATCAAGATGCTTACCATCGCAACATGAAAAAGAATATACTGTCAATTTTTTTGTTTTTCTGATGACATGCAATGACCCTTAACTGCTAGAAGAGCTCAATGTCACAACTTTAGTTTTATAACCAATGTAGGTAAATTAGTTTTGTATTAAACAATTACTCATAATAACAGTTATAGCATTTTAGGATCTACTGGGAAAATTGCAGTACCAGATACTCTACCATTGAGTGGTTTTAGATTTGTTCTTCCTGCAAGTTTTGGTCAAATAAGGCATTGTACTTCTATCTGTGAGCCAGAGCCAGAATTCTCAGTTGCTCTGAGAAAGTCTTTGTTGGCATTATTGCCATATTGGTTAGACTGAAAGCGACTTTGAATCATTTCTATTAACGCTCAGCAAAGACTTTCTTTGTACTCTTGGATATATGCTGAATGCATTAAAAGAAAAGCACAACCTCCTAAATAGCCTCCTATAGCACATGGAAGAAAGAATGACCGCTTTTGAACTTACAACAAGAGGAAAGGTGTAAAGAAATTTAATTATTTTTAACAATGTTGAACACGCAAGTGACAAAATTAATATAAAAAAATCCATTCTATTGGGTGCGGAAGGACACGGCAGTGCGTGGAAGGAGCAGAGGCGCACGGTGACCAACGAGTGTCGCACTGGGTCGCGAGGGACAGAACGAAGCCTCTCGAGGCGCAGTGGCCGTTGGCAGAGCTCGTTTCCTGAAGGAGGCCAGACCAGGGCGAGGTGGTCACAGTACAGAACTGTGAGGGGGTGCAGAGGCAGCCTTTGCTCTGAGGAAACTAGCGAGAGTGCAGTCATGGCAGACGACTGCAAGCCCGATGGGAACACCGTGCAGGTGCTGCGGGACGTGGCCAATCGCCTGCGAATCCATTCCATCAGGGCCACATGTGCGTCCAGCTCCGGCCACCCCACTTCGTGCTGCAGCGCCGCTGAGATCATGGCGGTGCTCTTCTTCCACACCATGAGGTATAAACGCACAGACCCCGAACACCCCGACAACGACCGATTCATTCTCTCCAAGGGCCATGCTGCTCCAGTCCTCTATGCGGCTTGGGCAGAGTTGGGCAACATCGGCGAATCTGACTTGCTGAGCTTGAGGAAAATTCACTGTGACTTGGAGGGACATCCCACTCCAAGGCTGTCGTTTGTCGACGTGGCAACAGGATCCCTTGGGCAAGGATTAGGTGCTGCATGTGGAATGGCATATACTGGCAAGTACTTTGACAAGGCCAGCTACCGGGTGTTCTGCCTCATGGGGGATGGGGAATCCTCAGAAGGCTCCGTCTGGGAGGCTCTGGCCTTTGCTTCTCACTACAGTTTGGACAATCTGGTGGCAGTCTTCGACGTGAACCGCTTGGGACAAAGTGGAGTCACGCCCCTTGAGCACTGCACAGACATCTATCAGAATCGCTGTGAAGCCTTTGGGTGGAATACTTACTTAGTGGACGGCCATGATGTGGAGGCATTATGCCAAGCGTTTTGGCAAGCAGCTCAAGTGAAGAACAAACCCACTGCCATAGTGGCCAAGACCTTCAAGGGCCGAGGTATTCCCAATATTGAGAATGCAGAAAATTGGCATGGAAAGCCGATGCCAAAAGAGAGAGTAGATGCGATCATCAAATTAATCGAGAGTCAGATACAGACCAACAGGAATCTCACACCAAAACCTCCCATTGAAGACTCACCTCAAATCAACATCAGGAATATGAAAATGACCTGTCCGCCTGATTATGTGGTTGGAGACAGGGTAGCTACTAGGAGAGCATACGGTTTGGCTTTGGCTAAACTGGGCCACGCAAATGAAAGAGTTATTGTCTTGGCTGGTGACACAAAGAACTCCACCTTTTCTGAGATATTCAATGAAGAACACCCTGAGCGTTTTATTGAGTGTTTTATCGCTGAACAAAACATGGTGAGTGTGGCACTAGGTTGTGCCACACGTGGTCGAACCATTGCTTTTGTCAGTACCTTTGCTGCCTTTTTGACCCGAGCATTTGATCAGATACGGATGGGAGCCATATCTCAAACCAATATCAATTTTATTGGTTCCCACTGTGGCGTATCCACTGGTGAAGATGGACCCTCCCAGATGGCCCTGGAAGATCTAGCCATGTTCCGAAGCATTCCCAATTGTACTGTTTTCTATCCAAGTGATGCTATCTCAACAGAGTATGCTGTTTATCTGGCTGCCAATACCAAAGGGATGTGCTTCATTCGGACCAGCCAACCAGAAACTGCAGTTATTTATACCCCAGAAGAAAATTTTGAGATTGGACAGGCCAAGGTCATCCGCCAGAGTGTCAATGACAAAGTTACTGTTATTGGAGCTGGAGTTACTCTGCACGAAGCCTTAGCAGCTGCTGACAGTCTTTCTCAACAAGGTATTTCTATCCGTGTCATTGACCCATTTACCATTAAACCCCTGGATGCTGCCAACATCATCTCCAATGCAAAAGCTACAGGTGGCCAGGTTATCACAGTAGAGGATCACTACCGGGAAGGTGGCATTGGAGAAGCTGTATGTGCAGCTGTCTCTAGGGAGCCTGACATCCTGGTTCATCAGCTGGCAGTGTCAGAAGTGCCTCAATGTGGGAAGCCTAGTGAATTGCTGGATAAATTTGGAATCAGTGCCAGACACATCATAGCAGCTGTGAAAAATACTTTAATGAACTAAAATAGCTGATTTCTTAGAGTTAGTCTGTTGTCAGTCTTTGATCCTAAAACAGTGGCATCTTTATATGATTAAGTTCATGGTTGTTACGAAACCATCTTTTATATCTATATCATTATGGTTTTTTTTTTATTTAAAAATTTTTTTTTATTATGCTTTTCTTTTAAAGGAGACATTGAACACCTTTTTTCATTCCTAATTCAGCATTTCAAATCAACCACCTTTCTCTTAAACTGTCACTTTGTATACAGATGTCACGCTCATTTTTTTAATGAAAGTAGGTTTTAACATGTTAAGTAACAAAATAAACAAAACAACCAACAGCCATCTAATACAAAGTTTTCTCTAAGACTACAAATAACTGGATTTGGAATCAACATAGAGATAATAGTTTCTTAAATGTGTGTAATTTCCTTGTAAGTTAAAAAAATGTGAATTGTATACTTCAATAGGCCAGGTTTTGAAGCAAGTTTGAGCTTTCATGTGATGCTCTCCTACCTGCAGCTTCCTGGGTAATGTTTGACTGCGGTTGCCTGGAAATTTCCTCTGATGTCTGCCTCATCTCTCCTCCGCAGTTTAAAAGCTGTAGAGCTGCAGTAAAGGCTCTTATGATGTACTGTACTGCTTGCCATGACTGTTCCCTAAAGAGATGAAAGCATCACTAGTCCTAATCTGCATGCTTCCCTGTTTTGTGAGTTTTCAGAAATGTTTGATCTTCTCAGTGACCAAAACATTGCTAATCTGATTGTATTCATCTAAGGATACCAGCATCAATACTAGCATTGATGTAATAAAGTGTTTAAAAACAAACAGCTTTATTTAGTTTGCTCCGCGGACGTGTGATTTCATTTCTCCTTGATATTCTATGTAGACCACAGGCAAAAAGAAGCATGTCCCCTAACAGAAATCCTGGAAAAAGGTCGAGGCTGGAGGTAAATTACTAAAGAAAAATGTACGGGCTGAAAAGCCATCTCTTAAACACACTCCTTACTTTTAACTGTGAGAGCATAAATTATTTGGCTGGAATACAAGAAAAAAGGTAACAGGTAAATTAAAGATAGACCTGCAGTCCAAAACTAAATTTAAAATTACTCTGGTATATCAGGGGCACCTGATCAGTTAAGCATCAGTTAAGCATCCTACTCTTGATTTTGGATCGAGTCAAGATCTCAGGGTTGTGAGATCCAGCCCGTCCTCAGGGCTCTGCACTCAGCAGGAAGTCTGCTTGAGATTCCGTCTGTATCCCTCTGCCCCCCACCTCCTCACGCTTTTTCTCTCTCTAAAATAAATAAGTAAATCTTTAAAATTACTCTGGTACATCAGGTAATTATTCCTGTATTTTAATTGCTTTCATTAAGTGCCCTCATTAAGGTCTTTGGAGGCATAACCAATTTGTCTCAGGAATTGTTCTAGAAGGTGTGGTAGACACCAAAAAACACTAACCTGGGAATCAGAGAAATCAGGACCTGCTCATTCTACTAGTGCCCCTTTTCTTTGAGCTGGTTCTGGTTTCTTCTTTTGAAAATTGATCATGGTAATTGCTCTATTTCATAAGATATAAAAATTACTTTGTAAAAATAAAAACAGTTGCTACAAGATCACTGTAGAAATTTAGAAACTACAAATAAAAAAATTACCTCACTTATCTCACACAAAAAAAATCCATTTAATTGTACTTCTAGCGCACTATAACTGTGGATCTTCTGTATAGTCATTCCCATCTAGTAACATCAATCAAATGTTACATATATCTATGAGTGGGGTGCTACTGAATAATAGTCTCCATCCTTAAACTTTTCAAAGCTTAGAGTTAATACCGATTCAGACGCACAGTAAAACAAATTACCAATGCAAAACTACTTGTCATGATTTGCACATACAGGGAAAGAGCTTCAGCTTATGGCTTAAACATGACTATGGGATGCACAATTATCTATTTCTAACCATACTTGCATAAACACATTTTTAGTAATGACACTAGATTGTTGTCGTTTTGTTGTTGTTGTTTTATAATGACTAATGGGATCTCAGAGACCACCAGAAATGTTTTTTGTAGGAAGGCAGGGAAGCCTTTATGAATCTTTTCTACAAGGGTTCTGTCTTAGCAGGCATCAATCGGTGGCTATCAGCTCTAGAGAGAAGATATAGGCGATGAAAACTCCTTCTTATCTCATGTCTGCAGTTTTTCAGATAAGATGGAATCAAATCCAATTTTGTTATAACGAATGTTTTCTAGCCTTAAATCTGTCCTGAGATCTTTTAAGTCTCCATGGAAATCTTAGTAGACAATCATCCTACATGATGCTAACCCTGAACTGCTAACGCTTGTGAAGATGGCAGTTTTGATTTTGACAAACGCCATGATCATTCCTTTAACTCTGGTATTCTATTGCTTCGTTTGCTTAGAAAAAGGTCTTTTAGGTTATCAAGAGAGCCCAATAATGTTCCAGGGACAACTGGGACTTCCAGCAGCTGCCTTGTTTATGGTCGTGCTAGCAAAGGCTGGCAGGCAGTTATCTGAGAGTGACACTGTTCATTGAGATGGCTTTCAGGTCATTCTCTGATTTCTATGACTTTTAGAGTTAGTAAAAGAAGAAATCAGGAGGTTAAATTTTTATTTTACTTTATTTAAATACATAAATGGCTCTCAAGCACCTGAGAGTTCAATCGAGGGTCCTGTTTGGGGAAAAAATTGTTTTTTAAAGAAAAAGTGAAGAACTCAATAGCTCTGGTTTTTAAGTTATAATACAATAGTAAGACGTACTGACTGACAGTTATCACCAAGTTTATTGAACTGTACAGGAATTACTATATTTTCCAGGGCCCAGTCAGAGAGGGTCTGGTTTAGGGGGTTGAGAAGTATTGGTGGCCATTACTATCATGCTATATAATGGAGGTCCTATAATATTATTGTGATGGGAAGGAAGCTGTTTTAATAACTGAAAATGAGGGGTGCCTGCGTGACTCAAGTCAGGTAAGCATCTGACTCTTGATTTTGGCTCAGGTCATGATCTCAGGGGTCATGAGATGGAGCCCCATGTAGGGTTCTGCACTCAGAGGGGAGTCTACTTCCCCTCTATCTCTCCCTCTGCCCCTCCCCCCATTTGTGCACTCTCTCTCTCTCTCAGATAAATAAATTTAAAAAAAATAACTGAAAATGACTGAAAGTGCTATGAAATAAGAGACAACATAAAGGTGCTTACCTATAGTGGAAAGAGATAAAGGGAGTTTCAAAAGAATACAGATGATAGTTAATGAAAAAATAAAACCATTTTATGATTATATACACAAGAGTTGAGTCACCTCAATCAAACCAGTTATGAGAAGAAACATAATTCTTGATATTTTTATATAAATTTAATGTTGAAATACTTTCTGTATCAAGCTCATTAAATAAAAAGGATTAATGAGGAAATTAAAACAAAATTTATTTTTGTTTTCTTCTATTGCTTTAAAAAGTATTGAATGCAGGTAAATTTACTGTGGCTCTGAAAGTTGGGCAGATCCCATAACATCCATGTTTACACTTACGTAATAATCTTATAATTATTTTCTTTTCTTTTTTTTTTTAAGATTTTATTTATTTGACAGAGAGAGAGAGAGATCACAAGTAGGCAGAGAGGCAGGCAGAGAGAGAGAGGGGGAAGCAGGCTCCCTGCTGAGCAGAGAGCCCGATGCGGGGCTCGATCCCAAGACCCTGAGATCATGACCTGAGCCGAAGGCAGAGGCTTTAACCCACTGAGCCACCCAGACGTCCCTATTTTCTTTTCTTTTTAAAATTTAAATTCAATTTAACCTATAGCATACCATTAGTTTCAGGAGTAGAATATAGTGATTCATCAGTTGCATACAATACACAGTACTCATTACATCACATGCCCTCCTTAATGCCCATCACCCAGTTTTCCCATTCCCCTACCCACCCACCCCTCCAGCAACCCTCAGTTTGTCTCCTATAGCTAAGTCTCTTATGGTTTGTCTCCCTGTTTTCATGTGATTTTATTTTTCTTTCCCTTCCTATAGTTATTTCGAATCATCAAAATCCAATCTGGAATAAGTGGATTAAAATATATTCAGCTTAATTCAGTTTTCATTTGCTTCACTTCACAAGCAAAGGGCTGTAGTTGGCAGCTGCCCACCTTCAGGGGAGGGTGTGTTGTTGTCTTTGGTTGGCTTCCTATCCCCTTTCCTCTCTCCCTGCCCCTTCAACTTACTAATTAGAGTTTTAGTCAAGAAAAGAGGTGAGAGAAGTGGCTCTTATTTGGCTGGAAGGCTGTGTTTCCAGAGTTTGAAAAGTGGTTAAAGCTGATGCAGTTTTGTACATGTATCTTTATCTCACATGTGCAAGTATTCTGAAATTAAGACAACCGTTATCACTATATCATAAATTGAGATAAATGCCAGCTGTTAAACCAAAATCTAACAAATACACATTTATTTGTAAGAAGGCAAGAAAGCAGTTATGCAACATGTTGTTGTAAGCTTAATGATGTCCCCCTCTCTATTGTTAGGTGCTTTCGGAAGCCCTGTGGATAAAGCCTTGTTTGCTCCAAGTTGAGCATGAATGAGTGTGAAGTTCTAAATATTTAACAGACAGCATGGCCTGGGCACCCACTGCTAAGAACGAATGCTTATCTAATCTTAAGATACCCTTCCAGGAGAACTATACTGTAAAGTATACTGGTGATCAGCTCTAGAACTGATTATATTCTGAAGGGAGAAATAGCCGGTCATTTAGCTGGGTCAGGAATACTCTGTGAAGTGGAAGACACAGGACTACATAGAGCTCTAGACCCGGAATGTTATTCCTCCAAAAGATAGACTGCTAAGTTTTCCAGATTCTTGTATCTCATACCGTCAAAGGGAGAGCGACATGCATAAATTATCTAGCCCAACCCATTGTCTTAAATACCATGTATTTCACCAGTGAAAATTATTTTAACAACCATATGTTATTAACAAACACATTGTGGCATAGATCATGGATTATAGTGCTTCAAAAGCAAACTAAGCATCCCATGCATGTAGGTGAAAATAAATGGACACACACATATACAGATATATACATTCACGTGTGTGTACATCACACTATTTATACTAACATGTTTAAAAAAGAAAATTACTACATGAATGATAAACACTACTATATCCTTATTTCACAGATGAGAAAGCTAAAGTGCAGAGATTATGTGTTTATAATTTGCCCAAGGTCACATAGTTAGTATGTCGTGGAGCCTGATTTTAAACTTATGTATTTCATATAATTCTTACGATAATCTTGAAATATGCGTTTTATTATTATCCCCATTTTCTCATATGAGGAAACTTACTCTCCAGAAAATGTCACTCATTTTGCTTCTAAATTCCATTATACTTCTTTTTCTCATTTATGTTTGATTTTCCTCTCTGAATTATGTTTCTGATTGAAGTAGACTTTTTATTGAGTATAAATAATAATTTTATAAAAAATAAAATATAACAAATGGCAATTGTGTGTTCCCATCTTTACCAGTGTGGCCAGTTTCTGGGAAAATAAGAAACAGATGGAAGCAAGCACAAGTTTATTCTGCCCCCAGGGCCTGGGTCAAGCTGATGCTTGTACACCCGAGCTTTGTCATCGGTCCAGGAGACTGGATCACCTGTGCATCTAAGAAACGCTCATGTAAACCTCCCTCGGTACCCAGACGTTGCTAAGCTGATCCCTTTTTTGTCTCTTGGCCTTATAGATATCTGACTCTTTAGAATTGGGTCTGCTGCTCTATTCTCATGGCACCACTGAAGTGTTAAATTTCCCTTTCTTTTATTTTTTAAATTTATTTTTATTTTTTTGTTATTATGTTTAGTTAGCCAGCATATAGTACATCATTAGTTTTTGATGTAGTGTTCAATGATTCATTAATTGTGTATAACAGCCAGTGCTCATCACCACACATGCCCTCCTTAATACCCATCATGCGGTTGCCCCATCCCCTCACTCCCCTCCCTTCTGTAATCCTCAGTTTGTTTCTATAGTCTCTCATGGTTCCTCTCCCTCTCTAATTTCTTCCCATTCAGTTTTCCCTCCCTTCCCCTGTAGTCCCCAGCGCTATTCCTTATGTTCCACATATGAGTGAAACCACATGATAATTGTCTTTCTCTGCTCAACTTATTTCACTTAAAATCTCCATTTCTATATAAAAGGTCTGACAGCAGAATAGAAAAATTCCCCTTGGCCCAAGTTAGATAAGTTTGGAAATTACTGAGATATGTAGTAATCTAGTCCTAAAACTCTAAAAAGTATAAGACAAATTTTTGCCTGCACTAAATACTCCCTGAACTATTCTGATAGTGTCTACTCTTTAGGTAAGAGATTGAAGCCAAATATATAATAGAGATTAATTACATTAACTCAACCAGCTATACAAGTCAATTGGAAACAGAGGGGTTTGATTAATTGATAGTTTTACTCTCTTTCTGGACAATGCAAGGATGTTAGAATATTTTAACTCTTGTTTACACCGACCCACTCTCACATAAATCGTATTGTTTTCGTGCACTTTAAATCCTTCCATATGCATTTTTATTTAAAAAAACTAACAAACTTTTTGATGTATATTATCTAATCAAAAAAGTGCACAATTCCTAGGTGCACAGCTCAGTAAATTTCCACAAAGTGAACTCATCTAACTCATACTTGAGTGAAAAATTATAGCAGCAATACACAAGCCACTTTCTTGCCCCCTTCCATGCACGGTTTCTGCCTTCCTCCTCAAAGTAACCACTATTTTAACTTCTAACTCCATAGATTACCTCTAGCTCTTTTTGAATTTTATGTAAATGGAATATTACATTGTGCACTATTTTATACCTGGTTTCATTTACTGAACGTTGTGCTTGTGGAACGTTACATATTGTTACCTGTACTTGGTGTTCATTAAATTTCTCTGCTAGATAGTATTCCAAATAGTGAATATACCACATATATTAATCTAATTAAATTATTGATGAACATTGGGTTTGCTTTTAGTTTGGGGCTATTATAAACAATGCTACTATGAACATTATACAGTATTTTGGTAAACACGTGAGTTTATTTATTCATTAATTTTAGTTTTTAATTTCTACATTAGGACATATATCAATTGCATGGTATAATGATAACTCATACTTAAAGAAATAAAAGATAACCTGCTTTAAGCAATACACGATTCTTATAGCAGACGATAGGGATTTCCCTCATTAAATGCTTATTGTAGGACATATCAATTTGGACTCCTCACAAAAGGCATGATATTGAAAAAACAAAAAAAGATGAGTTTTTTCCTTCTGCTTCCAAAATTCTTATCAGTTACCTTAGATGATCACAAGCAGAGTTAAAGGGAAAAATTAACATGTACAACGCATCATCACAATTCCCAGTTGAATTTTTTCTAAATGGCAAATTAAAATTACTGCCAGATGATAAGGAATTTAAATTTTAAAGCAACCATAAAATTAATCTGGCAACTTAACTTTGTAACTCAAACCTGGTAAAAATAGCTTTGAGGTGAAAAATCCTAATAATTTAAATTTATGATGTGACGGGATATATATATATCCTATAAATTTGTGGGGTTTTTCTCCTTTTCCTCTTCCAAGATCAACCACAAGAAAAACAGTAATTCATTTTAAAATTAGGAAATGAGCAAACCTTTTTAAAAATTTCAACAGTATGTTTCTTTTTTATGGTATTATAATAAATGCTTTGTAAAACTGTTAGCTTAGGTAAGAAAAAGTCTGTTTTGAAAATAGCATTTATCATTGCCCAAAATAGTTCAGAAAATGTTGTAAATGATAAGATACTTAGCTTGGACTATAGTGGATAACTTTGAAATACGTTCCTCTAATTTTAAAAAAGCAAAGTAAGGGTTTGTCCACTTGCTAAATTATTGGACTTTTTGCATAAGAAAGTTATTCAAGTTTCCTACAATGAGAACTTCAGGTTCACATTAAACATCTCTAAAGTATGTACTTTTTTTTAGCAGTACTGTCATGAGATACATTTGTGAAATTATCCAGATTTAGAATAAACGAGAAACTTGAAAAGGCCTTAACATTATTAATCCTTTCCCACATGAAAAGTACAGATCTTAGCAGAATATTCACTAAATAGAATGAAAACATTACTTGGATTCCAAGGCACACCCTTAGTTCCACCATCTAAAGTGAGACTATTTGATGAACTGCATTAAGCTCTCAGAACATTTGCTGTAACTCAGAAAGAGGCAAATATTCACATAATATGTTACCCTATAGTCAAGAAAGATATTTCAACTGAAATATGTCAATCCTTGCACCTGAAATCACTTAGACATTACTCATGTGATATTTGGAAGAATTTATAGAAGGTTTTTTAGACTGACATACAGTGCTTAATGCTTTAGAAGGTTGGGTAAACTCGGTTCTCTTTTGTTCAACAATGTGTCCTTTACACTACATAAAGCTTAATCTCCAGTTCCCCTGCCCAATGCCTGGCTTCCATTAAGTCTTGCTTTGTTGGTAGCACGTAAAGTCATTACGTTACAAAAAACCTCTAGATCACTAGGTTCAAATGTAATAGCTGGTTTCATTAGTGTTCCAGGAACAGGGGAATCCTCTCCAATAATTCTCAGGTTGATAAATTTAATTTTCTGACTATTCTCCACAAAAGGGCAGCAGATGAGTCCAAAAATTTGTTCAAAAATGCCCAAACATGTGTTCCCCCAATGGGCAATTCCAGCAACTCCAACCATAACTAGACCATGGGGGAAAGAAGCACACAGAAGTCCACAGGAATCTAGATGGGGATTGAGAAAAATATTCTCTCACTAGCAACAGCAGACAAAAGCTCACAATCTCTGCTCTGTGGTGGTCTCACATTTTGTTCAGATGTGCTGTAATAAAACCTAAGCTTGACATCATGCCAGTACTGTGGCTCCATTCATCTTGAGAGGGTCCTAGAAAAGGATTCACATGAATTTATTTTTATTGGCTATATAAATCAGGGGTAACTGCTTTGTCATTTGGCTGTACATATATGCTCACCTTTATCATATACTGACAAATATTTTTCCATAAATAATATTCTGTATTTTTGTTTGCTAAATCTTGCAACCCTCTCCACAGTGATTATACTAGTGTATACTCTCTAATCAGAATATGAAAGCTCAGAAAAAAAAAGAAAGAAAGCTCAGGTTGCACCCTGTTGTCATCAACATTTGGTTTTGTCTATAATCTTTATTTCAGTTCTCTTGGACTTTGTCGTTTAAGTGGTATTGCATGATGGTTTTAATTTGCATCTCCTGAATGACGAACAAAGTTGAGTGTTTTCATATGTTTATTGGTCGTGTGAAAGTACTTGTTCAAGTTCTTTGCTTTGATATTGTTGACTTTTATGGACACTTTGTATATTTTATATACACACATTTATTGGGTATATGTATTTCAAATATCTTCTCTCACTTTTTGGACTGCAATTTCACTCCATCAAGAGTTTCTTTGAATGAATAGAAGTGTTCATTTTAACGTAGTCCTATTTATCATTATTTTCTTGCGCCCATGCTACATTGTCTTATTATCATTGCTTTTTCATAAGTTCTAATACTTAGTAATTTATATCCTCCATTTCCTTCACTTTTTATTTTCAAGATTACCTTGGCTATTGTTGATCCTTTGGATATCTACATAAATTTTAAAACTAGATCGTCAATTTCCACAAAAATTCAATTGCATGTTGATGCACTTATATCTGGATTATATTTGCTCTTAATATTTCACTTAAAATATTACTTTATTAAAAGTCCTTTAAGAAGTTAAACGAAAGAGATCTCAATAATTTTAGCAAGTTAAGTTCATATTCTTCAAACCGATAGATAGACCTTGCAGGAGTGGGTCTTGACGACTTTCCAAGTGGTATGTAAGCATGGGAAGATTTTAAGTGAATCTATTTCCAAATCCTTAAATCCATGTTTTTGTTCCTAACATTGAGCTGCCTAAGAATACTCCTGTGATTTTTTTTCCATTATCTTCTTGCATAGTTGCCCCCTTACCATTTTTCAAAAGAAAGCCGTACTTTCCCCTATCTTACTATTATCTATTGTCAGTTGTGAAACCTTCACAGTGCCAAACCAAGGAACATTTCAAAATATTGATTCTGGCAAAGGTTTCTTTAATGCAGTCACTATGAACCAGCAATGGATCCTTACGTCTTTCTTTGCTTTACTGCTAATTTTCATAAGGGTAAAGCCTGGAATTAGAAAGTACTTTAACCCATATAAGTAAGTTCTGAATTCAAGATATATTGTGGATCAGAGTGGTGGCAATCATGACATTTTTGTTTAGCAAGTTCTTCCCTCCTATCCCTCAACTATTGTCAAAGCAGAGTTTCAGGAGAACAAGGTAAAGACCAACAGTAAGAAATACTGAAGATGGTAGCACTTTATTTCATCCAGTCTACCAGTCCTGACGAGTCTCTATGCCTTATCAATCTATGAATTTTAGAAATGGGATATTTAATATTTATGAAAAGCATTTTCAGTACCCTCACTAAAAAGAAAGTAAAGACTCATTCATGTCTATAGCATGAAATTATACTTTGCATGATTTCAAGGCAAAGGAACTTAAAGTTCCATTTTATTTCTGATGGGCTAATAGATCATTTAATTTTTGTGTTATTTGTTTAGATTCATAAGAAACGTGTTTTCTTTTACATGTGACCAGATTCCTGGGTGATACACAGCCATATGCATGATTTCATTTGGGTATAGAACTCCTGCTTGTTGTCGCCGATAGACTGTTTCTCTGCTTTTTTACCTTTGATGGTCCTGGTTCTCTCTGTTGGTGTATGTTGCTACCTTGAACTTACTAGATTTAGGTTAACCTACCTTTAGTATAATGTGGAGTCTACTGTGTAAGTGGTACATTTAAAAGACAATCATTAATATGCCTGTTGGTAACTTCCATTTACTTTTGGTCCAATACCTTCTCTTATTTTTGATGCTAATTTCTACAAATTACATAAAAACTGCTCTCTTAATAGCAGAACATATGAAATGCAGGTCCAGGGCAAAATACCCCCCTACTGTAATTTAGGACAGTCGAGGGCATGGTGACCTGAACTTTAGAGAACTCGCTTCATTAGTCAGAATTCACTTATTCCTTTCAGATTTCATATGTCACTTCTAATTCCACTGGACATATTAAAAATGTGATATAACAATTATATTTTAAAAGATGATATTAGTAATATGACATACTACATTTTTAAAATAATAAGAAAAACTTTTGATGTAACCTTAAATTTTCTGGAGATATGTACGGAAAAAATTTCAAGACTATTGGCTTAGTTAATGGGGCCCCATTTGTACTAGGTAGACATAACAAACTGCTTGCCTGAGGGATAAATGCAGCCCATAAAGGTCATCCTTTTCTATCCCAAGGTACAAATCTAAATTTTACTTCGTAAAAATACTAACTCAAAAATGCTTTAAGATTCCAGGTTAACATAATTAAGATAACTCTATAGTGAAGAGGACCAGTTCAATAATCTTAGTTTAGTAATGAAAAAAACCCTGTATCTTCTGATTCACCATTGTTAAATACATTTTGTTTATACATTTTATTCTACTTGAGTTTGTTTTTTCTAAACTTAAATAGGTTTACTATTTTAAATTTTTAAATTTAAATTTTTAATTGAAATTGAAATTTTTAAATTTTAAATTTTAAATAGGGTAGGAGCGGGTAGGGATAGGGTGGCTGGGTTATGGACATTGGGAAGGGTATGTGCTATGGTAAGTGCTGTGAAATGTGTAAGCCTGATGATTCACAGACATGTACCCTGGGGCAAATAATACATTATGTGTTAAGAAAAAAAAAGAAAAAAAAAGAAAAAGCAGACAAAGAACATGAAAAAATTATTAAGAACCAAAAAAAATAAATGGAAGATATATAGAAATGTTCCTTTGACCACTAACTGAAAAACTGCAAGATTAGACATTTGATATGAAATCTTATCAATGAGATAACAAGAGTAAGAGGAAGAATCCTCTCCGTGTTGGGAGAGTATAAAGAAATAAGCATGTCTGTACACTTCTGGTGGGAACCTTCAGTTGTAGACACTTTTGAAAGAAATTTAATAATATTTGCCAAAATCTGTTTCTCAGAGTTTATCCTAAAGCGACAGCACTGTAAAGAGAATACACATAAATTATTTGTAATAAAATAATTGGAAACAATTTAAATAAAAATAGGTTATCAATAAAATTGGAGTTTAGTATAATGATGGAAAAAAAAAGGAAACTGTCCTTCTTACCAAGTTATAATTGGTAAAATTGTGCAACCAGAGTTTTGCCCCGAGGTGTCTTATTGGAGCATGGTAGTCACCAAATCAGTTGTGATAAGCCATTCCAAGGAACAAATATATTGAGGCACTTGTGAGGTTCATGCCAACAAAGTCCTCCCAGGAAAATTGGCCTGGTGTAGGTGGTAAGGAAATTAAGGAAACTTAATAAATTCAGAGTCCTCAAGAAAAGAATATATCCCAGTTTTTAGATATCATGGTAAAAACTAACAAAGAAAGTTTTTTGGACTTGGATTCCCAGCCTCAGGATAACACATATTAGAGGTTTCTTTTATATATATATATATATATATATATATATATATATATATATTAGAGGTTTCTTAAACACATGGAACCTTCAGACTGTTGTCTCTCATCCAGTTTGTATGTAGCTCTTATCCTGTTCTCTCTTTTCTACTTTCCCTTACACTCACCACTACCAAAATACCTGAAATTATACAGTAAAGGCATGGTCTCTACAGTATGCATGCTTCATTATCCAGGCATCACACTTTTAGTTCCTACGATAATGACTTCTCTTTGTTGTTCATGAAAGTAGTTCATGAGTTTCCAGTCAAGACTGACTCTTCAGTTTTTCTTTTGTCGGTGTCACAAAGATCAGATCCTTCTACAGCACTGTTTCCCAATACAGTGTCATTACAGATTGACTAGCAATACTCTTGACCAAGCCTTTCTCTCCATTCTGCTCTCCAGCCATTTCCCCCTAATTTTGACATTGTTTCCCCTTGTCAAGACTTTCTTAAAACTTTGTTTCTTTTCTTCCATCACTTCTCATGATCTCAGGGGCTCTATTTCATTAACTATCCTCTCTTTTATCTGAAATTTAAGAGAGCTGATGCACGAGTAATGAGAAGAAGGTGGAGGCCAAATCGTAGCAGGTAAGGAAGGAGTTACTGGTGAGAAAATTAAGACAGTGATAGAAGGCTTTTGAGAATTTTTACCACCGATAGCACAGTGCTTTAAAAGGTGACAGGTTTATGGGGTGCCTGGATGGCTCAGTCGGTCAAGCATCCAACTCTTGATCTCAACTCAGGTCTTGATCTCAGGGTGGTAAGTGCAAGCTCCGTGTTGAGTTCCACACTGGGTGTGGAACTTACTTAAAGTAAATAAATAAATAAATAAATAAATAACAGGTTTGTGAGGTTTCTTTCTTTCTTTCTTTTTAAAAATTTTATTTATTTATTTGAGGAAGAGAGAGAGAGAATTTGGGGGAGGGGTAGAGGGAGAAGCAGACTCCCTGCTGAGCAGGGAGCTCATCTAGGGGCTCTATCCCAGGACCTGGAGATCATGACCTGAGCCAAAGGCAGACATTCAACTGACTGAGCCACCCAGGTACCCCTAGGTTTATGAGTTTTTAAGATTAGTGGAAACAAAGGTATAGGTCAGGTTTAGAAATCAATGGAAAAAGAATGTTATGAATTTTTAAAGATGAAGGCAGAAATATAGTAGGCCCAGAGCACTGTGGGAAAGAGTGGCTATGAATTAAGAGGAAAGAAAGGATGAACTTCATAGAAGCTTTGAGGTAGTGAGGAGAGAAGTGATGATGACATTTGAATTTAAAGAAGAAAGCATAAAAAGACATACTATATAGATTTGTTCATGAACTATAGAATCTGTGAATCACAATTCTAAGAACTAAAATGTCACCTATTTCCATAATACCAGTCATCTTCATTCTGACCTTTTCTACCTTTGCTCTATTAGTATAACTTGAAAATTCATTTCTTTCCTCATGAAACAAATGGATTATAATTACTGGTGCTGGCTTATATTTACATTTCTCTTTAAAACTTCTATTTAGTTTAGCTGCATCCAATATTTGTAAAGGCTATTTCACTACCATCCATGTATTCAGTGGAAGAGGGAACACTAAGTACTGTCTTCATCCTGAAAACCTTCTACTGAAAGCTTTTCTTTCACTATCATGTTTTTGATTTGAAGTGCACTTTCCAAGCATTCATAAGACTAACTCACGTCATTTTCCATTTTTAAAGAATTACTCAAATTAGATTTTATAATATATTTTCCAATAATTTAGAATTTCTGCTTCTTCTGGATTTGTGTCCTTCAACCTGGCTATATATTGTGAAATGGAAATATGAAAGACATCAATTAATCAATAGACTTGGGAGTGTCTTTAACCCTAAGAGTACAATAGAAAGATATATTTTATGAACGGTGTTGATGCCTATTCTTAAGAATTTGGCTAAATGATACACTGATTTCTGCACCCTCGATTCTCAAGCCCTTCATGTCCTTTAATCTAATACTATCACATGTTCTTACAGCATTGTTGTAAGTATTATGAAAAATGGCAGTATTGGTATTGGGTGCTCAGCAGTGACAAGACTGGGAAAGGAAATGCTAATATTGGATGAGGAGAAAAGAATATTCCATACAAAGGGAAAATGTTTTAGACTTGAAAGGTAACAAGTAACATGACATATTCTAGAAAGTTTAAGAAACCTGTTGAGAGATCTTAAGTAGCCAGACTATCTGGGTTCAAATTCCACTCCACCACTGATTTGCTATGAGACCATAGCTATTAACTCTTCAGTGTCTTGATTATTTCACCTGTAAAATGAAGGGAACAATAGGACCACCTTCCTATGCTTGTTGGAGAATTAAATGAGTTGAATGGATAAGCCTCTCAGAACAGCATCCAGCAAAAGGTAAGCTTTATGTCAGTGCCAGCTACTGTTGCTGAAGGATAAAGCTTGAAGCGTTCTTAGCCTGGACTTTTTTTTTTTTCTTAAGATTTTATTTATTTGAAAGAGAGCACAAGCACGGGGAGTGGCAGGCAGAGAGAGAAGCAGACTCCTCCTGAGCCAGGGAGCCTGATGTGCGGCCTGATCCTAGGACCTTGAGATTATGACCTGAGCTGAAGGCAAATGCTTAACCAACTGAACCACCGAGACGCCCCTGAAGAGTCCTGAACTTCTTGACTTGCATTTCTGAATAATATCTGTCCCTCTCCTTTCTAGGCTCTGCTCTCAGGAAGGGTCTGATGGCATCATCTCCTGACTCAACCCTCCACAACTTTGCTCCATCAATTTTCTCTCTTTCCAGTGCCTTCAATCCCTCCCTAAGTGTATCAAAATTCTCTTCTTCACGGAGGAGACCTCATACTGAATTCAGCTGGACGTGAGCCAACACAGTGTTCTACAATTTTCAAATCTGAGCGCTTTGCAGTGGCCACAGGCTCACCCACAGCACAGAATTGCAAGCCCCCTGGAGCCATGTGTGTCACTCACTCTGTAGCCACAACATTTTACTCACCACACGGGCTTCAGATCATGTTGGGAATTTTTCAACATAGAAATTGGCCTTATACCATCACTAGAGCTTCAATTTTTTAAAGTCTTTCTATTTTAGACTTTAAAATTACAACAGATAGTGCAAGCTTATTTTAATGAGAAAAATGATATAGAGTTTTATCAGTAAAAAATTAATGCTCTCATACTTCCCAACCCATCACTGATCTTATCTCCTATGGTAATGAAGGTTAACATCCCCACCTATGTATATTTATATATGTATATCCTTCTATTCCTTTCAGCCTCTTCTCCTTGCCCAGACAAATGGCCTTTCCCAGGATATTCTTTTTTTTCTTTTCTTTTTTTTTTTTTGAGAGAGAGCGAGAGGGAGAGAACATGTGTGCATGCATGGCGGGGGAGGGGCAGAGGGAGAGAGAATCCTAAGCAGCCTCTGAACTCCTCATGGAGCCTGTCATAGGGCTCTATCGCATGACCCTGAGGTCATGACCTGAGCCGACATCAAAGTCTGACGCTCAGTCCACTGAACCACCCAGGCGCTCCTCCCCCTCAGAATATTCTTATTTGGATATACAGTACATGTAAATTTTAAATTTTGTTTTGTTTAAAATGGAACCATTTTTTACCTATTACACTCAAATTTTCTTTGTTTTGTTTTGTTTTACTTACAGTATACTTTAAAATCTCTTCAGGTCAGTAGATACACTTTTTACAGCTTCAAGGCATGGGTATAACATAATTTATTCAGCATTTCCCAGTTGGTAGACATTCTGGAGCTACCATACTCGAAAAAAACAAAACCAACCAAACAAACAAACAAGCCCAAGAAACAAAAAAACAGCTTTGTATATATGTTTTTTATATATAAAGGTATTGCTTTATTTATTTCTGGAGATGAGATTAAAAAAAACCAATAGGGCTTTTGAGTCAAAGGGTGTATGTCTTTTAACAGCAACAGTTATTGAAAGATTAGTTTCCCAAACAATTTTAGCAAGTTGCCCTCTTGTTTTTCTGAAACATTGTCAGCAGGGAATGTTTTCACTCTTTTAATTTTTGCCAATCTGAGGAGTTAAAAACAGCATCTTGCTAATGGTTTTATTTTGTGCTTTCCTTATTACTAGAGACATTGATGTTTGTTTTATATGCTTGTTAATGTTTGAATTTCATCTTTTGTGGATTGTCTATTTATGTTTTTTGCTTTTCACTTCCTTCAACTATTTGTTTTATTAATTGAGAGTTCTTTGTATATTGGAAATATTAAACATTTAAATAATTTTAAAAGACAATAGAGTCAAAAATTTCAATGAATATGATAGTAAAAGCATCAGCAGCACTGGGCAATAAGTACTGTTGAATGTAATAATGCAATAAAATATGTCTGTTTCTTCTACGGCTTCTGGATGTGCTGTCTTATTCAAGAAGGTCTGGAGGTGTTGTCTTATTCAAGAAGAGCCAAGGTGCCCTTTCTCCACATCTATTGCCAAATCTATGGTTGTACAAATATTCTCCAAGATTATCTCCACTAATTTGATGGTTTCATTTTCATATCAGACTGTAATTTAGATTTTTAGAAATGTTTAAAGTGGAAGTTGAGCTTTGTTCCTTCCAACGAGTTAGAAAAATTATCAGCACTTGATTTTTTAAAGATTCCATGTATGCAGATTACACTCCTAAAGAGAGAAATCTGTTAAAACTGAGTTAAAGCCAATAAGAGAAATTTGAGAAATGAGTTTTTTCTTTAATTCAGTATATTTTTATTTCTGCAGTTCATAAATTTGGGGATCTTTTACTTCACTTTTATGTCTTTATTTAAAAAAATTTCTGTTATTTTGACTTGTATATGGGATCTGAAGTGAGACAAACTAAATCTCACTTGTGACAGGTATTTATTCGACTTTAGTAATTCTTAGTTTCCTCATTTTTACAATTACCTTAATGAAATATATAACATATGGTTATTATAAGAATTAAATAGAATAATGCATTTAAAGAAAAAAATAATAAACTTTTAACAAATGTAGCTGTTAATAAAATTTATTAAAAGATGTTTTTCTTGGGGCGCCTGGGTGGCTCAGTCATTAAGTGTCTGCCTTCGGCTTAGGTCATGATCCCAGGGGCCTGGGATTGAGCCCCACATCAGGCTCCCTGCACTGAGGGAAGCCTGCTTCTTCCTCTCACACTCCCCCTGCGTGTGTTCCCTCTCTTGCTGTGTCTCTCTCTATCAAATAAATAAATAAAATCTTAAAAAAAAAAGATGTTTTTCTTATTATCTGAGCTAGACCTGTATGCCTGACTTAGAACCGAACAAAAGAAATATTACAAGGATGACATGTAATGAACTGAAGACTATTATTGTGCTTTAATATTAAAATGTCAGCCTAATTTGTTTTTTTGTCTTTGAAAATTTATTCCAAAAATAACACCATTGATATTTATTCATTATATTTTAGTTCTGAAAGTTGTGGATTTTGTACTACAGAACATCATATCTAATTCTCATTTTGAACATGTCTTTATGATAGATGGGAGATACAACCATTACACCCTTTTAAAAAATGTTTTCTTGATGGTCGTTCCCTCTTCAATTTCTGAGTAGTCTCTATATCAGCCATCTGCAGATACTCTCAGACTTTTATAGAATTAGATTTTTCTAAATCCTGCAATTTCATTTGACTAGCAGCAAGAAGAACCTGGTTATACTTTGATTTTTCTGCCTGAAAGTAATACATACCATCATATTCCTGTGTATTCTTCATCCCAACCACTTTGCCTAATGGATTTATATTTCTTGTGGCACTGCTGTTTCCTTTGTAGTTTGATCAAATGGTCACATTCATTTTAACTACTGATTTTTCTTTCCCAGAAGTGAAGTATCAGCTTAAAATTGGTATAGCAGATTATAGTATATATCCTTTTAGAAGATTTTTGAAATATTTTACTGATAAAGCAGGAAATAATGTATGTCCCCCAAGTCTTCCGTAAAAAGAATATAGTACACAGATGGAATCTCACATGTATCCTAGATTGATTTTGTTTACTGGCAAAGAAAAAACTGAACATGGCTTATTCCTGTTTTAATCAAGACTTTTTTTAGGTGCCAATAAAAAAAATATAGAATTCAAACCAGCTTGAGATAAGGGGTAATTTATTGCTTCTCCTAATTGACAAATTCAGGATTACAGCAAGATCATGAATTGCTGGATTCAGCACCAAATGATCTGTCTTTCCCTCTCTTGGCTCCATGTAAATCTGTGATAGCTTTCTTTTCATGCAGGTTCTGTTAGGGTGATGATCACAAAGACCACCAATTGTACCACGTCCATCATCTACCAGTTCAGGTGCCAATACCAAAAGAAACATTTCTTCTCAGGAATTAAAAGATCTAGGGCTGACTTACTGACTTTAATTGTCCAGCTTGGATCAGGTAACAGTTCTTCTTTTTTTTTTTTTTTAATTATGTTCAATTAGCCAACATATAGTAATTATCTCTGTGGTTCTACTTGACCAGGATCTAGTCTTCAACCTATCTGTGAAGTCTACAGGTAGGTTCCACTCAACCTCAAACACGTGGTCTGAGAGTGTAGGGGAAGAGCTCTCTAAGGAAGTCCAAGATGCCATTACCATTTGCTCCGTATCTTTACCAATAGGCAGTGGGGTTAGTCCTTCTCATTTTAGCCATTCTACTGGGTGTGAAATGGTATCTCATTCATGGCTTTAATTTGCGCCCTTTTGTGTGTTTGTCAAGCATTAGTATGTCTCTTGTGCTGAAAGGTCCAAATTTTTGGTTCATTTAAAAAATTGGAATATTCGTCATTTTACTATTGATCTGTAGGCTTCTTTACATATTACAGGTACAAATCCCTTGCCACATATGTTATAAATATTTTCCCCCAGCCTGTGGCTTGTTTATTCATTTTATTAATGGTCTTTCTTGAGAAGCATATATTTTAAATTTTTACGGAATTTAATTAATTAATCTTCAAGTTTTGGGTTACTGCTGTTAGCGTCCTGTCTAAGAAATTTTCCTGATTTCAAATTCTTTTTTTTTTTTTCTGATTTCAAATTCTTAAAGTTAAGCTGTTTGCTTCTAGAAGATTTATGTTTCTGGGTTAAATGCTTAGGTACATGATCCATACCAAAATTATTTTTGTGTTTGGTGTGAGATAGGAGACTGCTTTTTTTTCTGCTTTGTTTTGCTTTATCTGTGCAGATTTAACTGTAATTTAGCAACATTTGTCAAAAAGGCTTTCCTTTGTTCACTGAATGAACTTGGCACTTTAGTTGCCAATCAGTTGGCTGTGTGTATGTGGGTCTATTCTTGACTATTCTGTTCAAGTGATTGGTGTCTATTCATATGCCTGTACTATACTACAGTCTTGAAATCAGGTAGTGTAAGAACTCTGTTTTTCTCTTTTTTCAAGATTGTTTTAGCATTTTAGATCCTTCAGGATTTTATAACATTTAAAAATGAACTTGTCTGTTTCGTTCAAAAATACTTGATGAAGTGTTAATAGGAATTACATCGAATCTATAAATGAACCCAGAGAGAATACTTATAACTAAATCCATGAACTATGAAAACTTTCAACTTATTTAGGTCTTTTTAAGTTTCTCTCAGTTGAGTCTTATAGCATTTTTGTGTAGAGATTAGCGTTCTCCACCTTGGCATTATTGACATTTTAGACCAGAGAAATCGTTGTTGTGGTGTGCTCTCCATCAGCTGTGAAAACCAAAAATATTTCCAAATTTGCCAAATGTCCTCATAGGGACAAGACCACTTCCAGTTGAGAACTATATGCTTGATTTAGTCTCAGGCATTTGATATTTTTTTGATGCTGTTGTAGATTATACCGATTTTTAAAATGTTTATTTCTAATTATTTATTGTAACTATTTGCCTTTATGCTGTTGTAAATTATATAGATTTTTAAAATGTTTATTTCCAATTATTTATTGTACTATGCTTACCTTGTTACCATGTTTACCTTGTATTACGTATTGTTACTATGTTTACCTTGCTAAGTTTACTAACGAGTTCTGATAAGATTTTTTTTTGGTAGGGGCACCTGGGTGGCTCACTTGGTTAAGCATCGGCCTTTGGCTCAGGTCATGACCCCAGGGTGCAGGGATTAAGCCCCACATCAGAATCCCTGCTCAGCAGAGAGTCTGCTTCTCCCTCTCCCTTAGCCTCTCCCTCCATTCATCCTATCTCTCCCTCTCTGTCTCTCTCAAATAAATAAGTAAAATCTTTTAAAAAAAGATTTTTTTGGTAGATTCCCAAGGGTTTTCTATGTACACTATGATATTATTTTAGGACAAATGGAGTTTTCCTTCTTTTCCTAATATTTATGCATTTTATTTATTTTTCTAACCTAATTGCACAGGGTATGAACGCCAATATAATGTTGAATAAAAG
Source organism: Potos flavus (assembly GCA_028534135.1). NCBI lineage: Eukaryota > Metazoa > Chordata > Mammalia > Carnivora > Procyonidae > Potos > Potos flavus. The sequence goes on from CM052899.1 coordinate 54,698,487, forward strand.
TGATGAGAAGCATTTGTTCTGAATTTTACCAGGCAAAGAAAGATTTAGTGTTTTACCATTATGTCTGATGTGAGCATCAGGTTTTTTATAGATGATCTTTATCATATTAAAGAAGTTCTTTTCATATTAACATACGAAGACTTTTTGGTTTGTTTTTTAGTAAAATCTACACCCAATGTGGGGCTCAGACTCACGACCCCAAGATCAAGAGTTCCATGGTCTACCAACTGATCCAGCTAGCTGCCCCTAAAGACATTCTTTTCAATTCCCAGTTCAACGAGAGTTTTTATTATGAATGGATGTGTAATTTTATCAAAATTCTTTTCTTGAGTCTATAGAGATTATAATTTTAAAATCTTTTACTGTGTTAATGTGGATAATTATATAGACTTATTTTCTAAGGCTAAACTAATTTTGTATTTTTGAGACAAATCCAACTTGGTGATTACGTGTTACACGTTTTCCATATTGCTGGATCTAATTTGCAAATACTTTTAAAGTTTTGCATCTATCTTCATTAGGAATATTACACTCTAGTTTTTTTAATAATATACTTGTCAGATTTTCATTATTATGGTTACACTGGCTTTACAAAACAAGTGGGGAAATATTTCCTCAATCACTGTTCACTGAAATGGTTTTTATATTATGATATTATTTATTCTTTCAATGTCTGATAGTCATCAGTGAGGTTGTCTGGGCCTGAATTTTTCTTGTTGGAAGATTTTTAATTATTAATTCAATTTCTTTAATTGACACAGGACTATTTTCCTATAATTGATATAGGACTGGAAAAAAACTGGAAAACCAGTTTTTCTTGTGTCAATTTTGTTATTTTTTCAAAGGATTTGCCCATTTCATGTGACTTTTCAAATTTATTGACATTAAATTATTCCCTTTCTATAATATATCCTTATCACCCTTTTAATGACTTCAGCATCCATAATTAGGTCTCCTCTTTCATTGTTTTATATTTATATGATGTCTTTTTTCTTAATAAATCTTGATAAAAGTATTATAAATTTTATAATAAAATTTTTATAAAAGTATAATAAATTCTATTAATATTTTCAAAGAACCGACTTTTAACTTGATTTTCCTGTTCTTTGTATTTTCCATTGCTCTCTTGCTCATATTTTTTACTTTTTCTTATGTTTTATTTTTAACTTTTTCTTACTTTTGTAGCTTCTTAAGGTGAAAGCCTAAATCATTGATTTTTTTTAGATTATTTGCATTTTAAATTCAATGTTTTGCAATCTTTTTAAAGTAAGTAAACTACATCACACAAATTTTGATAGCTTGTATTTTTAAATTTCCAAACTTTGATTTTTTAAAATATGTCCTATTATTTATTTTAACTTTTACATATTAGTAAAAATACGTTTGATTTTAATTCTTTATTTTTATGATATTTAATGAGATATTTTTAATAACCTACCATGTGATCTAACTAGATGAATGTTGCATGTGCACTTGAGAAGAATGTATTTTATATCATCGTTGTGTGTAGCATTCTATAAATGTCAATTAGTTCAAATCTGTTGATAGTGTTACTCATATCTTCTATATCTTCATTGCCATAGTAATCCACTTCCAGTTAATGACAACATGTCATACAAAATTATTTGTAAGCCATACTCCAATTATTTCCTCTCCAATAAAAATTTGTCACAGAGACTTCTCTATGAAGGCTTAGATGTGGGCTGAGGAAAAAGCAAGACTGCAGAAGTGTGAACGTCTTGTTTTTGTAATGTCCTTGGGCTTTTAGGAGATACTCCAAATAAGTATATTCAAGCTGAACATGAAATGCTACTATGTATAATCTACATTTTGAATTGATCTCATAAGTTTCTCAGTTCCTAATTTCTTCCAGTGTGCAGTGATCAGATGTTCAAACCAAGAATTGTGTCTCAAAAGGAGGATTAGTTTCCAAAATATGGTTTGTATTTGCTCCAGAATTCTGAGACTTTGTTGTGACTTTCCTATCAAAGCAGCCACAGTTTTCATAGAGCATTTAAACATCACCGGGTCTGCTGGATCATGGAGACAAAAATGGAAAAACTACTTTAACTTCAGTCTCTGTTTCCTGGAGAGTCTCCTCTCTTCTAGGTTTCACCAAAAGCTGACACATCTTTAAATCATCCAGAAATGTGATAAACATTGCTTCCAAACACTGTGGTCTTTCCAGAAAGAATATAAGATGCAGAAACATGTACTTCATCTAAGAAGTGAAATCATGGTATGTGGAAGACCATTTTATTAACCCCTGTCCCAGACACTTCAGTGAAGTGACAGACCCTGGATTTTCTAAAGATTTGTTTCATCCTCTGTATCTCACCAAAGCACCTGGGATATTTACATTTCCTCCTTTCCCAATTCAGTTAGCATGATGTCAGAATATAGTAAGATGTCCTGTGGACTGATGAGATAATCCAAGTTCCTGTTTATTAAATGACAGTGATGAGTCAGAGTTGACAAATTTCTGATGTAAAATGCTACAAGGTCCTGCTGTTCCTTCCAGGTAAGAGCAAATTGCTTCTAGAGTTCTCTCTTTCTCAGTTAAGAGAAAAAATTATTTATGAAGGTGCGATGGCCTCTGATGCTATGCCCCAGTAAAGACAGCAGCAGCAATTCGAGTATGACTTTTTTTTAAAGATTTCATTTATTTTTTTTTAGAGATAGAAAGCATAAGCACACTTTTACACCTTGGTTTAAAAAAAAAGAACAATAAAAAAAGATAAGCTAGGAGTTATTTTTTAGTCTCCCCCTTTCTGGGGTTGTAGGGTCTGTGAGGGCTTCTAATTTAATTTTATTTATTTACTGCTGTCTTCATAATACTTAGAACCCTGCTTGAAGCTTATTAGCGCCCATTAGGTATTTGTTTCATTAATGAATATTTTGATATAAAAAACTTGAAAGATGTCATATGAGACATGCAGTTAAAGATATAAATAGGGGATCATATCTTGAAGACACTTAGGCAGAGGATTTTGGAGTTTATTGTGTAAGTAATGGAGAGTTACTGAATAAGCTTTGAAATAATGTGATGATTTATATTTTAGAAATATGATAAAAATGTCAAAGCGAAGGATACTTTAGAGGACAAAGAGCCCGAAAGTAGGGAGGCCTGAGAAATAGAACAAATTAGAAATAGTCACCTAGGCCTTCATGCTAGTCTCATGTCTCTAGTCATCATTCAGTCATTGTTCCATAATGGGTTAGCTTAATATCCTTCTGTGATACAAATTCTTAGTAAGAATAGAAATCAATTTCCTCAACTTTGTTAAAAGCATCTATGAAAATTAGAGCAAACATCGCACTTAGTGATAAAGCATTAAAGTATTCCCATTAAGAGAGAGAAAAAATTAATGAAGATGCCTACTGAGAAAGCAAAGAGGCAGTCCTGAGAGTTCTCAGCTGGTTGCTGACCTGGCACTCAGGAAAGGGCTGTTCTGTTTCTTCCTTACTGTCAACAATTTCACAGAACATTCACCACAGCCAAAGTCCCTGTGAATGACTGTGATGGAGTGAGCAAAACCAAAACTATCCCCTAATCATTTCTGAGAACAGAAAAATGGAAGAACACTGTGCAAATCACAAAAATACCCAAGCATCAATCTCTGCCTGCTCCATGAGCAAGTGCTATTTTTTTTTTTTTTTTTTTTAATTACAGCTTTAGTCCGACTTCATTCCACCTACCTCCTGGATAAAAATTGAGATAATCGTAGAATTGTTCTTACTTTCTGACAACTCCCAATCCAGAGCAAAATCTACTTCTTTGGTTCCTCTCCAAAACCACCTAACACAAGCCCAAATCCTACAACAATCCCCTCATACTATCCAGACCTCAAGGGAGGTGCAGTCTCCTCTAGAATGCCTGTATCTGTGGCTCTTCCTCCAAATCCAGAGCACCCACTTAATTCCTGCCAATTGAGTCACAGAGGTCAGGGGAAGGTCGCCCCTATTTGGTGTACAAGACATTCCTGGTTTCTTTCTGTAATTTCTATTTTTGGAAGTGTTGTGGCCAGGGAAGGTCACAGAAAAGGATGTCTTTCTTACTTTTACTCATGTTCTTTCTCTTTCTCTCTGATAAGAATACCCTCCCATTTGGTTTGACAAACAACGGACTCCCCTTCAAACTTATTTCAGGAATTCACTCTTCAGTGAAGTCTTCACTGATTCCTACACTGATCTTACTTTTTCCCTCTTAGAACACCCACTGTTTTTATTAAGGCACCCATCGATCTCAGATTAATACATGTGTTTGTTCGCATATTTCTTCTCCCATAAGAGTACATAATATCTTTTGTTCTTTCATCTCCATCACTCAGCATAATACCTGACACATAATGGTGTTTGATTATGCCGAGTCAAATACATTGGACTGAATTGCTTTGAAGATAAACTGAGTGATCTAATGGAATGGACATGGGATCAGAAGGCAGAAAACCCAGCTTTCTAGTTTCACCTATGCTAACTACATTCATTTGTATAGTCTCTTAATCTTTCTGCATTTTTGTTTCATAATGTGTAAAAATGAAGGTGTTGGTTTGTTTCTAACATCACTTTCAGCATCAATACTCAATGATTCAGACTGATGTGCTTCATGCTCAACCTTTTTAGCCGAGTTTTTGTACTTTGTATAAAAGGCAGTAATGCATTCCTAAGGACAGAAGATCAAAGTGGTAATTGATAATAAAACTTTTCCTCAACCACTAAGGGCTAACCAGGAAATGTGGCTATGAACACTCAAACATTTCCCAAAACTATCAGATCTCTTACACTGACTTAAAAACAAACAAAAGTATAATTTATTAAGCTTTTACCTAAATATAATTCATACAATGAACTTGGGATTTATTGAATTCTAAACAGAATTCAATCAGAACAGAATTTCAATCCCAAACCTTGAATTCAATCCCAAACCTTGAAAACAAAAAGGTTTACATTGATAGGCCAATTTGAAACCTACGATTTATTGAAATGATTTCAAAGCCTATGCAAGATACAATTAACCTGTGTCATTAAAGGATAATTCTCCTTCCCTATTTTGTATTAAAAAAATCTTTACTTATCAGGAAACAGTTATCATAACAGTGTGATTTCAACTGAATTAAATAGCAACAATAACTTTAACATTATGAAGATGATGTTTATAAATGATTGAATTGCCTTTGAATGGCTTCCACAATGAGCTATGCTAACTCATAAAACAGGACCCTATCATTATCAATATTATGCTATTTTTTCAAGCTACTTTTATAAGACAAGGGATTTTTTTAATACTGGCAGATGAGTAAAACACTGTATTTTATGCAAAATAATCTAAAAATACAAATAATATGCAATTTTATCAGCCAATATGGATTTATAATGTGTATATCGGGGTGATGAGGGCAAGGAATATGTCATTCCAAGGTGGCATCTACAGGCTTATATTAATTATATAACCTTATGTGTATTGGTCAATGTATTCTGGAGTGACCAGGGCAGTTCAGGTCATGGACTTTGCCTTAAATAAGTTATTATCGCAATTCTGTGTGAACACAAATAAACCATAAAAATATTGTGGAATTTTCCCAGCTGAAAAAAATTGCTATAATTATATTCAAATGACTATCAAGGCCTTTAAAATTACTTTTTGTAAAAAAAAAAAAATGAATTGCCTTTGAGTAAAGAATGTTATTTGTGTAAATACAAGGTCTTAGATATATTCAGATTGAGATTTGAAAACTGATTATTATTCCCCAAATACCAGAAAATATGTCTACTGTTTTATATTTTGGTGTGAGGCCATTATAAATGTGCTGAAACCTTAAAAATGTAGTACCAAAATATTTCCAGGAAAACAAAGCACTTATTCTTAGTAATAGTCTATTTAGCAAAGAATATGTTTCTATTTGAAAACATTGAAATCTCTTCTTCTAAGTCATAGGAAAAATTGGAATTACTGGTGGAGTGAGTGACCAACACCCCCCTCAGGTGTTCGAGACTTTTTGATGCCATGGTGTATTAGTTTCCTACTGCTGCTGTAATAAATTCCCATAAATGTAGTGACTTAAAACAACGTATTTATTATCTTACAGTTATGGTCAGGAGTCCATAAGGGGCTTATTGGTGGCTCAGTGGGTTAAGCCTCTGCCTTCGGCTCAGGTCATGATTCCAGGGTCCTGGGATCTAGTCCTGGGTCGGGCTCTGCGCTCAGTGGGGAGGCTGCTTGAGGAGTCTCTCTCTCTCTCTCTCCCCTTCGAAGGCCCCTTCCCCTGCTCATGCTCACATGCTCTCTCTCTCTCTCTCAAAAAAGTAATCTTAAAAAAAAAGTCTACGACGAGTCTCACTGAGCCCAAATCAAGGTGTCATGAGGCTACATTCCTTCTGAAGCTCCAGAGAACTGGTTTCTTCCTAGAAGCTGCCTGGAGTCCTGGATTCTTGGTCCCTTCTCCCATCTGCACATACAGTACTCCAGCCTCGGCTGCCATAATTACTTCTCCTTTCCCTGACTTCCACGCTCTTGCATCACCTTTATAAGGACCCAGTGATTACATGGGGCTCACTTAGATACTTAATCCAGGACAATCACGCCATCTCAGTATACTTAATCATATCTGCAAAGTCCCTTTTGCCATGTGAGGTAACATATTCACAGATTCTGATGTTTGGGACGTGGACACCTTTGAGGGGCTACATTTTCTATCTTCTATACATAGACCCTTTTGCAGTCTGGTGAAGTCTGTGGTTTCCTTCTTAGAATAATTTTTTAAATTATTTTTTAAAGATCTTATTTATTTATTTATTTGTCAGAGAGAGAGAGCACAAGCAGGGGGAACGGCAGGCAGAAGGAGAAGAAGGAGCCCAATGCGGGGCTCGATCCCAGGACCTTGAGATTATGACCGGAGCCAAAGGCAGACACTTAACCAACTGAGCCACCCAGGCATCCCTAGAATAATGTTTTTAAGTGCATAAAATAAAATACATATGATTATAATGGAAAAACTTATATTAAAATACAATAATCAAAATATTTTAAATGAATTTGTGCTGTAATAATATGTAACCTTTTAAAATTATGACATTAAATCATAATTGCCATGGCTAATAAAACCATAATAATTCAAAGTAGTGAACAATTGCTCAGTGCAACAACTGTTATGTGATATAAAAATATCTATGATTTCTGCTGTACTGCTAATAGCATGCTTTTTTAAAATTTCGTTTTGTTTTTCTACAATTAATAATTGAAGGAAATGCTAAACTTCAATTAGAAGTTGGGGCAAAAAATATAATTTTTATTTCCACCTACAATCTTGGATTACAGGTTAAGAACCCCTGCTGTACACATAGTGAAAAGGATTTATGACTTGTCAGTGTGTGTGTGTGTGTGTGTGTGAGAGAGAGAGAGAGAGAAAGAGAGAGAGAGAGAGACAGAGACAGATTTCCATTGGCCAGTGTTAGCCAAAAAATTTGCTGTTATTCTAGAATTCTTCAACTATATTTGTTTTTTTCTCTCATTTGCTTACTAACTGAAAAGTAAAATAAACTAGATTATGGACATTCTTTAGCAGAAATCTATATTATGAGACTCATTCCACTCAACATTAGACACTAAGATATTTATAGACACATAACAAATTCTTCTGCGTATTCAATTTTGACCTATCATCCTGATTACTTTTAATATTTATTAAGCAATGGGCTTTCTATAGCCCATTAACTTGTACAGGAGTTCGTGTTCAATTTAGCACAAAAAGATGTGCATATCCTAGAACATGAAAACAAAATGCAGTTTGAATATGTTGTGGTTTCATTTTTTGTGGGTATTTTAGTTAAATTTAGTTAAATTTTCCTTATATGTTCACATAAGAAGTAAACTTACGTTTTTGCAGTCCAAAACAAGAGTCTTATGCTGTAAAAACTCATGGAGGGCTGAAAGTTTACCTTCCAAAATATATGTTTTATCCCCAAAGGAGTGACCCAATAGAAGTCTTTCATTTTTCACTTGACTTTATTATTCCTTAATAGTCGATCTTTAATAAGCCTTAGTATGCAGGCATAATGTAATTAATTATGCATTTACATACGTGCACTATAAATATACATCTAACAAATGAAAAACTGAAATAAGTCTTAATGCTTCTAGTACCTGGAAAATCAGATATTTAGGCCAAAATATTCTACTTTGATGCTAAAGTTAGGGCTTAATATAGGGACACTGGAGGATTTGATTTGTAGAGCTTTTAAAAACTTTTCATAGTCAACACTATAAAAATAATCTCTGTGTTAATCTGTGTTCCACTTAGTCACGGAGCCTGCTTATATTTTGCTTATATTTATACTTTCTTATATTTACTTGCTTATATATACTTTCTTTTTTTTAATTTAATTTTATTTTTTCAGTGTTCCAAGATTCATTGTTCATGCACCACACCCAGTGCTCCATGCAATATGTGCCCTCCTCAATACCCACCACCAGGCTCAGCCGACCCTCCACCCCCCTCCGCTCTGAAACCCTCAGTTTGTTGCTCAGAGTCCACAGTCTCTCATGTTTCTTCTCCCCCTCCAATTTCCCCCAATTCACTCTTCCTTTCCTTCTCCCAATGTCCTCCATGTTTTTCCTTATGTTCCATACATCAGTGAAACCATACGATAATTGACTCTCTCTGCTTGACTTATTTCAGTCAGTGTAATCTCTTCCAGTCCCGTCCATGTTGATATAAAAGTTGGGTATTCATCCTTTCTGATGGAAACATAATATTCCATTGTATATATGGACCATATCTTCTTTATCCATTCGTCTGTTGAAGGGCATCTTGGCTCTTTCCACAGTTTGGCAATTGTGGCCATTGCTGCTATGAACATTGGGGTATATATATACTTTCTAATCACTGGTTCTGCTTATATTTTGACTTTCTTTCTGGCTAAGTGCAACTGTCCAACCGAGGAAGTAGATTCACAGACATAAGTGTCGTATGGGAATGGATTTTGCATGTCAAAGCCCCTCAACACTATTAGAGCTTTACTGTGTTTGTGGACACGGTGAGAGACTTGCAAAAAAGAAATGTTCTGTAACACTGATGGGAATACTGAGATACAGCCCAGAAATGGTTCATATTAACTTGTCCTTATTGGGGCACCTGGGTGGCTCAGTCGGTTACGCATCTGCCTTTGGCTCAGGCATGATCTCAGGGTCCTGGGATCGAGCTCTCGGTAGGGCTCCCTACTCAATGGGGAGTCTGCTTCTCCCTCTCTCTATGTCCTTCCCCCCGCCTCATGTGCTCTCTCTCGTGCTCTCTCAAATAAATAAATCTTAAAAAAAAATAATTTGTTCTTATTGACGTTGTCATCACCTCACTTCCCCCTTTTCTTATATTAATGAAGGAGTCTGCACTCTCCCATTGTTAGTCATTTCAAATTCCGTAGTTTGGAGGGTATCTGTGTGTGTGTGTATGTGTGTGTGTGTGCGCCTGTACAATTTACATAAAACAGAAAGCTGCCATCGGAGCAAATTTGAGAATATTTGAAAACTGCTAATAAGACCTGCTGTGTGAGTGCTCTATTCTTACTTAACTGAAGACATTTCTTATAAAGAAAGGAATCTACATGTTTATTTTTTCTCCCTTTATTTTTGAGAAGACTCACAGCCTTCATTAAATTATTTTAAGATAGCTGAGGAATTGAAGATCTCAACAGTTGGGAAGATATGCTAATTGGACACTAGATAATACATTCCTTTGATCTGGTAATGAGATAAAACCCAGTTATTCTGGGAGTTAAGTGACACTTGCTAAGTGGAATGTTATGGTTAGATTAGAGGAAGTAAGTAGAACTTGAGGAATGTCTTTTTTAATTTGCCACTAAATATTACAATTTTTGGCAATGATTTGCCTATATTCTCAAATGTAACTGCATATAATAAATATAAAACTAGAGTAATATAAAGAGTTAGAAAATTACAAATCTGATAGTATATTTATTATTATTTGCTGCATTTAGTATTCATTTCTCAAATACCTACCAAAAAACCTCGTGGAAGGGTCACAGCTCCGGGCACAGGTAATACAAAGACAAACGCGCCACACTTCTGCTCTGAAATCATAGATTGCTCAGAAGTCCACAAAAGAGCCAAACAAAACCACAATAGGCCTCCGTGAAGTGCATAACGGATACGTGTATGAAATGCTCTGGGATCAGAAAGTGAAGCAAAGTTTTAATTTAAAAATATTTACAAAACTTTTCAAGACAATTGTATTTTATCTAAGCATATCGTTTTGGAAAAGCAAGATTGGAATTCTTTTTTGCTGACTGAGCTTCTGTAAGATTTTTGTCTTTTTGAACCTCACTGTAACACTGAGAATAGTAATAGCTAATACCCATGAAGCACTTATTTTGTATTACTTATTACTTGTATGTTAATATTGTAATAATAATGTCACATATAGTATGATACTAATCACATATTACTTACATATTATCTTATTTAATCCTTACAACAATGCTATGAACTAAGTACTATTAATATTGTTCCCATTTTACACATGAGAAAGATGAGAGAGAAGTTCAGTGGCTGGCCAAGTTCACAGTTCACTAGACTAGCAGATCTAGTCCGTCTAAGGCTAAGCTCATAGCTGTATATTCTATAGTCTCTAGTGACAATGATGATAATATATCTATCTTAATTCAGTGTTTGGACTTCGAGAACCATGCACAAATCAGTATTATTCTGGGTGCCTATTTATGTAGTTTCTTTCGATCTTTTCTCACCTCTTTCTAGTCCCTTTTTCTCTCTCACAAACAGAGGAAGGCCCATTTACAGATCATCTATCTTACAAAATTTCTACATGTGAAACATTATAAAAGAGCTGTTTAGGAATTAGTAAGTTTCTCCTGAGAGATTCTGCAGCAAGAAGGGGCTTGTGGGAAGACAGGCTTAAGTGAATAAAGGGTGAGTTCTAGAACATTGAGTTGACTTCCCACATGCTTGCTTTCTGCATCATCAGACACATACTGTCTGACTCCTAACAATATATGAGCTTTCAAAGTAAGCTATTGAAGGTTTACAACACATAGCACATCTTTATATTCTAGCTTATGTGACATTTTCCACAGAGACATGCCTGTAATACCCTAGATTTGGGGTTGATTTACTACATTGTACTTAACCAGGCACATCCTGTTAAAAACACTCAATAGATAAATATCTCCCTCCTGGCAAATATTATGAGTCTGTTTACTCAGAGGTTCAGCTACCTTGTTGACAAGGAGATTACACTGGGCCATTCACCTTTTAACATTTCCCCAGAGGTGTTCCCAGTTAATTAGGGGAGAAGCAAAAAGGATCACAGACTAAGGCTTTAACTTCTTGCACCTCATAACACATAGAAATCTTCCAGCGTTACTGTCAGGACTGAATGAGATAATGCGTATAATATGCTGACACATAATAACGCACTGCATTAGTCAGGGTTTTCCAGAGAGAGAGGCAGAGAGAGCGAGATTATGAAGAACTAGCTACACAATTATGAAAATAAGACATCTCACAATATGCTATCTCCAAGTTGGAGACCAGGGAAGATGGTAGTTTAACTCAGGCCAAGTCTGAAGGCCTGAGGACCAGGGGAAACAGTGGTCTAAGAACGCAGCCCAAAGGGCAGGGGAAAGCCAATGTCCCAGCTCCAGAGCTGGACGGAAGAGGTGAGTTCTCCTTTCTTCCATCTTTTGATCTGTTCTGTTCCTCCCCGGATTGGCTGATGCTCACCCACCCTGAAGAGGATAGTCTGGTTTACTGAGTCCACGGATTCAAATCCTGATGTCATCAGCAAACACCCTCATAGACACACTCAGAAATAATGTTTGATCTAATATTTGGGCACTCTTAGTCCAGGGAGGTTGACACATAAAATTTACCATTACAAGGGTGCCGGGGTGGCTCAGGAAGTTGAGTGTCCGACTTTTGGTCTCAACTCAGGTCTTGATCTCGTGGTGGTGCGTTTGAGCCCTGTGTTGGACTCCATGCTGGGCATGAAGCCTACCTTAAAAAAAGAATTAACTACTACAAGTCCACCCCTTGTCAACTTGGCACCCATATGCATCTTCTTAGTTCATGTATATACATTTTCTTTCTCTATCCATTTTAATGTGTCTATCTTAGTGAAGAACTACTTAACAACAAAAAAAATTGCTCACATACTACAAAATTTAAAAGACATAAAATGAGTATATAGGAAACATAAATTTCTCTCTTACCCCTTCCTACTCCAGCCAATTAATTCCTTCTCTAAAGGCAACCGCTGTTACCAGTTTCATTTGTTTACATGGTTTGGGGGGCTACTTCGAACATTTAAAAATATTTGTTTTTTAAAAAACAATGGCATTTAGTCTTTTTTAGGGGGGAGGGTGGTAGAATTTACCAGAGAAGAGGAGGTTCAAATAAAGGGTGTATTCCTTTCCTCTCAGGAGTTGTGAATAGTAAAGGAAAAATGATGACAGTCAGGAAGCCTGAGTTCTAGTCTTGTCTCTTTAATTTAGCTCTGGTTGGCTTTGGCCAGGTTATTTAAATTCTCTGATTTAAAACATACAGGAAAAAGTTTAAGTAATTATCTGTGCGGTGCTTCTTAACTGTACTATTTTATGATTCCTCATGTAACTCAACACATTTTAGTAATAGTGCCTGGGGTCTGCTCCAACAAGAAATTTACTTTAAGCAATTCAGATCAGTCATCATATTTTCTCTTTACCCAGTTGCTGAGGTTACAACCAAGAGGTTTTCACACTGGGAAAATCATGAGAACCTTGGAAAATATGACCAGGTCTGATGAAATAGCACTTCTTTTACTTTAGAGGGGAGTGTTACCCTAAAGTGAGATATTCTGCTAAGACCTATACTTTTGATGGAAATTAGGGTATTCTACATTGCAATATATGTAAGAACTGGATGACTTAAGGCTATTGAACTGATCTTGGTAACTGTTGGAATAATTCCTCCCTGGACTAATTAGGCAAATTATTAAAAATCCTTAACCTGATGTAGAGGGAGAAAGGAAAGTTTGATTTAATTTAATTTAGAAGTGTTGGCAATGGTTCATTCCACACCAGTAATACACTGAGAGGGAAATACTCTTTTATGTTCTGGAGCTGATAAAATTAAACGTAACCACAGGCTTACCAAGAATGTTTCTCAGCTTCCCATGGAGTTTAATCAAAGATATGTGCCTTCCAGGTAGGATGGCAAAGTAGTGTATGTTTGTTTAGCTCCCCAACCTGAACTTCAAGTAGAAGACCAAAAGAACTAAACAACTGGAGAAGAAACCTTTTCTATTCTGAAATTAGGGAACAATCACAGTTTCATACAAACATCTTACATAACGTCTGTCTTCTACAAAACAATTAGGGCCAAATCGAAAAACAACTTTGAGGGGCGCCTGGGTGGCTCAGAGGGTTAAAGTCTCTGCCTTTGACTCAGGTCATGATCTCAGGGTCCTGGGATCGAGCCCCGCATCGGGCTCTCTGCCCAGCAGGGAGCCTGCTTCCCCCCTCTCTCTGCCTGCCTCTCTGCCTACTTGTGATCTCTCTCTGTCAAATAAATAAATAAAATCTTAAAAAGAAAAAAGAGAAACAACTTTGAGATATACAAATCCCTAATTCTGAGTACAGAGCAAAGTGCCAGGAGTGAGGAATTTCAGAAAGATAGGACTGGTAAGCCAGCTTTGAAGGCAGGAGGGTCGTGGGTGTTACTCGGCCATGAGCAAGACAGAGAACCTCTACCTGGAATCTATTTCTTCACTGAAGAACAGGTGCCATTCAGGACAGACAGAAAGAGGGCATTTACCACCACACCACGGAGATGTTTGCCTATCCTGCTGGAGTAGGTGTTGCCCGTGTTTGGGAAATGCTCCTCTCTCAGCTTACTAGCCATGCTTGCCACAATCCCGTCTAATTCCCCTTTCCAGCTTAGTGTCCATAACGCTCATGGCTCTCCTCCATCTCCAGTCAGCCTGGGCCATTCGTTATCAGTGTAAACAATGCACAATCTGCGTAGCTTCATCTTTCTCATGCTGACCCTGTGGCTGGTATGAATTTCTTCCAGTAATATGTACCCATCGCAGTCCTACCCAAACTTTACAGTCTACTTATAAGCAACTTCCTTTATAACCCTTTCTTGATCCACTGACATTTTTTTAGGACCCCAAGATACTTTTCCTTCTAAGTGCTTCATGCTTTATTCTTTTATGGTATCTCATGTTCTTCCTCATAACACAGTTATTTCTGCTCATGATATAAATTTCTTAAAGTGAAAATCATACTGTTTTTGTATTGGTTTATTCTTCATCTCTGCTAGCACAGTTTTTTTTGCATAAAATAATCATTCTGTAATTGCTGGTGAATCTATATTTTCATTTTTGTAAATTTGACAGTCTCATGAACAATAGAAGCTTTTACCTGCTGAGAGAGATTTTTCTCCAGGCAGTGCAAGTCTCAACATAGTAGAGCATACCTTTCAAGGTCCTGGAATTCATCATTGTGAAGCAAATGAGTTCCTCAGTTCCCTTAGACTTTGCTTGACCTCTAATATGGTAAATATAATCCTTAACCTTGAAAGTCTCATTACAGCTCAAATAGCTTGAAAATTCTCTCTCAAATATTCAATTATCTTACATAAATTGCTTCACCTTTTCTAAGTCAATTGCTTATATATTATTGTATCATTTGGACAAAATTATAGACACAATAATTTCTTGTTCAAATTTGTTTTTACTGTGTTTTTTCCCTTTATTATTTTCTTTAATATATTCTTTTACACATACAATAGTATCTATAACATATATGTAGTTTGAAAGGATCGTAATTAGAGGAACAGACATGAATCTGTCACTGAGAACATTAATACCTCATTCTTTCTCTATCTGATTCCTCTGTCTCTCTCACATGAGCTGGATTTTGTCTTTATCATTTCCTTGCTTTTTTCTCTTAAACATTTTATTTGGAAATAATTTCAAATTACATAAAAACTACAAGGATAGTACAAAGAATACCCATGTACTTATATATATTTACACTTAGGTGTGTACTCACACACACACACACATACCTGCACAGCAGTCCCACTTACCACTGCATTGCTTTTTGAAATTTCAGTTACCTTGGCTCAATAGTGTTCTGGAAACAGATGACCCTCCTTTGAACGTACAGTCAGAGAGCGGTAGTAGCCCCCACTATGTCACAGTGCCTATGTCATTCAGCTCATTTCATCTCATCACGCAGGCATTTTATCATCACACAGCATCACAAGAAGGAAGAGTGTGGTACAATAAGATATTTTGAGAAAGAGACCACATTCACATAACTTTTATGACAGTATATTGCTCTAATTGTTCTATCTTATTATTAGTTATTCTTGTTAATCTCTTACTGTGCCTAATTTATAAATTATACTTTATCATCATTATTATTATTGGAAAAAACATAGTATATATGGGGTTCGGTACTACCCACAGTTTCAGGCATCCACTGGGAGTCTTGGAATGTATCCCCATGTATAAGAGGAAACTATATACATATACATGTATATATGTATATCTCCCATGGATAAGAGGGGACCATATATGTGGGAGGGTGGGGAGGGACAGGGTTAGAGAGAATTAATATATATCTATTATTTTCTCAGAATCTTTTGAGAGTAAGTTGCACATATCATTGCTTTCCTTTACCTTAAAATATTTTAGTGTGGTTTCCTTTTTCTTTTCTTTAAAGATTTTATTTAATTGAGAGAGAGAGAGTGAGAGAGAAAGAACATTAGTGGGGGACGAGGGGCAGAGAGAGAGAGAAGCAAACCCCCCACTGAGCAGGGAGCCAGATGGCAGGCCTCGATCCCAGGATCAGGACACTTTACTGACTGAGCCATACAGGTGCCCGCCTCAATATGTTTCTTAAGAGTAAGGATTTTTTTCTTACATAACCAAGGGACGATTTCAAACTTCAGTAGTTTAACATTGATATAATACTGTTATCTAACTTACCATCCATATGCTCAAATCATTATTTTGATTTGTGTTTCTTTATATGTTATTAATAATATATACTATAATGATAGTATAGAAAATAATATCTAATACAAATGTTTAACTATTTTTACATAATTTCCTACTAGTTCAGTGATTTCCATGTGTATTTGCAATTTTGCACAATTAGCAAAATAAATGTGATTTAATGGAAGGAACGAACACAGGGCTAAAGTAGAGAGAGCTACTGGCAATCACTCAGCTTTAAGAATTTCATCAAAGTCATTTGCTCTCTTGATTTTCAAGTTTGTTTTGTGGCATGTGAGGCATACTACAATTTTTGTTCCTTGGTGTCCTTTTTTTCTTTTCTTTTTAAATGAGGTGAGGGGGTTGTGGGGGAGGGGTAGAGAGAGAGAGAGAGAGAGAATCTTAAGCAGGCTCCATGTTCAGCACAGAGCCAGACACAGGGCTCAATCTCACAACCCTCAGATCATGACCTGAACTGAAATCAAGAGTTGGTCCTTTGACTGAGTCACCTGGTTGCCTCCCCCTTGGCTTCCCTTTAAGAACTTTTTTTGTGAACCATAATCTTCTGGGAACTATAGTGGCACTGTATGTACAACAATGCTCTGACTTAAGGATTCTTTCCCACAGAAATGAAGAAACAAAATCAGAGAGGTCTGTCTGCATTCCAAAAGTCACAATCCAAAAGATGTCAGAGCCAGCATCTGAACTCAGGTCTGACTGCAAAACAATGGTGTTTTGAACTGCTTGTCAGATCTGAACCAGACATGTAATTTTAGTGCTGAAGCACTCCACCATTTTGTCCCACCATGACTGTTAATTCTGGCATTGATTGTCTCCATTCACCCTCTCCCTCCTATCTTCAGTCTTCTCACATTCACTACACCCACAGTGCTCCTTCCTGCCACATGATTTTCCTCACAGCTTTCTATTCCTCACCCTCTTTATCCATGTCCACATCACCACATCTCACCTACCTTCATGGCCCATCTCTTCCCATCTCTTCTTCTGACTGTTCAGTGGTCTTTAGTTTTCCTGAATTCCTTGCACATCTACTACCTTTATCATCATTTTGGCTCTTTATTATATTTTCCCCTTAGAGTTTAAAAGGTCTCCATTTAAAAAAAATATATATCTCCGTTGGGGATGGGTGTGCCTGGGTTCCTCAGTCAATTAAGTAGCCAATTCTTGATTTTGGCTCAGGTCATGACCTCTGGTGGTGAGATGGTGCCCCAGTCTGACTCTGTGCTCAGCGGGGAGTCTGCTGGAGATTCTCTCTCTCTCTCTCTCCCCCTCTTCCCCTCCCCCCAGCTCTCACTTGGATGTGTGCTCTCTTTCTCTAAAATAAATAAATAAATCTTAAATAAATAAATACATACATAAGTCTCCATTATTTCTTAGTCTATTTGTGAGTAACTTAATGGCACAAATTATACCATATATGTCTTTTTACCATACTCCATCATTGTTTTTAGGTTGGGCATAAAATAAAAGCCTAATTCCTACTGACTAAAATTTATCTGCAAATTATTGGAAAAGTTGGAAACATGATACAAGCATATGTTAATACTATTTCCAAATTTTGGTCTTCATTTCTTTTTATCCAGTAAGATTTTATGCAATGATTTGTCAGCTTTCAGTTATCTTTTCAAAAGCATGGTCTTCAGTGTTGACTGTAGACCAACAATAAGAGTCTACCTGTCTATGACCATACAGAGTAAGCTTCTCTGTAATAATGGCCAATACTGCCCGTTAGGTACCCAGAATGTGTTAAACATTATAAATAATGTAATCTCATCAAACCCCAAAGAAATGGAAATTATTTCATCATTTGATACACATCATCTACAATCCCCAAACAATTTATCAAGATAGCCACTACCTATAGCTAGAGAAGCCAAATACCGAGGATATCAAGGATTTGTCCAAGTCTACTTCAATAAAGGCAGAGTTATTATTGCAAATTATTACCAGTCTGATTTCAAAATCTCTGATGCCATACTTCCTTTATCTTGTTACCATGTAATTTTAAAACTACATTAGACAAGGAAGCACAGTCAATAAGTACTTTTTTCCTTATATATTGTACAGGAAGTCAGTAGTTGAGGTCAAATAAATTTGCTTCTTTTGCTTACTTTCTGTAATATTTCTATTAAAGTTTTTGATGATGTTTTAAATTAGGGGAAGTGACCTAGGAAGGAAAGAATGTAATACAGACATTTTAAAAAAAGTGTTCATTCTTTTTTTCCCCATGTTCATCCTTCATTCAAATAATACTGGCATGCCAAAATTATTCTATCACTAAGTATAATTATTTCATCTAACACAATAGAAAAATCTCAACTTTTTTCTTGTATTAGATCCTAATGCCAAATTCCTAAAATATGGATCACAGAATGGTTATTTCAAACTACACATTCATATTTGTGAATGTAGCCTATTTTGTAAGGTCCAAAGTAGTGGTTAAGTACACAGACAGAGGCTGAAGTAAATAGATAAAAGTTGAGAAAATATGTTTTAATCTCAGTAAAAGGAACCTGAGCCAACAAAATGCAGATAGATTTAATTATTTTTAGAGAACTTCCCAGAAATAATTCATCCTGGACAATGCTTGTGAGATAGCTCACTGATTAAATTAACAAGCCAGGAAGCCACAGAGCCTGGAAACTAAAGAAGATAAAATATAATCTTGGAAACTCTCACCTGTTGGCAAGATAGTGTTGTAGTGACAGAAATGTTAATAACTGATAAAGAATATTAAAAAGGCAGTGTCGGAGTAGAAATTGATGTGTGACGAAGGAGAGGTGCTGTGATTCTAGACAGCTGGTCCAAGTTGTTCAGATATAACTATCTCTAAAATACAGAAAATCAATTTATGAGAGTACTAAGCCTGTCAGATGTGCCTTAGGAATATTTCACCTTGCAGGGTATAATAATAAGCTCAATAAGCAAAATTTATCTATAAAATTTACCTTACAGAATCATCAGGAAGGGTTAGCCTGCTAAGATAATTGGCTCCAAATATTAGGCCAGAATAATACAGCATCTCCTCCATTCACAATAAATTGATGTTCAGTTTATAAATCACAGTAATGTGATTTAGAATCTTGGAATGAGCACTTAAAATTGAGTTTTAGAAAATGAAGGCATAGAGACCAGAGCCTGATCCATGGTGATCTTACCTGAAGCAGTCCCTACTATCACCTTTACACCACAGCTTAGGCCCTAGTTAAAGAACTGAGTAATGAGGAGTGGGTTTTGATTATGTTTATCATGTCTGGGACCTGGAAAATGGTCTGTCTCTAAAGTAAAATAATCATAGGTATTGTTATATCTCTTCCCTTTATGAGAAGAGTGGAAAACAGGAGTCTTAAATTGTATAATTTTATGGTTGAAGGAAGAGAAGCAATGATTCTACATTTATTTTGATTAAATGTTGTCTAACAGCATTTGTTATAATTGGTTTAAATCAGATTATACAGGATGAATATATATAATTATTTAAATTTTGATTAATGGATATTAAAGCACAGACCCTTTTGTTCAGACCCCCACATGACTCACTACAGAAAATTCTAAATCATGTGTCCCCTAAAAGAGTCTTCACTGACAAAGGAATATTTTAATAACGTATATTCTTAATCTTCTTTGATGGATGTATTTCGTAAGTTACTCACATATGTCATGTTTGTCTACACAACTTCATGGAAACCCAACTACAAAGAACTAACAGATTTTTGAGTTTTAATTTTTTTTTTTAAGATTTTACTTATTCATTTGAAAGAGACAGAAAGACAAGCAGGGGGAGACACAGAGGGCAAGGGAGAAGCAGACTCCCTGCTGAGCTGGGAGCCCGACGTGGGGCTCAATTCCAGGACCTGGAGATCATGACCCGAGCTGAAAACAGGTGCTTAACCATCTGAGCCACCAGGCACCCTGAGTTCTAATTGTTTTGAGGTATACTTGACTTACAACATTGGGGCTAAGACCTTCTGGTTTCATAATGATGATGTTATTATATTTGGGGTAAACTAGCATCAAAGATAATGTTGACCTCAGCCAAAAATAGGTGAAGGTGTAGGAGAATTTTCTTGCTAGTTGTAATAGTTTTGAATATTGCCTTTGCCCATCAAAAACAAAGCAAAGCAAACTAAAGCAAACCAAAACATTTGATTAGGGAGTCTCCTCCTTAAGGGACTTTTTGGGAAATTGTAAATGCCTTGGGCTTCCCTTTATTCATATTTAAGCTTGCTGCCTCTTTTTGTTCCTTATTTTACTCTGATAATTGATCTTATAGCTTTGCAAAATGAGCTATTCTGGTTTGATATCTGTATCAACCAACCTTGGTGGAGAAGCAGTCTACGGTAGGAGAAATCCACATGCAATTCGATATAATTCAATGTAATCCACATGTAATTCAAATGTAATTCAATTTCATCTGGTTCTTGGGTTAGGAATCCCCAGAAATTCGGGTTTATTCTAAAGTATGATAGATTCAAAACTTCTAAAATGGACTCTGGAATACACTTAACCTCAAGGAAAATACTAGACTAGATGTCTTGACTCTATTCAAAATGAATGGGATCCTCCTGATTTCTTTTCAAAAGTATGTAGAAAGAAGACAAGACCATAATTATTGCAGCTGTCACAGCTCCTTATAACTGCCATTTGTGTTTAAAATCAGATGGGCTTTGGCTGTTTTATTAAAGGCAGTATCAGTCTACTAACCACAGGACATACTAATATTTTGAATGAAAACTTAATTTGAAGAGCTATGTTCTTGACTATATGCATCAAATAAATCCATGTAAACAAGAGCTAAATGGGATCAAATCTTTTAAGAACATATTTTTCTTAAGAATTTTTTAGTTTTCCCTCGGAATGTCCTTATCACAATAAAGATGTGGTTTGCTGGAAAAGATCTCGACTGTAGGAGTAACAGACCTTTTCTAATCACAATTTTTTTAAACCAATAAATGACATTGCCCTATTTCTTCATTTTGTGGGGGGGGAAAGTAATAACCAGAAAGATTAAGTGATTACAAAATTTCTTGTGATATAATCAGGATTTCACATAAATTCTGACTCTACATGTTGCAACAAGCTGCCTTTTTGCATACTAACAAATTGATTACAATGGAAACTGATGACTGTAATGCTTCCAGCAATCCTAAGTCTCAAATCTAATAGCTACAAAGCCTAATTTTCAGCATTTGTACCTGATAAATTACCTGATAAATGAATGAAAGATATGAGGAGAACAAAAGGATATGAGTAATCTTGCCTGCTGGACTCTGGAGATTGCTCTTGTTACTGTGTAGAGAATATTTTTCTAAAAATGACTTGAGTACTCATGTCTGTCAAATAAGTAAGAATGTCTTTCATCTGCATACTTCTGGATAAACACTGGCAAATACTTATTCAATTGTTCTCAATCCCATGATTCCTTATTAATCTCTAAAAACTCTTGTCATTACAAAATATCATATTTGTAAAATGTTATAATTCCCAAGACTGCAACTTTTTATATGTTAGCTATATTTTTGTTGGATGCTTATTCATCATCTTAATATTATAAGTAAAAATTTCTCCAGATCATAATCTAAAATGGATTTCACCTACGCCCTGCCCATTGGGCATTGATTCATGTGCACTTTAGTTTCATATAATTACCTTTTCTTGTTTCAGAACTTACCTTATCAGTTAGTACTAAAGTTCTTTATTAATGTACTTATGTGTAATTTTTTGTTCAACAGATATTTGTCATGATCCAGTTAAAATTAGGCAGTGCACCAGATTGTTTTAGAAGCATAAAGATGAATATGAAGCTATGGTTCCTACCTAGTTCAGAGGGCACTTCTCCTAAAATAGATTTGAGGTTAAATAAATAAATTATTGAACTTTGAGTTGTTAAAGTCAATTTCTTCTAAACAAAAGACACATATATAAAATAGCATGTATCATAAACAATAAGGGGAGGTAGATTGTGTACAAAAGCAGTTAGATTCATGAATTTGATATGCAGTGCTCATGCAGTATAAACAAAGTAACATGATGACACAGAGCACTGACAAATTAATTTCTTCATTAGGGACATAAATGGAAATGTTTGGATAGGTAATCAAGTTCTGAGGGAAATTGGGTATTTTATTTAAAATGCTGTTGAGTTAAAGTTTTCAACATAAAGACCAGGTGGAATTGTCTTGTAAATATTTGGAATTATGTTATGAAACCCAGGTTAGAAGTAGGGGTTGAAGATAAAATTTCAGATTGTTGTCGTACAAACAAAATGAATGTGATATGAGATGTGGTTTCCACTGTAGATACTTGAAGAACCAAAGGTGTTATTTTACAATTCTAACATTTTGAAAAATGTAATTATTTTAGGTTTGAAGACAATTTTCCCATTATTTTTAAATTATGTTATTCTATTCTTTATTCAGAAGAGATGTTCTAGACACTAAGGGCTTAATGGTCCACTTCTGGCTTAGCAAAACAGAGTTGTCTTGGTGTCTTGCTAGTACATGGGATTGTCTAAAACAGTAACTAAAACAGTAACACCCCAGGAAAACAGTGTTTTACTAAAACAGTGTTTAGTAACAGTGTTACTAAAACAGTAACATCCCAGGAAAATTGGGGAAGTCATTGTGCTGAATATTCTGCTCTCTGACATGGCGTAGTGGGGAACTTAAAGGACAAACATTGGAGGCGAAGCCAAGTCTAAATCTTGGTTTCAGCAATTTGTGTTTTTAGAGCCTTAGACAGATTATTTAACTTTCTCTGAGCCTCAGCTTCTTATCTGTAACATGAGGATAATAATATCAATCTCAAATTTGGTGTGAAGATTAAATTAAATTGATATTGTAACCAGTACTATGACAGTCGCTCTTACTATTATTATTATTTAATGCAAATTTGCTCATTTGGAATTGTTAGAAAATCAAAATGGTGTTATTTGAGCCTTGTAAGATGATAAATATTGGCCAGTAGCCACATTTTGATGGGTGTGCATTAGTAAGAAAATACAGAACTCCAAATAATGACAAAACTCCCAAATTTCAGGAAAATATACGGATACAGTTAAGAGAACTTATGGTTAAAGCTCTTTTTTTTTTTTTTGTAAAGATTTTATTTATTTATTTGACAGAGAGAGAGAACACAAGTAGGCAGAGAGGCAGGCAGAAAGAGGAGGGGAAGCAGGCTCCCTGCTGAGCAGAGAGCCAGATGCAGGGCTTGATCCCAGGACCCTGAGATCATGACCTGAGCCAAAGGCAGAGGCTTTAACCCACTGAACCACCCAGGTGCCCCACGGTTAAAGTTCTTAATTTGTTAGGCTGGTTTATACAAACAAAAAATATAAGCATAAAACACGCTTTTTGTTACCCCTAATTTTTATTCAAGGCCAAGTAATTTGTAAATTATATAATTTTATATATTTTATAATTTATATTTATATATTTTATATATAATTATATATTTATATATTATGTAAACTATATATAGAATATAATTATGTATAATTATAATATATAATAAATACTTATATATTTTGTAATTTAATCTAATAATTAGATTTCTTCTCAATGTATGATTATGACTGTATGAGACACGCATATACACATATGTCGCACACCAAATCTGAGGTCAAAATTAGCTAGGACAGGTTGAGTTGCAATAACAAATAGGCTCTTAGAACTCAGTGGTTTAAGAAACAAGAAGATAATTTTTTTCTTGCGTGATAGTACAAAGCAGGTATCAAATGACAGCAGAGTAGATTTCCTTTATACAATTATTCATTGACCAGGCCGACAACTTCTCTGCCATCTTTGATATATTGCATCCAAGGCCATGATCATTGCCATCCTAATCAGTCAAAGGGGAAAGGAACATGGAGGAACATATGTAGGAGACATTATGAGTCATCTCTGAATGCGGCACATGTGACCTTCAGTTATATTCCACTGGGTAGAACTCAACTCACATACCCAAACCTGACTACAGGGAGATGGAGTCTTGCTCTGTGCCAAGAGAAAGGATGATATATTTAATGAACCACTAGCAGCCTTTCCCACATTTTTCAATGTCAAGACAAATGTGTTTAGTTGAATGGCATCTGTATTCACTAGTTACTCTTTGGAGATTTGTCAGAGGCATACAATTTGTTCTGCTTCAGTTTCCTGGGTATGTCACCTCCTAGTTAAAAAAAAAAAAAAAGACACTATATCCATCTTAAAACTTGATGTGAGACCATTGGTAAATGGTAACAAGAGTAAGGACAAAGAGGGACACACATCTATTAGTTTCAAAATTGGCCCCTAAGTGAAACCATTAATCCATGGCAATTTCATGTTCTCCTAGATCACCATGGTAATAGAAATGAATCAGCTTTTCATGGGACAAAATATGTACTTCAAAAATATGATTCATATTGAGAATAATTTTCTTTAGTTTTCATATTCATTTTTATAAAATGAATGCTCCCCTGATTTTAACCCCTTTTCTACAGTGTTGGTACTGTGTTTTTAGTAAATGTTATTGCAATTATATATAATAGATAGTGGATCAGCTCATTCCACTGTTTATACTTGTGTTTGCTGAAAATCCATACAAAAGTTTCTCTCCCTTTTTAACCTGGATAAATTCAGATGTAGAAGCAAAATAAACTGATATATGAGAGAAAAACCTGAATTACTTTAGACCAAAATTTTCTAACAAATTCAGTGACTGTGGGGTTTGGACATTGAATGTCACAGGAAATAACCTCACTTCTCTATGTTTAGGCGAAGTTTCAGACAAAAGCACTGTTAGTTTGTCAATTTGCTTTCTTAATACTCTCTAAACTCTGTCCGGGGCTATACTTTGTTCTAAATCAATTTTGCATGGTTAGTATACATTCACTTGATATTTACTGAGAAACTACAATGGATGATGTTCATTAGAAGTGGGTATTTTATGGATATAAACGAATACAAGAAAGACTAAACAAAATTTCTGTTGCGAATAAACTTATAATCTATTGAGGAGTCTAGACAACAATAACAATTAAATAAATAACTTATTTAAAAGTAACTTATTAAGTAAAAAGATGAAAATTACTCATCAGATATTTTTCAAGGGAAAGATCACTGAGATCACTGAGATATGAGACAAAAGGAAAAGACTTAGACTCTACATTGTTGATGTCATCCTTGCCAATGTCATGAGCAGAGGTAGTTTTGTTATGTATGTCCTGTTAACTTATTAAATCGTTTAACTTGATCACCACCATTTGTATTTAGCTAAACACTATATAGTGATGAACGAGACATAGTTCCTGACCCCAGGAAGCTTATAGTCTAGTGAGGAGACAAAGAGTAAAGAAGCTGTTACAATAAAGTGTGACAATTGTTATAATTTGAAAATTGCAGCATATGATAAGAGGAGTTAACAAATTTGAGGAAGTAAGGAAAAATTTTCATGGAAGAAATGAGTTCACTGCGATATAAAATGTATTTATGTCCCATTACTACTGAAGTAGGTCTGATTTGGATAAACTTCATTTTGTGTTCCATTTTATAAAATTATGACAAAATAAACTTTTTTTTTTTGGAGCATTTGTAATGTTTTGAGAAAGAGTTCCAAATGCATCCAACTGCCCTTTTGAGAATTCCTTCTAGTTGTGAATATTAACCTTGTCAGCAAGGAAATATGCCTCAGACTATAATAAATATAACAGAAACCAAACAAAACAGATATGTTTTCACCAGAAGTCTTACATGAGGGACAGGACTAAGGAACTCTTTAGAATTTACCAATAAAATAATATCCTACTTTATAAGACAAGATAAGGGACACAACCAAAATCATTAATATTTAGTGATAAAATGTCTACAGAGCATAAAGGGAAGCATATAGCAATAACTGGCCCAAGATAACTCTACATTGACATCACATTCTTTCTTTAAAGTAACAATCCAAAAGCATATTGCCAGTCCTTTATCAACACATTTTGGCTTTATGAATTAATAACTTATACTTTTATACAATTTACTTTTGGACAGAAAGCAAATGCTTTTATGCAATTAATTACTTACACTTTTCTCTGTGTTAAAACTTCTGTGAGAGTAAAAACACCAAGACTACAATACTATCTATTTTAGATATGCAATCGATTTATTTAATTTTCTAATTTCTGTACCTTGAACTATGGATAAAGAGCTGATTTTGAAGGGTGTGTGTGTGTGTGCGTTTGTGTGTGTGCGCATGTATATTAAGTCTAGAGTTGGAAGAAGACTGGGCAGGAGTACAGTTTTATGGTTGAAATATATGCAGGATTTATAGGTCAAAGTAAAAATTTGAATCATTGCAGCACTATTTGAAATAGCCAAATATGGAAACCACCATAAATGTCCATTGACAGATGAATGGATAAAGGAAAGGTGATATATACACACAATGGAATATTATTTAGCCTTTTAAAAAGGAGGAAGTTCTACAATATATAAAACATGAATACACCCTGAGGATATTATGCTAAATGGAAGAAGCCAGGCACAAAAGGGCAAATACTGGGTGATTCCAGTTACATAAGGTGTCAAACTCATAGAAACAAAGAATAGCACGGTGGTTGCCAAGAGCTGGGGAGAGGGAGAAATGGGGAGTTTCTTTTTTTACTTTTTTAAAGATTTTATTTATTTATTTGACAGAGAAAGACACAGCGAGAGAGGGAACACAAGCAGGGGGAGTGGGAGAAGGAGAAGCAGGCTTCCCGCTGAGCAGGGAGCCGGATGTGGGGCTCGATCCCAGGACCCCGGGATCATAACCTGAGCTGAAGGCAGGCGCTTAACAACTGAGCCACCCAGG
>CM052899.1:54725444-54743263 GCA_028534135.1 Potos flavus
ACAGACTTTTTTTTTCTTGTGAAGAGAACCTTTAAGATTTACTCTCTTAGCAACTTTCAAATATGCAATATGGTATTATTAATTACTGTCATGCTGTATATCACATCTCCTAGACTGGTTTATTTTATAATTGAAAGTTTGTACCTTTTGATTCCCTTCACCCATTTCACACCCCCCCACCTCTGTCAATCACCAATCTGTTCCCTCTATCTATGAGGTTATTTTTTCTTTTTTAGATTCCACGTATAAGTGAGATCATACAGTATTTGTCTTTCTCTGCCTGACTTACTTCACTTAGCATAATGTCCTCAAGGTCCATCCATGTGGTTGTATAAGGCAAGATTTCATTCTTTTTTATGGCTGAATAGTATTTTATTGTACATATATACAACACATTTTCTTAATCCATTTATCCATCGATGGACTCTTAGATTATTTCCATATCTTGGCTAGTGATAATGCTGAAATGAACATGGGGATGATATATCTTTTTGAGTAGGTTTTTGTTTTCTTCAGATAAATACCCAGAAATGGAATTACTGGATCATATGGTAGTGCTATTTTTAATTTTTTGAGGAACCTCCACACTGGTTTCCATGCAGGTTGCACCAATTTACATTCCCACCAATGGTGTACAAGGGTTCCCTTTTCTCCACATCCTCACCAACATTTGTTATTTCAAGTCTTTTTGATAACAGCCAAGGAATAGATTATTTTGAATTCATACGTTAATCAAAAAATAATTTTCTTTTTAAATATTCAGTGATTTCTCAAGTGCTAGAGGATAAAAGCATGTACATTTTGATTCATGGCAGGAAGCATGGTCTTAAGTAATTAAATTAATTCCAAGCATCTAAAAACAAACCCAGTGGCATACTGTGACAGAAGCTATTAGTGCTCAGCTATATCTAGTTCTCTCCTTGAACTCATGAGAGAAAACCACTCCCTTATCAATTCAGTTACTCAGACCACATGACTAATTCTAGCCAATGAAATCTGAAACCAAAGTGAATTACTTTCAAGCTGAGCATGCAAATGTAGTCCTCAACCTTTACCTTCTCTTTTTTTTTTTTTTTCCTGCAGGCGAGCCCTGGATGGCATGTTGTTAAGATGTCAGAGTTATCACACGATAGAAAGATCCCGGATCCCTCAAAGTCTTTGCATATGACTGAAAAAATAAGCAATATTATTTTAAGCTACTGTGGTGTACCCAAGCATTAATTATCTTGACTAATATATATAGTCAGAGAAAAGTAAACATCACATAAAAATAACACCGCATATTGGCTTTCCAGAGTAAAAACGACACCCTAGAGTCATTTCAACCATATTTGTTTTGTGCCTGCTGTGAAATAGAACCTTCATATCCATAAAGACATATGCTCACAACAAACTTTGAGTAGGGTATTACTAACCTCATTTTTTTATATATATGGGAAAACTGTGATTTAAAAAGGTGCCAACTGACTCATGTTTACACAGTAGCCAGAATCCAGCTTTCAAGCTAAGTCCACTATCTTCTCTTAGTCCACTTAGCTTGTTCTGAGAAAAAGAATTAAAGATTCTATCTACCTTTTATTACTTCTATGATTTTTCGGACATTTGGTATCCAATTTCTTTCACATGAGAGACTCCGAATTAATATGTTGCTAGTTTTGAAAATCCTTTATCTAAGAATTCAGATCACCTTTTGCAGGAGTATTTTCATTTAATAGCTTATTTTATCTGCCAATATTTTTCCAGGCTTAAGAATTTTCATCATTTTTCATAGAGCAGTTATTAAGCTGGGTTTTTTTGCCTACCACATATTGTTCATTTCACTATCTTCTAATGTTTTGTGAAATCTATCTCCCCAAATTGCATCATTCAGCTTCTTCCAGCATAATAGTACATAGCATAAATCTGCAGGATTTTTTCCTTTATGGTTTTTCAGCTCTGGCTATATACATCTCATGACGCAGACAGTAAGGCTAAATATGGCCTTTAAAAGAAAAGCAGCTTCAATGAGGGGAAATTGACATACAACAAGCTGTACATTTAAGTGCATCATTTGATAGGTTTTGACATACTTTTATACCCATGAAACCATCATCATAACAACAACAAAAAAAACAAACCCAACAATATATGGGGTGAGGAAAGGAAAATGGGGAGATGTTGGCTAAAGGGTACAAGGCTTTAGTTATGAAAGATGAGTACGTTTTGGAGATCTAATATAAGGAATGTGACTATAGTTGGCAATATACTTGAGATTTGTGTACTTGAGATTTGTATTCTTGAGATTTGCCAAGAGGGTACATCTTAAGTATTCTTACCACACACACACAAACGGAAAGAAAATGGTAACTATATGAAGTTATGGAAATGCCAGTTATCTTGATTGTGGTGATTATATCACAATGCTCATGTATATCAAAACATCAAGTTGTACACCGTAAATACATATAATTTTTATTTGTCAGTTATCTCTCAATAAATATGGAAAACAAACAAGCAAAAAGACCAAATATCTCTGAAAAGATTTCCTGTGTCCCTTTATAATCCCTCTACCCTTGCTGCTTCCCAACAGTCAACCAAAACCAAATCCGTTTTCTGTCAGTATAAATTCGTTTTCATTTCTAAAGTTTATATAAATTGAATCATACTATATATATGTATATATATAGACTTCCTTCTTTCATTTAACATAATTAAATATTGTTTCATACCATTATGTATATTGATAGCTAATTTCTTTTAATGCTGAGTAGTATCACATTTTGTGGGTATACCAAAATTTGTTTAACCAATTATCTGGTCATTGATATTTGGGTTATTTCCAGCTTTTGGCTATAAGAAATAAAAATCCTATGAATATCCATGTAAGTGTTTATACAGACATATTTTCCCTGTTTCTTACATAGGTACATAGAGTGAAATGGCTAGATTGTATGGTAGGCACATGTTTAACTTTTTAAGAAGCTGCCAAACTGTTTTCCAAAATGTTTGTAGTATTTTACATTTCCATCTGGAAGTGTATGCAAGTTCTAGTTCCTTCAAATTCTCAGCAACACTTGGTATGGTCACTCATTCCTCGAGTATAGCCATTTTAGTAAATGTGCAGCGATACATCTCATGAGAGTTTTATTTCCCCAGTGCTGATGATGTTCAACATTTTTATGTGCTTATTTGCCCTCTTTATATCTTCCATGAAATGTCTGTTCAATTCTCCTGCCCATTTTTAAATTGTGTCCTTTGTTTTCTTATTACTGAGTTTCAGAGTTTTTGTGTATAATCTAAATACATATACTCAGATATATGTTTTGCAAAAAATTATTTTCCAGTCTGATGTTTGTTGTTTAGTTTTCTACAGCATCTTTT
The DNA here is from genome assembly GCA_028534135.1 of Potos flavus. Taxonomy (NCBI): domain Eukaryota; kingdom Metazoa; phylum Chordata; class Mammalia; order Carnivora; family Procyonidae; genus Potos; species Potos flavus. Next base: position 54,728,805 of record CM052899.1, read on the forward strand.
GAAGACAAAAAGTTTTAAAGTTTGATGAAGCCCTATTTATTAATGTGTTCTTTTATGTATTGTACTTTTACGGTGTTGTACCTAGAAGTATTTACCTAACTCATGATCGCAGAGATTTTCTTCTAAAAGTCTTAGAACTTTAGATGTTAAATTTAGGTCTATGATCCATTTTCAATTATAAATATGACATTTTAATGTTTAAAATTATCCACCATTCAAAGGCACAATATTTTTGAAAATTTCACAGACATGATGAGACCTGTCTTAGGGCAGATGTCCAAGAAGATGGACGATGATTCATGTGTAGCAGGTTTAGTGGGAAGTGCTCTCAGAAACAATACCTGTGTGAGTGACAACAGAGGGTGGGAGAGAGGACAAAGAAATGAAATTGCAGTGTACTGCGCATATGGTCTTAATAAATACCATAGGCAGTAATGATCCTTTAGATTCGTCTCTGGTTGAAGAAAAGGGGTGGAGGTTTCGCACACTACATTACCTGACATTGAATGAGGGCTGCCCTTGGGAAAGGGCATAAGCTTGAATAAGGCAAGGATAATTTCTGTGGGATTCAGCTATGAGCCTTCAGCAGTTAATACCCCCAGAGGCTGGAGACTGAGTGCCTTGGACCTGAAGAGGGCATATCCGGGGAGAAGGAATATGAAAAATCTACTATGATGTCAAATTCTTTTGTCCTCAATATGCAGTGCACAAAGTGAACCAAATAGCTTCAGTAGGTTGCCTACAGTTACTCTTGCTTATGATAGGGATGAAGGCAGAGCCCATTTTTGAAAAGTTTGTTAAGAAGCAACTTATTATAAACTGAGAGAGTCTTTCACATTAGTATAATGAAAATCCATCAAGGTAAGTTTTAAAAATTACTCTTCATTCCTAAGACAGTGATTTATGCTTGATAGAACCAAATTATTTAAATTTTTTAAGTGAAAATCTGTGCAACTGAAAATTATTAAGCTGTGTATCTTGGTGGGAAAATATGTATTCAGAGCCTTTTAAGAGAATCTTCATTCAAGCCAAAGTGAGTGAGTTTGATTAAAGTTAGAGAGAGTCTCAGGTTGACAGTGATGGTTTCTAGAAAGAAGAAATCAGTGAGATAGACAAATTTAAAGAATACCTAAATTAGTCCATTTAATTAAGGGTAGGATAGGTAAGAAGGTTTTGGAGGGGAGGGGGGTAGGAGGTTGGGCAAGCCTGGTGGTGGGTATTGAGGAGGGCACGTATTGATTGCATGGAGCACTGGGTGTGGTACATGAACAATGGATCTTGGAACACTGAAAAAATAAAATAAAAGTAATTGGGAAAATAAAAATAAAAAAATAAAATAAAATATAATCAAAATAAAAAAAAAGGGTAGGATAGGGAAACAAATCCCTGTTGGTGAATATATTCAATGCTGATGGTTGAGCTTTAGAGACCCAATAAGCTACTTTCTGCAAGTAGATTTCAAAACTGGAAATAATAATTGTGCCTTTATCTAAGCTGAGTAAATGTTAGTGTTGAATCAACTGTTACTAATTTCTTATGAAATAGTCTTTATTTTCTGGTTTTAAAAATTTTTAAGTTAAATTTCCCGTACATAATTACTATTTGTGTTTAAACCTCAGCAACTAGTTCTCAAAATTTTAAGTAGGATTAATTTGTGGTACTTTTAAAAAGCTTGTATTTTTTAGTCTTCCTGTATCCCCAATCCCCCAGCTTGTGGAGTGGGACCCAGGAATATACCTTTTTAAAATAATTATTTCTAGGGGCGCTTGGGTGGCTCAGTGGATTAAGCCTCTGCCTTCGGCTCAGGTCATGGTCTCAGAGTCTTGGGATCAAGCCCCGCATCGGGCTCTCTGCTCAGCGGGGAGCCTGCTTCCCCCCCCCCCCCGTCCCCGCCTGCCTCTGGGTCCTACTTGTGATCTATCTCTCTCTGTCAAATAAATAAATAAAATCTTAAAAAAAATAAATTAAAAAAATAATTATTTCTTGAGGTTTCTGAGAAAGGCAATTTTAAGTGAAGAAATATTGTCAAAAGAATATTGTTTTCAGAATTACAAACTAATCATTAACTACAAATAACTATTATCTGCTTAGAGTTGAAATTAATAAATCTTAGAGCTTAGGTAAAACATTCAGCTTAAATCTTAAAAGTGCGCTTTAGAATTATCTCAACTGTCAATCACAGTAATTACTAAATCCAGGGTTTTGGTTGTGACAACATAAAATTAACATTTTTTAAAAAAGAAATTCTTTCCTTGAAAAAATAACTCTCTCTCTATATATCTATTTCTATATCTATATCTGTATATATAAATTACCCTCCCTCCCAACCCAGGTATGCTGTTCCTTCAGCCTCATTCCAGACTATGCCTGAAGTTGGAGGAAATTTCACAGTGAGAATCTTATTTTCAGAGCATTAAAAGTGATCTTATTTTTCCCTCCTTAATACTGATTCAGCTCCCTGCTGATGGTAAGACTGAGATCTTCTAAACTCCAGGTTACTGGACTGATTAGTAAGAAGAAAACTGGAAAACTAACAGGAAGGGTTTTTACCAGCAGAATCAAAATTGAATGGCTGTGAGAAAATGTGCTTTGATTCTATAAAACTCTCCTGTTCCCAGATAGCAGCATTAATACTCACTGTGTAAAGTTGAGAGCAATCAAGTGTGCTACAAAATCTCACTCTTGAGCCCTAGCAAGGCCATTTTTCATACTTAAGTCAAAGTTGTTTTCATAATACCTCATCCCAGTTTAATGGAGGGAGGAGGGTGTCAAAAAGCAAATGTACCATTTGATAAAATATATTAGCCTTGTTTGAAGCTCGCTTTCTTTTTATTGTTTTTTGTTTTGTTTCGTTTTTGATGTTTTACTTTGTTAGAAGACAATGATGTATGCATACTTTAATATTTAGCAAGTGGCACAGAATGCCCTATCAGCCTTGTCAATGAAAATAATGTATAATGAAAATAATACAAGTGACCAGATACACAGAGAGAGCAAATAATACAATTGGCATTCCAATAAAAGGAATTATCAGAGAGCTTACTCAAGATGTGAACACTTCAGAGCAGTTTATATAACTGAAGTAGAATAATACCATACGACAGTGTCAAGTTAAAAATGAATCATTCTTTCTCTATATAATGTGATATGAAGGAGGATTAATTCATTATATGGAATGAGAAACTTTTTTTTTCCTTTCAAAGGCTAAAACCTGTAAAATTAGTTAATCAAGGGTCCAACTGCATATAAAAGAAATTGTTGCTAATGTTGATTAAGTTTTTAATTTTTTCCCTTTTTTAAAAAGATGTATTTATCTTATTTTAGAGGGAGAGTGTGTGTGTGTGAGTGGGAGGAAGGGCAAAGGGAGAGGGGGAGAGAAAGAGAGAAGCAGACTTCTTACTGAGTGGGGAACCCAACGATGGGGTTCAATACCATGAATCTGAAATCATGACCTGAGCTAAAATCAAGAGTCGGCTGCTTAACTGACTGAGCCACCCAAGCACCCCTTGATTAAGTTTTTTAAAAAGAAATATCAAATATCAAAACCGTTGATTTAAAAATATAGAACATAAGTGTTTATCAGAGATGCAATAAAAAATACTTAAAATTTTCCCAAGATGTACATGATGTTAAATAGATTACCTTATTTAATTTGTTTCATGCACAGTTGAAGATAACCAGAGACGACCTGTATATTATAGAAAAAGGAGTGCTTTAGGCCAAGTTGCAAAAGAGTAGTTATAGGAAGTCTGGTGTTTAGACAAGGACAAGTATGTACATATAATGTCTACAATGGGAAATACATGGTTGTATTACTGGAAATTGTCCACAATAACATTCTTAAGATATACTAAAAAATATAGATAGCAAATGAAAAAACTATGTTTGACCAAATAAAAGCCTTTCCATTTCACGGTTATTACTGTTTAGCACAATAATATTTTATATGTTTGTGGGTGTGTGTGTGTGTGAAATATTCATTTTTGTAGATGAATTTTTACAATTAGATTGCAAATATTAAGGTGTCCAGCTATGTATAATTTTCATAATTAAGTCCTAATGGTTGACTACTCATGTAATGTCATCAGCTGCTATCAACTTTAAAATAGTGATTTTTGTGCTTTTGTTTCTTATCAACAGGTGAAATAGAGCAAAAAAAAAAAGAAGAGGATAAAGAGTTGAGAATTAATGGGAAAGCAGGACAGGAAAAATAAAGAAACAAAAAAGATGTCCTACTTCCTTTGATAGTTGGAATGAGTAGGGCATAAAACACAATGGCTCCTATTGTAACAATGGAAGACATTAGACAAGTGACAAAAATCATAGTTTAAAAAAATCTAGGGACGCCTGGGTGGCTCAGTAGGTTAAGCGGCTGCCTTCAGCTCAGGTATGATCTCAGGGTCCTGGGTTCGAGTCTCACATCGGACTCCTTGCTCAGCAAGGAGCCTGCCTCTCTCTCCACCTCTGCCTGCTTGTGTGCCCTCTCTCTCTCTCTCTCTCTCTCTGACAAATAAATAAATAAAATCTTTAAAAAAAAAAATCTATCAGAGAATTTAACTTCTGGAAATATGGAGTAGCAGTGATTGGATGTACCTTTCCATCTGAAATTACTAAAAAATTTTTATAAATTATATGAAATGATGATATTCATGATCAGAGACATGAGCAAAAGGAGGAGAGTGTCCCAGAAGGACAGAAACAAATGAGGTGAGTCCAGTACTTGTGCCAGCTTGCTGTCTTGAGAGAGTCTCTGGGCTAAGTCCCAGTGAGAGTGAAGCCAGGTGGAATATGTAAGACTCTCTGAGTTAAGACAGAGTTGAGAATTCATGGACATCAAGGAGGCTAGAGTTTGCAGTACAGAGTATGGGAGAGGAGAGAACTGCACAGAGTGAAGTATAGCTCTGTGCAGATTCTCTTCTTAAATAATCAGCATAGTACTGATCAGTGCCTGCATAAGATGAAACCAGCCATGCCAAAGGCATCAGAGGATTGGAGGATATTCAATGCTCAGCATTCACACAGAGTTGGAAATGGTGTCACCAGTCAGTTTGGAATCCTTCTAATTCATGGAGCATTGAGTAGATTATTCAGGAAGGTCTTTGCCTCAATAGTAGGGGAATAATTATCCCTAGATTAAATACTTTTCTGGTTCTGCCTAGTAGATAATAAAAACAAGACCAAAACATGAAGAAAACTTTATCAGGACCCATTGTAAGTTACCCAAATATAGCATAAAGAAAAATATTAAAGGCAACCAGAGAAAAACAATATGTTACCTTCAGACAAATAAAGATAAGGATGAAAGCAGATTTCTCATCAGAAATTATGCCAGCAAGAAGACAGTGGAGCAAATTCTAAAGAACTAAAAGAAAAAAATCCTGTCAATTTAGAATACTACACTCAAATATCTTTCGAAAAATGAAAGTAAAGTTAAGATCTTTCCAGACATACAAAAATTAAAACAATCACCAACAGATCTTCATTATAAGAAATGTTAAGGAAAATCTTTTAGGCAGAAAGAAAATGACATTAGATAAAAATATGGATTTACTAAAATGAATAAAGAATGTAAAAAATGATAACTTGTAGAGATTTATCCTAAAAAAGCAATCAGAGATATTCAAACAGATTCACATATAAAGAGCATCACCATGGCATCATAGTTTAAAAATAAAAAAAGGAAGAAACAAAATAACCTAAATGTACAATAACAGATTAATCAGATAAATTAGGGAACAGTCGTACAAAGTAATGTGTATGGCCATTAAAGATTTTTGGGGAAGTATATTTAATGTTATATAAAGATGTTCAGATTTATAAAGGAAAAGGTTCATGAAGTGATTCTGTAGTATGATTCAAGTTCTCTTAAAGTGCAAATGTAAATTTATATACTCAGAAAAAATTCTTATTCATGATCTGTTTGATTGTATTTCAGTTATCTCAATCTATTTTTATATAATAAATTGGGATTTAAATAATTAAATCATTTAAAAATATTGTTTTAAAGTTATCAGACAATCAGAGATACCTTCTATGCCTGAGAGCCCATGAAGTTACTCAACTTGGTCCATCCACAGGGAGTCCAAAAAGTTTAGCCAATCCCATTCTTCTTGTCATATATCAAGTGCCCCCTGCAGCTCCAGTTTTCTATTACTCTGTCCCAGAATACAACCCTCTGTGTGGTCCTGCCTGGTAGCCTTTTTTCATTTCGAGGTGTAACAAAACATTCTGCCTTACATCTATCTGAGTGTCATTATGTCCTGTCCCATCATCAAAAGAAACTTTAAATCTATAAAACAGAAATATTACAATTACAGTGAATATAGTTCATGCCTTTCTAGATCTACCTTTTACCTTTGTTCACTTTGCTTAGTACTAGGACACTGACTGATATGGACAGCATCAAGGGAATCTCTTGCCTTCCAGTTTCTAGTTGAATTCAGCCAATGGCACACACTGCAAAAGACTAGATTTGAAACAAAGTCTGGGTCCTTGAGACTCTTTCCCTGTCGGGCTGCTGCAGGTCGGCGGTGTTCTTCCACTGAAGGCTCCTTTTGGGTAGCTCTGTTCATAATGGTATGCTCCCATTTCTACTCTCTCTCCTTGCATCTTTAAGCCTATATGTGATTACAGTTCTTTGCTATTGCTAACTGTGGGGTATGCTATTGTCTCTAACGGATTCTTTTAACTCTTCCTCATGTCTTTGTAAAAACTCTACTAAAATATCTTCATGTACCTTGTTTTAATCCACCACTCCTTTCCTTCCAAGAGTCTGACTGATACAATGATGCAGTAGTTATATAATTATGTAATTATTATAGTTATGTAATTATGTAATATATAATTATGTTATATATAATTGTTATATAATTATGTACTAAGTAGTTGTATAATATGTATTAAAATGATTGAATATTTTTGTAATACTTGGCAAATAAAATTCCAAGTATTCTAAATTAAGTTTTCTTAAACTGTTTTTCTTGTTATTCTAACACGTCCATTGCTAAAAAGTGTTGTTTTTAAAATGGGGAGTTTCTGGGGGACCTGAGTGGCTCAGTCAATTGAGCATCTGACTTTTGGTCTTAGGTCGGGATATGATCTCAGAGTCATGATCTTAGGGTCCTGAGATTGAGCCTTGCACTGGGCTCCGCACTCAGTGGGAAGTCTCCTTGAGACTCTCTCTCTCTCCCTCTGACCCTCCCTGCTTGCACTTGCACTCTCATGCTCTCTCTCTCTCTCAAATAAATAAATAAATATTTTTTAAACACGGGAATTTCTTTTAGAGATATACATATTAATATTTTATAAAATGCTGTTAGCACACGTAACCAAAGAATTCTCATAAAAGGGCTCTAATTAATTTTCTGATGTGAGGTATGCAATATTCTTTCCTCTTTGGCTTATTTTTAAGTTTTTTGGAGTTTAGTTGTTTTAAAAATACCTAACGCTTTCTCTCTATTAAAAACAGAAACATAATAGCTACCACATATGGTATGGACTAGCTTTAGAATGATGATATTAAATAATTTCATATTAATCCACCCAACAATGAAATAAGTTATCGGCATGTCATTTTACAAATGAGATTCATTGAAAATAAATAAATTGCATAAATTTCCAGTGATTAAGTAGTGGAAAAGGATGCAAATCTATTTCAATTTGATTCTAAAGCCTATGCTGTAGCTTTCAATTTTAAGAAAAATCCTTTGAATTTCCTTTCTGAATGTGAAATTAACCCCTATTTCAAATATTGAAGTTCTTGGTAGATTTGTATCATCTCTAAGCCCACTCCTTTTCACTAATTTCTTTTTGTATTAAAAAGAAGAAAAAGGGGACGCCTGGGCGGCTCAGTCAGTTAAGCGTTAAGTTAAGTTTTGGGGCTGAGCGTGGGCTGCAGGAAGACCAGGAATAAAGTGGAATAAAGACCAGGAATAAACTTAAGCGTCTGCCTTTGGCTCCAGTCATGATTCCAGGGTCCCGGGATTGAGTCCCACATTGGGCTCCTTGCTCAGCAAGGAGCCTGTTTCTGCCTCTGCCTGCTGTTCTTCCTGCTTGTGCTCTCTCTCTCTGACAAATAAATAAACAAAATCTTAAAAAAAAAGAAAAAAGAGTAATATATTTAATAGAAAAAATAAGCAACAAAACAATGAGATGTCCAAATTTGAACAATTGATTATTATTAAATTGGTTCCCCAAGTCTTATTGTTCAGGCTTCGTTCTTTAGATAATTTAATTTGGAATGAAACTACCTATGATAAACAGCTGTTTTAGCTTGTGATACTCATTTATTAATTGTTGATATTAGAGGCAGAAAAATTATTTTAAAAAGAATAAACTTAAAACACTCATCTCAAACCAAATTTATCAAAATTTATAATAGTCAATTTATCAAAATCAGGAAATGCAAAACTTTTTGCAGTTCATCTGTTGAGGCAGTTGCTAAGACTCTGAAGGAATTAAATGTCAGATTAAATGTCAGATTAAATGTCTGTCTTGCTTATGACCACTTAAGATCCATAAATGTTTTGATTTACTTCCATATCATTTTGTCCTCTTGTAAGGTCATGGATAGCTTGCTATCGTCTGCTATTACGAACGGAAAAGAGGTAATGATCAAATTCACAACTACAGTTTTTTCAGACACCAGTTGTTGATTTGTTTTGCCCTGGAAGTAAGGTCCCAGCTTAAGCTCCTTACCTACTACATCAGATAGAACTCTCTCAGAAAATGTATTGTTTCCACTTTTCATTAAAATTTATATTTAATCAATCCTAGCCTCATACATGCTCTTACCTGTTTATGTCTGTTTTATGGATCCTTTTTTTACTACTTTTTAAACAGAAGCCTATAATGCAACCCATTTCCAACACTCTTAATTAACTTACAATTGAACTTCTCACTAAGCAGATAAATTCAGTCTCCTGAGTGACGTGAATAAAACATGTAGTCATGCTAATTCAATATTCTCCTGAATTAGGCTGCATTTGTCGTCAATAAAATTTGATATAAGAGCAGTTCATGTCACCATACACATACTGTATAATAGTTTTTGGATTCAGTAACAAAGTTTAGTATTTTTCCCAGCTTTATTGAAGAGGTGGAATAAGCTGTTTGAAAATTGTCTGTGGCTTTTAATTTCTAGATTTCACCAAGTCCATATTTCCATTCAAGTTTTTAATAAGCTGAATTTGAAAATTGCCAAATCTGATTTCTCTTCTTTTTTTTATTAAAGATCAGTAATTTTTTCCTCACTGGATGATTATTATAGTGTCAACAAATAAAAGTTAAGAAAAAATCTCATTGCTAATCATGTGATGTTGTAACTGCTGGATTTAGAAGAGTACATTTAGAAGAACAATCCAAGATTGATCATTTTGTTAAATTAAAGTGTAGGTTCCATTAGAATTTTCCCAAGATTGTATTCAGAGGTACATATATATATGCCAAGAAAGAGTAGAATTCATTAGTATATGCTTTCCACATGTTAGGATAAACCAACATACACACTGTTTTCATTCGTTTATTCATTCATCAAGATTCTATTATATGCCTGGGATTTTTTTCACAAAATATTTATTATATATCCAAATGTTTGGGTATGAAGCATATGTTGTCACTTTTTTTCTTGACAAGCACTCACTCGTGGATTTTAGGTTCTGAAATACCAGAATGTGAGAAAAATTTAATGGGTAAAGGTAATTTTCATCTTACCATGTTGGTAGACTTTTCACCTTTCTAATTACATTAGAATATCTCAGTCTCCTACTCTATTCTTAATCTTGTTTAAAGCAAGAAACAAGCCTAGGGATTTGGGGAAAAGATGATAAGGTCATATTTTGAAGAAGCTTAAACTGGATATACAGGCCAGGTTAGAGTAACGTTGAACCTCATCTGCAAAGTTTCATCCCTTCATTCCTTGACTTGGGCTCCCCCTTAAACCAGACTACTGCCTACTGTAAGAGAATCAATTTTAAAGGGGTCACTCTGATTTTGAACCTAGTTATGGGCTTTCATATCATGAAATCTTCGGGGAATTTTATATCACCAGGAGATATTATTTAGTCACGTTAAAAATTGGTAAACAAGTTTTTTAAATAATCTTAAAAGCTCCCTGTGATATAAACCTAAAAGTATCCCATGTGCTGAAATACTGAGAAAAATGGAGAAACCAAAACTTATTACCTAAGAAAGTAATCTATTAAAAAATACTATTTTACACTAACAGTGTGTGGGATCCAATTACAGAAGAATTTGTCATAGAATATGAAAACATTTTTCTTAAATCTCCTGGAGTAGACCTTCATCATGTTCCTTTAAAGTATGCTTATGAAGATACTGTTTTACATAATATTTTCTCAGAATCTTTTTTATTTGCATATAATTTTAGTCTTTTAAATGAAATCGCCAAGTCTTTCATTTTAAAATGTACAACTCTGCAGCTCAACCAAAAATGAATCTCAAGGAACCATCCTTGGTTCACCTAATGTAAAGTTATAAGTGATCAAGATAATGTACTCCTAGTAAACCTCTTTGCAACAAAACTAAACTGAGTATTAAGTAAATGATATTAGAGTCAGTTCATCTTCTGGGGCAGGAAAGAGGCGCGTCAGCAGTATTATTATTATTATTTTTTAAGATTTTATTTATTTATTTGACAGAGAGAGATCACAAGTAGGCAGAGAGGCAGGCAGAGAGAGGAGGAAGCAGGCTCTCTGCTGAGCAGAGAGCCCAATGCGGGGCTCAATCCCAGGACCCTGAGATCATGACCTGAGCCGAAGGCAGAGGCTTTAACCCACCGAGCCACCCAGGCGCCCCCCAGCAGTATTTTGCAAACTAATTTTATTGACTATACATTCATCACAGTTGAGGTGTATTACCCACTTGTTTTTCTAATGTGGCCCCCTTTCAACAGGCCCGGTTGCCTGGGCCTCACCCATCCAAACCAATGCCTTGTACCCCCCAAAGTTCTCAGTGGTACTTCTGTGCCAGGCCCACCCCCTCGTGCTCTGCTTTGTGACTCGTTGCTTCAGTCGTAGGGGTTGAGGCCCTAGTGGGCCGTTCTTTCCCCACCTTTATTGAGGTTTAATTAACACATAACATTGTGTAAGTTTAAGATGTACAACATGAAGATTTGATATATGTACCTATTGTACATACATATAATGTGAAATATACATATTGTGAAATAATCACCACAATAAGGTTAGTTAACACATTGATCATCTTATATAGTTACCATTTGGTGTGTGTAGTAGGAGGGTACTGTCAGGCTTAAAAGAGATGGTGGTCACAAACACTGCAGGGGCTAAGAGCAGAGGACAGGGTTGGGCACTGTGTGTGAGGGAGAAGGTTGTGGGCAAATGGGGTCCTTCAGCAGTTTTCTGCCAAATAGGGCAGGAATAATTCCAAAAAGTGGGTGGGTAGAGTGGAGAGGAGAGGACTGCCTAGACTCGAGTTTTGGGGCTGAGCGTGGGCTGCAGGAAGACCAGGAATAAAGTGGAAAAAAAATTATAATAATATAATTCATAACAAAAGTTATGGTCAAAACTTATAAAGTTATAGTCAAAAGGCTTTGGGGAAGCCTCAGTCTAAGAGAACCAGGAGTGGCAACTGTGACTAACTATTACTGAATGCTAGCACCTCCAATATAACTAATACAACTTATTAATAAGAAAAGATTAAATTCATTGCTTGCTGCTAGAAAGAACAGTAGCTCTACCGAGCATTGGAAGTATCTTGGAGTGAGGAAAGTGTATTAGTTTGCTAGGGTACCAAAGTACCACAAACTGAGAGGCTTAAACAACAGAAATGTATTGTCTCACAGTTCTAGAAGTCAGAAGTCCGAGATCAAGGTGTCTGCGAGGTTGGTTCCTTCTGAGGGCTATGAAGAAGAATCTGTTCCATTCCTCCCTGCTAGTTTCTCGTGGTTTCCTGGCAATCTTTGGAGTTCCTTGGTTGTAGACATATCGCCCTAATGTCTGTTTTCTTGTTCACATGGCATTCTCCTTGTGTGTCTCTGTTTCTAAATTTCCTCCTTTAATAAGGGCACCCATCATCTTAGAGGAGAGCTTACCCTAAAGGCCTCATTTTAACTCGACTACCTCTATAAATACCTTCTCTCCACATACGGTTAAATTCCAAGGTACTAGAGGTTACAACTCAACATATGAATTTGGGTGCTAGGGAACACACATTGCAACCCATAACAAAGAGTAATGTCAGAATTAATTTGAATTTGGAGGTTTTACTTAAATGGAATATTTCAAAGCAGAGGACTAGATTAGAATTGATCTAATGATACATCATGATACATCAGTCCAAGATTGTAAGATCAAACAAAGACCTAAGGTGTGACTGTTGATGCTCTCCATTGAAGACTGGATGGGTCTTTCAAGAAGTTCTTGTATAACCAATCGAACCCTTTAGCTGTGCAAGAAACTCCAGGAAAACTAAAGTAATGCTAATGAAGACAGTGAAGTAGCAAAGTCTTGTCATTGTGGGTGCTCGTGGATCAGTAGTTTGAGTCCTCAGGTTCCATATAAGGGTAGATGATTTCATTTCTTATTCTGAGGATTAAACTTTTAGGGAAACAACTACCTCAGCACAAAAGGATTTTTTTTTTTTTTACTATTTAGCTTGGTAAAATGCTTGCACAACAGTAGATCTGATTAAAAATAATTCATATAATTGTAGAAGAGGATTATGTCAATTTTACTCCTCAAGGATTAATATGAAATCCATTAGAGTAGGCACAATTCAAAAACTCAAGCAAGGCCTTTTAAAGCTACTTCTACAGATTACTCTTTCTGAGTGATTAATAGAGTTTTCCAGCTGTGTTTGTTAATCCTCATTAACCAAAAACCTTGAATTGCAGCTGTTGCCATATGCTAAACTCTGAAGCAAATTGCTTTATTGCATCACTTCGTGATTGATCAAATGCGTGCCTTTTTTCTATGCTCAAATAATTAAGTGGGAATGCGAAATCTGAATTTTCAGTGCTGGCCTTAAATCAGCACTTCCCAAATGTGTTCCACTAGTGTAGTTGGTTTCAATATTAAAAGAAAAAAAAACCCTCAGTGATTCCTCATAGTTTTGACCTTCGCTCTGTGGAACGGTAGCATTATTGGTGATATTAACAAGTAGTTTATAACGTGTTCCGGAAGGTCAAATAAATTTAGAGAAAATTAGATCAAAGAAAATGAGACAAATATCTTGGCTACAAGATATCTCAGGCTTTGAGTATGCTAATGGGCTGTTGGGAACCTATAAAACAGAATATAGTATGTAGTCTCTAAAACCTTCCCTCCTCCCTGTTTTTTAAACAGAACATCCTATGGGCTGGGATTCAAGAGAATGAGTATTGGTGAACACTGTCACTTTTCTATCCTGTTTTGCACTTAAATATGTAACTCTTCAAATTCTCCTACCCAAGACATCCATTAATGCAATTCAAATCTTTGGTAGAAAAATTAGACTAACTGGTGTTCTTCTGAATGGGCACAAAACACACATCTTCAATCCCAAAAAAATAATTCATTACAGCTTTTTCTTCAGTCGCACACATTCTTCAAATGTCCACTGATGTAATGCTCATTGCTTATTGTCCTTGTATTTTTCATTTCTGACTGCACTCAAGACTCAAGTTTATAAGGACTTCCAATTCTCTGAAGACATAGTTTCTGTTGTTGGGAGATACAATGAAAATAAAAATCTCCTCCTGGGTGCCTGGGTGGCTCAGTTGGTTAAGCAACTGCCTTCGGCTCAGGTCATGACCCCGAATTCCTGGGACTGAGTCCCACATCAGGCTCCTAGCTCCACGGGGAGTCTGAGTCTGCTTCTCCCTCCGACCTTCTCCCTTCTCATCCTCTTCCACTCTCTCTCTCTCTCAAATAAACAAATAAAATATTAAAAAAAAAAAATCTTCTACCCTCCCTCCCCAATGCAGGAAACCTCTCCATAAAGGTAGAAAAGAAAGAAAATAATTTTATTATTGGATAAACATTAAACAAAAATGTGACACATATCATAGACAATCAGCTAAGGGATTACAGAGATGGAAAGTAGCATCACCCTTTTGTAGAGCTGAGCGGATACCAGCTGATATATCCGTATTCTCAAAATAAACAATAACTAGCCTTCAGGTAAGAGGGCTTGACAGCACCATTTGTCATACATAGTTCATCTTACATTCACTCTGTAATTGAGGTGACCGTCTATGTTAGCTGATTGGCTTTATCCAAAGAAAAAGTCTCCTATCTTTATGATGGGAGGTAGTTTTAGAACTCAGAGCAAGGAGCTGAGCTTCAGCAGCCTTACCTCCCACAGAAAGGGGGGTGGGGGGAGAAGGCTCTTTCTTCCTTGATTACATTTCAAGATGTTTCCTAGGTCCTTAAGAAAGATATTTCCGGGTCATAAAGCTGGAGAGGCTTATTTAGCTTTTTTTTTTTTTTTTTAAGATT
>CM052899.1:54743363-54810442 GCA_028534135.1 Potos flavus
TAGCTTTTAAAAGATTCACATCTTTTACAGAGAAAAGAACTCACAGTTACAGATTTTCTAAAGTAAATGCTTGAGGAGGAGGGAGGTCTCTTTCTGTATTTTCAACTGGGAATATTAAGCCTCTTATTTTTCATTTGTATTTACCCTTACGCTCAGCAGATGACCTCATGTTTCTTACCATGTAAATATGATCTTTTTAATAGTTTTTCTTGGCATTGAATAAAGGATATGGCTACATGCTTTTCTGAAGTATCTTTAAGTTTGGAAAGCAAATTTTTTGTTGTCCTGTAATTGAAACAATCATGACCTTAGTTTGTCTACTACCTTTAAATTTGTGAAACACTTTTATGCTGATTATTTCAACTGACCTTCTTCTGACTACTCAGAGGCAAATGTTGAGGTACGCTTTTTTACTTAAGGTCAGACGAAAACTACAAAATGCAACGATTTAAATGTAACTAAGGTCATCAAATTTTGGTGGCAGCCTGATGGCACAGAGAGCCCCAGAAGGAATGGGGGGACAGCTTCAAGGCCTGAAGAGAAGCTCTGGGCTTCTGTTTGAAACTGACATGATAGGAAAAAGGAGTCCTTCAGAGAGGAAATGAGACTTAACCTATTGAGAAGAGCATGGAGATTTTAGAGTGCAATGAATCTGAGTGTTAATTCTGGTGTTTGCCTCTTAGGAGCTGCCCACATGCTTTGGGAAGCCCTGCATTCCTGCTTGATAGCCCTAACATGAGGACAAGATACTCTGTCTGGATTATTGTGAGAACTAAATGAAGTATATGAATAAAAGGTCTGACTACCTGACACAGACTAAGTCGTCAGTGAAGGATATTCCCTTTCTTTTTCTTTTCACAAATGCTAAGTAGTGGCAGAGGCAGGACTAAGACTTTGGATCTTCCCATCTCTCTCTTGTTCCAACGGTACCTTCCTGGGGTGCCTGGGTGGCTCAGTCGGTTGGGTGTCTGGCTTCCGCTCTAGTCGTGATCCCGGGGTCTTGGAATAGAGTCCCCTGCCAGGCTCCCTGCTTGGTGGGGAGCCTGCTTCTCCTTCTCCCTCTACTGCTCCCCCTTGTGCTCGCTCTCTCTGTGTGTATCTCTCTCTCTCTGTTTCTCTGTCAAATATACAAATAGATAAAAACAAACAAAGCAAAACAAAACAAACAAAACAAAACAAACAAAACAAACAAAAACAAACAAAAAAACACAAATGTACCTTGCTCGGGACACTGATATTAATCAAGAGAGTTCCAAAGTTTAACTCATTTGGCTAAACAAAGGCTTTCACTTATTTTAGTTTAATTTAATTTTTCTTTTCAAAAATTAGTGCACTATTCAGTATATGTATTGCCTCCAAATTTTTTATTTTTTTTGTTGCTGCTACATGTTCATGTACTTCGGCTGATATTTAACAGTTTAATCCAAGATGCATTTTACTCTTCCATTCTGGGAAGGTATAAGCATTAAAAGGATTATCTAAGTAGAGCTCACTTATTTGGGTTTGTGTTTTATTACCTGTGATGCAGGGTAAGGATATTTACTATAAAAAACTCCGTATTAGATGAGAGTGAACCTGAGGTCTTGTGCTTTCTGCAGCTGCTGAATAGTAGGTGGATGGTTGAGGCTGTTTTTATTATCCTTTCACTGGTGATTTGGTGCTTTGCTGAACTGATCCCACCTTGTTTATCCATTTATGCAACCATCAACTGGCACAACTCATTTCCAGGCCTCTCAAACTATAGCACTGAGCCACAAAACTCATTAGGTGAAATATGTGACCTCCATCATCAAATTGCAATTGAAAATTGTTTTGTATGTAATCTTTTCCAAGGCTGCACATCCAAATACACATTCAAAATGAAGCAAATAGATGTGACTGTTTCAGTAAAACCATGACAAGTGGTCTATCTCTGTAAATGTCAGAAGTTGAATTATGTGAATATATTTTAGCTAGAGATAAAAAACATATTACTCTTGCTTTGTTTTATGGAAGGTAAACAAAAAAAGTAAACAAAAAGTATTAGAGTTCCTCTCTCTCTTTTGAGTTTATTTTTAGTGCTTTGACATCAGGAAATGAGAAATAAACTGCATTCAAGTGGTGACCTTGAAGATGAAAGATATTCAGAGTGTGATACAAATGTGTGTGAGACTCCTAAGAAAAAATGAATAGACTATTCTTTTCTAATAGATAATATTGTCTATTTAATTATACTACATTAAAAAATCAAAATCATTTTTCTCTAAGTCGTAAAAATAAATATATGTTTCTACTGCTCTCAGAATAAGTATTACTGGAACTTTTGTGCACTGATACCTAGGATTCTAACACATTTTTATGTTATTTAAATACTTTCTTCTTTTATATTATCTTTCTTATGAACAAGGATCTCAGCTGGGGCAGTGTCTACCACTGTGAATGTAGTCATGACTTGAAATGTTTAGAGAGCTGTTGAAATCAGTCCTATCAGAAGCGATTCTACGTACACAGAAGCTGAAGAGTTGCCTGGAAAAACAATTTAAGTGATATGTCCTTCCACATTTCAAGCATATTCCCATATGCCTACCAAAATGGTGGAACTGCCCAATGAAACTATTTTTTGCAGAAGGGCTGAGAAGCATTGCTGGTGCTTAGTCACTAAAGAGGAACGTGAGTTCTAAGTTTGATGGCCAGTATTTTAACCACTCCTGGATGATCCTCCCCTGCATGACAAAGCCTATGAAGAGAGTAGGCTACAATCTATACCAGCAGTCTCTGCTTGGCACAGTAGTGCCAGACCATAAAACAAATGAACGCTTCAAGCTGAAACCATGCAAAGAATTTTTAAAAATTAACAGTAAAAACTACAATTGTTCTGTGATGTTAAAAAAATTTTCATTAAAACATTAACAAGATTTTTTTCATCACTTGCCCTAAATGTGTTGGGAAATGAAAAATAGTAGGACTAATATTTATTTATCTATTTATTTGATGCACTGTGATGTAAAACATCAGAAACTTTGAGAATTAATGTATTTGATTTCTTTGGAAAAAACTTATTAAGAGTAGTTTGCTAGAAAGGAGGTGGGTGGGGGGATGAATGAAACAGATAAACAGGATTAAGAGGTACAAACTTACAGTTATGAAATCAATTAAATTAGAGATATGAAAAGTACAGCATAAGGAACATAGTCAATAATATTGTAATAACGTTGTATGGTGGCAGATGGTGACCACACTTACCGTATTGAGTACTGAGTAATGTGTAAAATTGTCAAGTCAATATGTTGTACACCTAAAACTAATATAACATTGTATTTTAATTATACTTTAATAAGAAATTTTTTTAAATACATGGGAAAAAGTCATAAAAATAGTGATTTGGAAAGTGCTTGCTTCTTATTGGAAAACTTACTGTGTAATGATACAAAGTGTGTATCTTTTCTATGCCTTTGTGAGTCTACATACTTCCTTCCAAATTTGAATCAGCTTCCAACGTTTTATGCTTAGTCCTTCTGATGTCATGAAATATCTCTGAAAGTTTCTTTAATGTGAAGTTTATTGCTAGTGTCACTTCCTCTGGGAATATTCCCCACAACCACTTTCCTCATTTATGTTGATGAGTTCACCTTAATAAGTCCAGTTGGCTACATAGCTAGAGTCTCTCAAACAGCAAGAGTGTTAACATTCCCATAATTAGCTATTTCTTCTGTAAGTCTATTTACCACATTATCATTTTTTATTTCTTTGTAGTACCTGCATTTTTATTGGCCAATTTCCTCTTTCAGTTATCCATTTTTGTAAAATGTCAGGTGGGTTTATCACTGAGAGACAGAAAGGCAATGCAGCTACGTGGTCTGATGTCCGGGCACGAAGAGAAAACGGGTGTACAGTGACCAATCACCAACAGATTTTGAAAGATGTGATGTGATCACTAATCGTGAAGCACCTCTGTTGTTTGCATAGTGATTTGGGGACTGAAGAGCTAGCAGTGAGATTTGGATTTTATACAGTAACCCAAAGTTAATACACCGTGGTAATTAAAATTTGAACTCTGTTGTTGGGGAATTAGTATTACTTAACTAATCCAGGATAACTGCAAGAGAAGATTATCTGTACTGAGATATTTGCTTAACTTGTGTAACCCTTTGAGGCCCAAGTGACACTACTTGGGCACCGTTGTCGTAAAGAGAAATGCAAAGAACAGAACGGCAGTTGTTCTTCATGCCTCGCTGTTAAGATTTAGCATCTCAAGAGCTCAGGGCAGTTTCTAGCAGAGAGAATCACTATAGCCAGCAAAGCAGAGCTCTTTCATGTCTATAACTCATTTGGAAAAAAAAAGCTCCAGAAAAGCAGGAATCAGGTCAGTCTTATACTTTGTATCCCTAGTGCCTAGCACAGTGTTTTCTATGTAGTAGACATTAAATAAATGTTTGTTGATAGGATGTTAGAATAAGTTCATTATTAAACATCAATGTGGCTGAATTTTTGGTAAAAACTTGAAGCATTACAAGATTTTGCATTTAATAAAACAATATATCATAAATTGTAAAATGATATATCATAACTGGAAACTATTTTTAGAAAGCTTCGAGACAAAGATCTAAAGTTAAAATAAATGGTCAAGTAGCTTCAAAGTGCCCCACTGATTAAAGAGAGGAAAGGATATGCTTCTTTCAAGATCGCATATTTAGAGTTTATTGCAAGACTTGTTTCTCTTTCCTTCTCACATTGAAGGAAGGAACTCTCAGCTCTAGAAAGTTGGTTGCATGTGCGTAGGCCCAGTAACATCTGCTCTGTCTTTAAACTGGGAGTTTCCCAATCCCTTTTCAGAACGGTCAAAAGAGTTTACTCAGAAAGTAGGAAGGCAGGCAAAATTGAGGACAATACATAGAAAATGAAGCTAGACCAGACTGGAAGCCATTATATCTACCTAAGAATTTTCACCATCTCCTTAGTGTGGAGCGCGCTAAACCAATGCCCACCCCACTCTGTATCCTTCAACATCCAATCATGCTTCGTGAATTATATCATACATAGCATAGATTCTCATTTCCCGAGTACAGAGAGGGGGAGAAGTCCCAATGGCTATTGTAGTCAATATTGTGTTGTGTCAGCTGGGCCGAGAAAACAAATAGCACCCTTTGCAAGACGCTGCATCAGTGAGATTTATTTCTGCCTGGAAAAAGGAAATATTACCTTAGTAAAGATTGGTGACATTGAGAAAAATATTAAATTTGAAATCATTTTTGTTTAGAAGCTTTCATATCTTAGTGTTAATTTATGAGAATTGATATACAAGGCTATTTTTAAATGTTCTATGGTTTTGTTTATCAGCATTGTTGAATGGGAAGCATGTACAATATTTAAGGGAAGTGCTTTCAGGCACCGCCTGAGTCCGCCTGGTGGGGGCGCATCTTCATTACAGGCAAAGCTCTAAGCGCTTGTTTTTGCAAACCCTAACTCATGAAGTAAAATCAATATCGTGGCAAAACCCCTGTCCAAGGAAACTATGCAGTCTCATTATTTATTTTCTTTTGGAATTGCGCTGTAAAAGGGGAAAAGATATATTCTTTTGAGGACTCGAACAGTACCTTTATGCAATATTTATCTTTTGAATTAGCATTCCTCAGTCTCTTAATATTTAATAACACTTAAATGCTATTTCACCACTTTTAAAATTCCTCCTTAAATGAAAACTTTGGAAAAAGGAAAAAAAATGGGAAAAAAACCCCAAAGATATTCTTTGGTCGTGATGAACATTGCACATTTCCAAAAAGCATACTTTCCATATTTATTTATTTATTTTAAGATTTTATTTATTTATTTGAGAGAGAGAGCAATAGAGAGAGAGCGCGAGTGCATGACTGGGGGAAGGTGCAGAGGGAAAGGGAGAAACAGACTCCCCACTGAGCAGGGAGACCAATGCTGGACTGGATCCCAGGATCTGGGAACACGACCTCAGCTGAAGGCAGATGCTTACCTGAGCCACCCAGGCACCCATACTTTTCATATTTAAATTCTGTGGAAGAGTAGTGAAATACACAGTATTTTTCATTCAAGTGAACTTTCCATATTTAAAAAATAAGTATCTTTAGTCTTTTAGGCCATTGTTGTAAAATATCATCAAATTCCTTTGTTGAGAAAAAAATGTGTAAGGGTAAACCTTTAAATTATGTTTCTTCATATAAAAAACAGTGACTAGGGAATCCAAGTCGATGAATTGTTATAAATATTTTTTAAGGGGTGCCTGGGTGGCTCAGTGGGTTAAAGCCTCTGCCTTTCGGCTCAGGTCATGATCTCAGGGTCCTGGGATTGAGCCCCACATCGGGCTTTCTGCTCCGCGGAGAGCCTGCTTCCCCCTCTCTCTCTGTCTGCCTCTCTGCCTACTTGTGATCTCTCTCTCTGTCAAATAAATAAATAAAATCTTTTTAAAAAAATATTTTTTAAGATTTATTTATTTTAGAGAGAGAGAGAGCCAGTGGGGACAGGGGCAGAGGGAGAGGAAGGGAAACTCCTCAAGCAGACTCCCCACTGAGGAGAAAGCCTGATATGAAGCTTGATTCCAGAACCCTGATATCATGACCTGAGCCAAGACCAAGTGTCAACCGCTTTACCGACTGTGCCATCCAGGCGCCCCAATTGTTACAAATTTCTAATAGCCTCAAATAAAACTGAAATCTTGTAATATCCTATATAATTTGTTATTTTGAACCAAAGTAAGGTAACCAGAGGAAGACATGAGGACAACAGGAAAGTATGGCGAAATATGTGTGGCCTTCTGGAAAAAGACAGCGATTATTTAGACTACTAGTGATTGAGACGCAATCAGAATAGTTTGTGGTTGAGAAAAGCAAGAAACAACTGTCTATCAAAATAAGCAAATATTAGTTTTGTAAATTATTTTATTGTCCTCAAATAGAAAAGCCCAGTTGATTGTACCTCATTCTTTTTAGTTGCACAGTTATTGCTTTGATCATTGTCAGTAGCGTCATTTTATAATAAAATGGAAATGCTGCAGGTTTACAAAAATGATTACGTCTTAGTGATTTGCATTAGGCAAAACATGCCACTTGCTAAACAACCACATTTATGCTCTTTCACACATCACCCACTTATCATTCAGACACAATACAGTACACCGAACAACAGCAGGTCTCTATCCAAATGGCAATTCTATCAAAGCTATTGAGCTATTATTCAGGAACCTTTATACCATTCTTTTTTTCCCCACCATTTCAATTTTTTTCTAGGATAAGATGAATACTAACAGGTAGACATATGAAATTTGCCTCAAAGCTATTATCATGTCTAAGTGTAAGAGAACACTATTATTTGATGATTCCTTATTATTTGGATTACAACGTATCTGGCAAAAGCTTGAAAACCTCAGCTGTGTTTTTTCTCTGTGATTCTACATTCTGTATATTTCTATGCCAAGGTGAAATGCATAACTGCTTATCTTTAAGCGCATCAATACAAGCCAACTGCCCACCTTGTTCTTGCTCAAGCTTTCTTGTCCAACCCAGTGGCAGAGACAACTGTCCTTTTGCAGTGACTAGAAATGAGTCGGTTCAAATTCATCTAATGTGCGGCATTTAAAAAAAATTATAAAAAGTAATGTACATGCAAAAAAATTACAAAAAGTAATACATGCTTATGGTTAATTTAAAAAAAAAAGATTTCAATAGCACGAGAGGATAAAAGATGAAGGAAAATTTTCTGTCCTAGGGTTCTTCCAAGTCTTACCAACCAACTGGGAGTCCTTCCAGAAATGATCCCAGGCATAAACAGCATTATCTCTGTATGTATGATAAGAGATTTCTTCCCATTGTTTCAAGTCTTATAAAATCTGTATTGGTTTCCTATTGTTGCAACAAATTACCAAAGACATAGTAGATTAAAGCAGTACAAATTTATTACCCTATAGTTTTTGAGGTCAAAAATCCAAAATGGATTGGCAATGCTGTGTTCCCTGTGAAAATTTAGAAGAGAAACCATTCCCTTGCCCTTTCTAGCTTCTAGAGGCTGCCTGCATTCCTTGGTTCATGGTTCCACATCACTCTGATCTCTGCTTCCGTCAGCACATGTCCTTCTGTCTCTGACCCCTCTGCCTCGGTCTCATAAAGATCCTATGACTGCATTGGGCCCACCCGGATAATCCAGGCTAATCTCTCTCATTTCAAGATCCTTAACATATAATCATTTCTGCAAAGTCTCTCTTGCCACGTAAAATAATTTGTTCATGAGCTTTCAGAATAGAACAGAGACATCTTTGGAGAGCCCTTATTCTCCTACTATATCTCTCAGTAAAGTTTTTAAGTTGTTTTCATTCAGGTCCTGTACTTTTCTCATTTTGTTTATTCCTAATTATGTTATCTTTTGTTGTTGTCGATTATTTTTTATACTTAGATTCTCATTTAAGATGGGTTTTTTGGTAACTGGAAAAATATGACTTTCTTCAACAACAGGGGTCTCTAAATAGCCTCAACTAAATGCAAGAAATGAGTTGCCCCCCTAAAAACTCCTCAAATCCAAAGACATATTTCCTGGAAATGTCTGTTACTACATCTTCATATTGCTTTATCAGCATTAATTGATCATTTCCTCCTGCTTGAGATTTTTTTTTCCTGCTAAAAATCCTATTTTCTCTTGGTTTTCCTATTTCACTAGCTGCTGCTTCTCAGTCTCTTCTATTATTTTACCACATCCCTTCTATATGCGTATCTATGGTCCTAACATTGTTAATCTTCTCTAGATATATTTATTCCCTCACTGGATAATCTTTAGTCTCATGGCTTTGAAGCACCTATGAGTAGAAAAATCCTAAATTTACAGCTTCAACCCCTCCCTTTAATTTCAGGTTTAAAAATTCAGCTGCTTTTTTAAGCTCTCTACATAAATGGCTAATTGGCATTTCAAACCTAAATGTCCAAATCAAAACTTCTGAACTTCTATACAACACCCCCACAAACAATCCCCTCCTTCTCCAGCCTTTCCCATCTCTATAAATAGCACTGTCTTTTGCCCAGCTAACTGGGGAGACACACGCACACACACAACTTGGAGAAATATATGACTCCTCTTAAATCCTCTTCCAATTCAACATCTGTACTGACAGCTCTGCTTTTGAAAAATATTCAGTGTCTTGTCACTTTCATTACCTCTATCATTAACATTCTAGTCCAAGACACTGTTGTCAATCAATTGGATTATTGCAATGTATTCTTGCTCTCTTACAACATCCAGCTTGTTCTTTCCCAAATGTTTAACAGGTCATAAATCATATCACTTATCATATCACCGATCATATCACTTCTCGGTCCAAAAACTCTGGCTTCCAATCTTACTCAGACTAAAAATTTTCCACTCTTTGGTATTGGGGTATATTTGGTATATTAACTCTAAAAGGATGAACATCCTCCACCTGAGATAGTTACAGAAAAAGTGGTGTTCTTAGAGAGGGACGTTTTCTTTCCTTTTTTAAAAAAGATTTTATTTATTTGACACAGAGAGAGAGAGACCACAGTGGTGGGGAAGGACTGTCGGGGGAGAGGGAAAAGCGGGTTCTGTTCTCTGCTGAGCAGGGAGCCAGATGCGGGGTTCGATCCCAGGACCCTGAGATCATGACCTGAGCTGAAGGCAGACACTTAAACAGCTGAGCCACCCAGGTACCCTAGAGAGGGACATTTCCTAGACAGTAAAAGAAATATTCTGTGTAGAGGTTTAGGATGTAAATGAATAATCTGTCAGGCAGAGTAGAAATGATAGATAGGTCAGGGAAGACATTGGGAGCTTGTCCTTCGATTGGGACTAAGGATGTCAAGATTGTGAAATATGGTGGAAGTAGGTACTAGGAGAGTCCATATTTAACTCAAGTGTTAGTTTAGACCAAAGGCCCACAGATTTAGATTCAGGCTGAAAGAATCAAGGCAAGGCTGTTTGCATGCCAAAGTCTTGGGAACGCCATATTCATGGTCATAGAATCATAACGAACCCAAGAAAGAAAGGCAAAAATCAAGGGGACAGAATTGGTGCCACTGGTTCAACTACCCTTTTCGATCTGTTGATTCTTTAGTCAATCCCAACTGCTGGAAGTTCTGAGTTTCATTTTACTTAAAGAGGTCATTTCACTTCTAAGATCAACTCTATTTATTTTCTTTAGCTCTTGTCATATCCATGACCTTCAAATTTCTTTCTTCCTATAAATTTTTCATTGTAATTTTTTTAATTTTAGAAGTAATTTTAGAAATTTAGAAGGTAAAGAAAACTCCAGTAAATGGGGAAAAAACATCCACTTTGATGGTTTTTCAAGATAGCTATGACCTCAGGAATTTACAAGGCTGTAATGTTCTTTTCAACGTGCAAGTGTGTATGTTGGTCAATCCGTAAGTTTTTAAGCCATTAGTACATTTGGGCAGTTCAATTTCTTGTAACTCACATTCACAAAAAGATCAATCCCTGTGAATATCTTTAACCCTGTCCCCTAAACAGTAAGTTTTCCAGGGCAAAATCTTTTTGTTAATGTGCGACACTGTTACATTTAAATATTCTGTAATACTATCTTCATGCAGAGATTTCATTTCACTTGTACCCTTTTCTGATCTATGGTATTATAATCTTAAATGTATTGTAAAGAATGAACCAGTAAAACTTTCTGTATAATAATACCTTAGGTCTATCAAGTGTTTTTCTGATGTTAAAATCAGTTTTACATACATTCTCCCTTTGCTGTTCGGAAGAGCCTGTAACCTACACCCAGATTACCACTGCCTATTTACAAAGAAGAAATAAGGATCAACAATGTTTCATAGTTTGCTAATAAGTATCAGCAATAGAACGGGACCCAGATATTCTGATTCGTATTCTTTACACTCTGTGATACAATGGCCATGAAATGGTTAGCTAGAAAAACCCAGGAGAAGGTATAATTTAGGATATAAACTATATTACATTGCGATCATTACAGCATTTATGTTTTTACCCAACAGGGATTCCTTTTCGATTCGTATCCAATCAGAACATTATTCTTGGGGCGCCTGGGTGGCTCAGTTGGTTAACCGTCTGCCTTCGGCTCAGGTCATGATCCCGGGGTCCTGGGATCGAGACCCACATCAAGCTCCCTGCTCAGTGGGGAGCCTGCTTCTCCCCTGCCTGCCATTCCCCCTGCTTGTTCTTGCTCTCTGTCTCTGTCTCTGTCTCCCTCACTCGCTTTCTCTGTCAAATAAATAAAATCTTAAAAAAAAAAAAGAACATTATTCTGTATGCCAAACTTTGATATAATGTAAGGGAGAATAAAATGACTTCTTATGGCAGAAGCACAGAAAGAACACAGAACAGGAGGGCATGTGACCAATGAACAGAAAGCATTAAGTAAGTAGAAAAAACCATAGGGGGATAGAGGCCCGTGAACAGAGAGCTCACAGGCCAAACTGGCCGCAGCTATCCTACGGAGCCTAGTGAAGAAAATGAAAGCTTCACAGACGATACAATAGGTAATGACTCTACTTTACACGAACTTTATGTAGTTGTAGAAGCATAAGCCAGTCATTTTCTACAGAGAATTACACCTGATTTCTCCAGTGTTCTTTAGATCAAAGATTCTCAAGAGAATAGTTTATATTGGCTGTCTCCAGTTCTCCCCTTAGTCTAGAATTAACTACAAGGCAGAGGGGTTTATTTAGCTATTCTGCTGATCTTTAAAGTCTTAGAAGGGTCCTATAGCAACTCTCTCTCCATCCAGTGCTGGAGATAATCTCTTGAACTTGCCTGCTGACTCTGCACGTGCTATCTCAAGGCAGTCAGGGGCGGCAAGTAAAAATAGAGGGCATCCCATGACACTGAATGTTTCTATAAATATCAACTGTATAGGGAACACATTGACAGGGAGGTAACAAATATGATCCCTAGCCACGCTCGCAGCATGTGTTATCTCCATATCTTATAGGAGGATCCTGCAACTTTTCTGAAGTAGTCCAGAACGTCGAGTCTTCATTTTCTTTATTTTCTGAGGCAAAGGAGAAGTAAGTGTGTTATTTCTATAACTGTCATGAAGAGTAACCTATCAGAGTCTCTGTTCAGCAGGTATTTTGGCGCTTTCTAAAAAGAATAGCCTGTTAAATGAATTTGTCTTTCCATTCAGGCAAATACAGGGAGCAGTAGCAAATATTCTCCCACCAGAAAAACTAATATTTGCACTTTTGTCTCTAAAGATAATGTGGTTTTTCTTTCTTTCTTTCTTTTTTTTCCTCTGTGTGCTTGATGACCTAAAGCTGTAATTGATTTTGGACCGAAGGTTTTTTTAATGGGTGTTTTACAACGAGACATTTATTGTGGAGAAGCCACAGGCCCCAGATCTTCGTGTCTCAGAATTAGCATTTACCATTTCTTTTATACTGAAGAATAGAGACAACAAAAGTACAAAGAAGTCAGACAAGTCAAGCAAAAAGCAAAATGAATACATGGAAAACTACAAGAGAACATGAAAGAAGATGAGGAGATGAGCAAGAAATGATTCAGCAACATAAAATCCACTGAGGACAAATAAGCACATGACCTCAGAGGACAATTACGTATTTGATAACAATCAGTTATGAAAGCATCTATCTTTTAGGGGAAAATTCCTGCTCCTTTCTTTCTTCCCCATCTCTCTGTATCAGAAACCTTTTCCTCTTTCTGATTATGTTGTTGTTTTCTTCCAATTTGATGACTTAACATTTTACTCTCAACATTTTAAAGCACTAAATTTATACATGCCATATATATATTATATATAATATGTATATTTATTATATGCATGTTCTCTTTTAAATAGAATTTATCTTATTAATAGATTTTCATATGTTAAAGCATCTTTGTATCCCAGGGATAGAATTCACATGGTCATAGAGTACAATCCTTTTAATATGTTGTTAAATTCAATTTTCTAGTATTTTGTTGAGGATTTTTGCACGTTTATACATCAAGGATATTAGCCTATAGTTTTCTTTTCTTGTAGTGTCCTTGTCTGGCTTCAGTACCAGGGTAATGCTGGTCTCATAAAATGAATTTGGAAGAAATTCCAAGTTTTTTGAAGAGTTTGGGAAGGCTTGGTGTTAATTCTTTAAATTCACCAGTGAAGTCATCTAATCTTGGGTTTTTCTTTGTTGGGATGTTTTTGATTACTGATTCAATCTCCTTACTAATTAACTCAAATTTTCTATTTCTGCATGATTCGGTCTAGTTAGGTCATATGTTTCTAGGAATTTATGCATCATTTCTAAGGTTGTCCTAGTTGTTGATATATAACTGTTTATAATAGTTTCTTACTGTCTTTTTATATATGTGGCATCAGTTGCAATGTCTCTTCTTTCTTTTCTGATTTATTTGAGTCTACTCTTTTTTTTCTGTCTAGTTAAACGTTTTTAAATTTTTTTAATCTTTTCAAGAAATCAATGTTGATTTCTTGATTTTAAAAATTGTCTTTCTATTCTCTATTTATCAAAATTTTGTCAAAGGCTCGATCTGTATCTATTAAGATGATCATAAGAATTTTATCCTTCATTTTGTTACTGTCGTATATAACATTGATTGATTTGCAAATGATGAGCCATTTTTGCAGGTGATAAATTCTACTTGATCATGGTGGATGGTCCTTTTACTATGCTGTTGAATTCAGTTTGCTAGTGTTTTGTTGAGAATTGTTGCATCTATGTTTATCAAGGATGTTGGCCTGTAATTTTCTTTTCTTATAGTGTCTTTGTCTGGTTTTGCTATCAGAGTAAAGCTGGCCTCGTGAAATGAGTTTGAAAGTGTTCCTTCCTCTTCAGCTTTTTGAAGAGTTTGAGAACAATTGGCATTAATTCTTTAAATGTTTGCAGAATTCACCAGTGAAACCATCTGGTCCTGGGCTTTCCTTTGTTGGGATGTTTTTAATTACTGAATCAATGTTCAGATTTTCTATTTCTTCTCGTTTCAGTCTTGGTAGGTTGTATGTTTCTTCTAAGTTATCTAATTTGTTGGCATATAATTGTTCCTAGTAGTTTTTATGATTCTTACTATTTTTGTGTTTTTATGTCATAAAGTCTCCTCTTTCATTTCTGATATTTGAATCTTCTCTTTTTTTCTTAGTGAATTTTTTAGTCAGTTATTGTATAATTCAGTTCCAATATTTCTATTTGATACTTTGCGTGTTTTCTATCTGTTGAAATTCTTACATTCTTCCCTTTTTTCTCCTGAATTTTGAGCATCTTTATAGTGATTATTTTGAATTCTCTGTCAAGCAATTGATATATGACTGTTTCATTTGGGTTAGTTACTGGAGCTTTATTTTATTCCTTTGTTCAGTCCTTGTTTCCCTGTTTTTTTTTTTCCTTCATTTTCTTTGGCTCCATGTTAGTATCTGTCCATGCAGTAGAAAAAACAGACACCTCTCCCAGTCTTCATACACTGGTCTTATACAGGATAAAGCCATCTCTGATCAGTCTAGCAAGAGATTTAGGATGCCTCTCAAATCTTTTCTGTGCATATGTCTTCTCTGGACTTGTGTGTATAAATTCCCAATTAGAGGGATTTGCTGGTTCTTTCCCCCTTTTCCCCCAAGTGTTTGTAATCTCTTGCTTCCTTTTCTGTCTATCTGCTATATTCTGGGTCGTCCAGACCAATAGCACTTTATAAGTTCTTTTTCTATTCTCAGGTGCCCCAGATATCTAGAGTATGCTGGAGACTGGGAAGGCTGAGCTATTGCCTTGGGTTTTCACCTGAAAAGTTTGAACATTGAGCATATGGTTCAGTTTCCTCTTTTCATCCCCAGAGATAATTCAGGTGCTTGGAATCTTGGTGGGGGAGGGGTTCCAATAGATGACTGCATGCTAGTCCAACCCACCTTTGTTCTTGGTGGCACCAAGGGATCTAGAGTGTGCCTTGTTCCATCAGTGCTCTGAGACAAGCAAGACACAAGATGGTCCCTTTGGTAGCCCCTGGAAAAGATGGAATGTTGAACATATGCCCCAACTCTTCTTTCCCAAGGAGAAGCTGGGATCTCAGGTTTTTTTAGAAACTTGTTCTGTGCTGAGCCAGGGGAAGGGTGATGGTGAATGCTTGCTTGCTGGTCCAAACTGTCATCTTTGTTTTCAGTGGTTCTCAGGCATCTAGAGTAAACTGGGTCCTGACAATGATTTGAAACAGGCAAGGCAGAAGCCGGTCCTTTGAGCAGATCTTGGAAAAGGAAGTTTTGGTGCCTAGTCTAATATTTTTCTCTCCCTGGTGAAGCCGGGATTTGAAGCTTATCATCTGCTCATTCGACACTGAGCTGTGGGAAGGACCTAGTGCTTGCACACTAGTTCAGATCACCATCTTTGTTCTCCGCAGCTCCCAACCTTAGAGCTCCTGAGACTTAGATTCAGGCAAGATAGAAATGAGTTCCTTGGGAAGCCACCTGAAAAATCCAAATGTTGGATGTAATATGCAGTCCTTTCCTTCTCTCCCCAGGGAAAAGCTGGGAGCTGGGGGTTTCCTCCCAGTCTTACAGCTCTATGCCAGAGTGAAATTATGGTGAGAGGGTGTCTCAGGGTTTTGTTTGTTTCTTTGTTTTTACCAGCTTTGATGTGGCTGGTTTCACACTCACCTGAGATTCAGGAGCCTCTGAACTAGTTTCTAGATTTCTCACAAAGGGAACTGGTGCAAGTACTGTTGAATTGGTGTGTCTGTGGAGGGGAAGGAAAATCTAGGGCTTTCTATCCTGCCATCTTGCTGATGTCTTCTCCTCAAAATTAATTTGTACAATCCCTTCTTAATGAGCATTTTGATTATTTATGTTTTTTATTCTACACAACTTTTCTTAAGTATCCTATAACTAATTTTGGGTAAATTCCTGATTATTTTCTTACTAGAAAATTTTTCGAATATAATTTCTGGATCAAAAAGTACATTTTAAGGCTTGTGAAACATACTTTTAAATTATACTCCTGAAAGGGTGCATGGATTTACAGATCTTTGAGAAGCATGAGAGTTATCAGACAATGTTTAAACCATCACTATTTTTTTGGGATTAGTCGGGTTAGACACAGAAAAGACACTAACATATGGGAGGAAGAAGAAAACACAACTGAGTTGAAGAGAAGGTGGGCAGTGAGTACTAAGCCATACACTAATAAGAAACGTACTTAGTCTTCACTGTAGAGAACACGGGCCAGACATACTATTTATAAATTTATTGTGTCCTTGAATTCCTGTGACAATCTTTTTTTCTTAACATTCCTACTTTGTAATATCATAATAATTAAAATGTAATTTTCCTGGAAGCAAAGACATGAATACTCACTCTTAATTTTTACTCTTAATAAATTAAACTCAGAATCTCTTTTAGTCCTCTTTTTCTAATCTATTTCATCAGTACCTACGCTATTTAGATAAGATGGTGGTTAAGAGTCCATTTAGCTTTTGGCCAAGAGTAATTCACTGTTGGAATTTGGTGGAGATTTTGCTATAACATAATCCTTTCCTCAGTGCAGGGAAAATTGGACAATTATCACTTTGGGATGATTTATATAGAAAGCTACCAGAGAGCTGGTGCCTGCTAGCTTTGCAATAATACAGCTGTCACAAGGCCCAAAATCTCTCTTTCATCTAGCTGGAATTTTCTTTGTTTGTTTATCTTTTTCTTTCTCTTGGAAAAGCTGAAATCCTATGATAAAGAGAAAAAGAAAGTACTGATAACCAATGATATGCAACGTTGAGAAATGTTTCTGAGTTTTCATTAGTAGCCCTTTTTAGCTTTTTCTAATTTTTTGGATACATGTTTGGTGCAGAAGTGTGTATACATTTTTGGCTCCAGCCTTAATCTGCAAATTGCAGAACCTCAAATTAAAGGAAAAAAATATGAACCCATGATTGGAAACCCTTTGTTGATGGAAAAACTCGTACATGTCTGGGACATAGTACCACAAATGAAGCGCAGGAGTGAGGAGAACGTGATGTCTTTGTATTCTTTGTGAGTGTGCCTGTGTGTAGCCATCTTATGTGAGCTTCTGCTTTCTTTAATAATAATGAACAAAAAGAGCAATGTGGATACTGAGATTGTAATACCATCATTTAATTTATAACTTCTTACCTGGGAGCATCTAGAGTTTTGTGAGTCCTCAGGCTATTTCTAATCATATTCAGCCTAAATATTTTGACAATTATTTTTTTTAATAAAAAGATAGCTCATGCTAATGTGGTAGTTTCTTGCCAATCTACTCTTCCGAGAATAGTTAGCTGCTCTCGTCATGGCACATGGTGAGTTTAGGAAGTACCTCTTACACCTTTAGGACCTGGCGTTGTTTATTTTTCACCAGACATGACCAGTGCAGAAGTGGCTAGGAATAATAAATCTTCCAGATGTTGGTTTTGCTTTATTACATCGCACCGATACATCAATTCCCTCAAACCAGTTTGCTAGGGGATAGGCGACGTCTTTCTTTAAAAACTCCCTTTAAGCCGGAAAGCTGAAGAAGGGAACTAAAGCCAGCAGGACTGTTTGTAGAAGAGTAAACACACAAAAACAATTTGAAATGAAAGGTGAAAGAACAACAGGAAAACTCTAATAGAGTAATAGGTGATGCTTTCTTTTTCCACGTAGACAAGACAAGAGACCTTGTGGCAAGCAACTGATTTATATCCTGAACTTTTGAACTACATAGTTAATTTTCAGCCATTATATATTTAATTGAAATGATAAACATATTAGTCATTTGTGGGTATGCACATTCCAAACCCTAACCAATTTCCTCAAAAGAAAAATATTGAAAGTAATGTAATAAGGGTGATAAAATATTTATTTTATGAAACATTAAAATGTTTAAAAGTTCATTTCTGGGAAAGTCATCTGTTAACAATGGTAAAAGAACTAAGAAACTTATTTATTCTTTTTAGGAAAAGTGCATATTCTCTAAGTCAAGGTTTTGTAAAAACAACAGAATTCAATACATCTGTATCTTCTGTGTTTCTTACAGAGAGAACCGTCAATTAAGATGAACACGTTTATTCTATTAAAAATAAACAAACAAACATGACACCGTCCAAGTGAACATGAAAATTTGACTCTCAGTCAAAAATTTCCACATGACCATCTGTATTTAGAAATCATTTGGAGAGAAAAGTTCATGACTCTGCAGAAACACAGCATTAAAAGTACTTACTTCTAAAAAGACCAGGAAGTAAATAATTTATATCTGTTTATTCATTTCCATTTTTGACGAACATTGGGGAAACCCTTTCTGGTATCTCTGTGCTTATATGGGATTAGCCAGCACGTTTTGATAGTCTAGTGCTTTCAAAGTCCTCGTTGGTAATCACTATCATCCCCAATCACCTCTAGGTTGCCGTCCTTCTCTTTAAAGCTGAAAGGCCTTCTTGGTCTTGAATCAATCACTGCAGCAGCAGCAAACTGTGAGGAATAATTAGAGTGATGGAAGGGCAGCTGATAAATACTCGCAACTATGAGATGAACAGAGAAATTTCAGAGCCTCTGGAATTGGTCAAAAATTCTAATAAAGGAAATGACTCTCTTGATGAAGAACTGTAGTCATCATCACGTATTAGCATAACAGATGAATAAGAAGATCCAAAGGAAACCAGTATAGAAATATTTCCTAGTTATCCACTCCCAACCATGTCACTATTTCTCTTTTAAATAAGGGTTATTTAATAATACCCTTAGTCTTCATTGTAGAGAACACAGGCCAGGCTAATACCAGAAAAGTACTTTTATTGTTATTGAATTTCAAATTGAATATGAGCTTGGAGTCCACAAGACTCAGGTTTGGCACCAAATGACCTTCAAAGATACACAGTCCGGAAATCTAGAGATGCTAAGAAGGAAATACTAGCATTTACTGAAGTTCTTTAAGGCACACTAAAGGCAATTAATCAATACCAACAATACCATTCAGGCAATTTTAAAATGGAAATTTAGGGGCTCCTGGGTGGCTCAGTGGGTTAAAGCCTCTGCCTTCGGCTCAGGTCATGATCTTAGGGTCCTGGGATTGAGCCCTGCATCGGGCTCTCTGCTCGGCAGAGAGCCTGCTTCCTTCTCTCTCTCTGCCTGCCTCTCTGCCTACTTGTGATCTCTCCCTGTCAAATAAATAAATAAAATCTTTAAAAAAAAATGGAAATTTAATTCCATCAGGACCCAAGCCAAAGGCAGATGCTTAACTGACAGAGACACCCAGGCGCTCCAAAAGTACTTATACTCTTAACAGGTCTCAATTGATGATAATAGCAATCAAGATTCTCATTCCCAGGAATCAGTAAATCAGCTAAACCACAGTCCTTACAAAGCAGAGCTTGATTTTGGCACCTTTGGCCTGGGTAGTAAACTCCCTAAATGTCCATTTAAACACACCTGTATGCTTTTCTCTCCATTTGTTCCAGCATATTCTTCCTGGCATGTGGTATAGAGTTGAGTGGGATAGGTCATAGATTATTCACCTCCTGTCTACAATCCTTATAGAATTAATTATCCTCTGTCAAGGCAGAGGTGGATAAAGTCAGTTGTTTATTTAGACAAGGAATTGCCAGGTTTAAAAAAAGAAAGGCAAGGGCCACCTGGGTGGCTCAGTCTGTTAAGCATCTGCCTTCAGCTCAGGTCATGATCCCGGGGTTCTGGGATCAAGTCCAGCATCAGGCTCCCTGCTCAAGGAGGAATCTGCTTCTCCTTCTCCCTCTCCCCCTGCTTGTGTTCCCTCTCTCGCTGTGTCTCTCTTTGTCAAATAAATAAATAAAAAATCTTTAACAAAATAAAAAATAAATAAAAATAATAAAAAAAGAAAGACAATGTAAGATGGAACCAAGACATAACAGTGACCTTGAACTCAGACAGCTAAGTCTCAAATCCTGATTCTGCTACTGGCCAGCTGTTGATCTGTGTAAATAATTGTTTTAACCTCAGTTTCTTCATCTCTAAAATGAAGATAACATCACATAAAGTCGTAGTAACAATTAACAAGAGCAACAACTGTTAAAATTTTTATAAAAGTTAAATGATGTTAAACATGTTTAACAAATATCAAAATTCCTAGTTCATCTTAATCTGTTTCTTAATCTCTGTCCCTTTCTTCAGATTTCCAATTAATCCCATTATACTAATAAGAAAATAATATGACATATCACCAGTGGGAAACTTAATCAGATTACTGGGATTGATCAGGTAAGATCCAGAAAATTAAACTGTATCTCCGACCTCCCGGTACATGTCTGGGTCCTCAGGCACACTTTGTCTTTAAGGACCAGTGATTCTCCTTTAGTCACTCTTAAGAGTAAGCCCTCTTCTAATTTACTGGTTAAAAAAAAAAAAAAAGGTCTGCATTTAGTTTCACAGCATGAAAGAGGAAGAAATCTTTTGTGGTTTTCTCCAATACTGAATCTAGCTGTTTCTTAGGACAATAATTCAATGTGTCCTAATGGGTAGAATTCATTCATGTGTGACTACTCCTGTTCAGGAAATGAAGGTCCTAGATCATTAAGAGGCAGGAAAGCTTACTGGAGTCCAGAAAATATGATTACCAGCGGGTTAAAGATGCTGAAGAGAAGAAAATACAGAGGCTTCCAAATTTCCAACCAGTAACAGTCATGGTCTTGCTGGATTTTGGTGAGTACCCCTAGAGAGCCAGTTTTGAACAGCTTTTGTGGAAAGCCCAAGTAGTAATTTTGAGATGACAAACCCATGAGATCTTGTTTCTACGTAAGGCCTTAAAAACAAAAACAAAGACAAAAGAATGCATTTTGAAAAGATAAGTTTATCAGTGAGAACTTAATCCACAGGTGAGTATGCAGAGGCTCCAGAAAATTTCAGGAATTCTTTTGTCCCATTCACATCCTCCACTCATATGTTTGATTCTGACCTTAGAAGTTTGGAATTGCAGAGTCGATCTTTAGCAGTAGTGGTGGTGAAGGTAAGCATGGTGGTAATTGCAACAGGGAATTATTTTAACACTTCTTAGCTCAGGCACCCTGTTAGGGGCTTTCCATACCCCTGCTTAATCTTCACAATGTTTAACAGCACTGATAATTCACTAGCTACCTTTGATTACAGGCTTCTCCTGTACAGAAGCTGTGTTGTTGTTAGAGAGGGAGAGAAGCTGGGAGACGGACAGATAGAGAGAGGAAATTTCAAGCAGGTTCCACCCCAGCCCTTACTCCAACACAGGGCTCAATCTCAGGACAAGACCGAGTGAGCCACGCAGGCACCCCTGTGCTGTTTCTTATATACACAATCTCCTTTAATTTTCCATTTTAATTCTGTAGAGCTAGTATTATTCTTTACTTTATAAATGTGGGAACTTATTTTCAGGGGTGTTAACTTAAGTAACTTACCAGAGGTGTGAATGTATTCTGTGTATTTACATAGTTTATAATTGATGCGGCTGCTTTTTATCATATTATATGGCATTAATTCAGACATATTTTATTATTGCCTTTACCATTAATAATAAATAATTTTTATTTGGGACCTAGTCATTGTCTCAAACATTATACTGAATGCTTTATTATCTTTCTTGATTAATACTCGCATTTACCTTTATGATTACTCTTCTCCCTCTTTAATAGATTAAGATACTGAGGTTCAAAGAAGTGGGTCCCTCAGGCTAAGGCTACACATGAATGAGTCTGGTGAGATACTGATCCAGGCCTGCATTGGTCCAAAGTCTATAGTTTCCACTAACCTTGTCTACTGAATTGACCCAGGGTAAAACAAACAAACTGAAATAATAGTGACTGCATCATTTTTAAGTGTACAGATATCTAGTACCATAGTTAAAATAAGCATGAGATTAATCTCTAAAACTGATTGAGATCAGTAAACTGTACTGACATACAATGATAAAGAAAATACCAAAATTCTGACACTGACACTTTAATCTGGCCACTAGTCTGAGTAGATTTCAAATACCCCTTAAATTTCATCTCATAATTCAGGTGAAGTGAATAGGACATAAATTGTATTTTATCAGAATGATAACCTGGGATGTAATAACAGAAGTATCATTGCAAGTTTTCATTTT
The DNA here is from genome assembly GCA_028534135.1 of Potos flavus. Taxonomy (NCBI): domain Eukaryota; kingdom Metazoa; phylum Chordata; class Mammalia; order Carnivora; family Procyonidae; genus Potos; species Potos flavus. Next base: position 54,765,365 of record CM052899.1, read on the forward strand.
TTCATCCAGTTTTAGGTTTCGTATGCCCAGCATAGAATTTGCCATGTGCGTAGAAGATAAGTATGAATTCTTTTCCCCTGGGATTGACAGCATGGTGAGATGACTTGCAATCAGTAAATCTGTTAATATTATAGTGGAGGACTTAGTGTAATAAGTGAAAGACAATAAACAAAATATACGAAGATGAGAAAGAAAGAAAACTATCAATATTTGCAGATCACATAATGGTATCTGCAGGAAATCCAAAATAATTCACATTTAAATCATTAGAATTTATACACAAAATTGAATGTTTACTGGTAAGAAAGTCAATATGAAAAGGAAATCTTTATATACTAGCAATGAACACTTCAAAAATGAAACATTTATGATTTTATAATTAACACTTAAAAATCACATTGAAAAGCACCAAATACTTAGAAATATATCTAAAAATGTGCAAAACTGCTGTTCTGGAAAATATAACACATACCTGAGAAAACACAAAGATATACTCAAGTAAATATTTATGAATTTGAAATTTTAATACTGTAATGGTGTCAATTCTAACTAAAACTGATTTATAGATCGATTGTAACCCTATTTATTATTCAAAATGGCATAATAAAATACATTATTGTTGAATTTTAGTGCAGAAATTCTAAAATTTATTATAGAAATACAAAGGAGAGGGACCCCGGGTGGCTCAGTCGGTTAACCGTCTGCCTTCAGCTCAGGTCATGATCCCAGGGTCCTGGGATCAAGTACTGCATCGGGCTTCCTGCTCAGCAGGGAGCCTGCTTCTCCCTTTGCCCTTCCCCCTCACTCTCTCTCTCTGAAAAATAAATAAATAAAATCTTTTAAAAAATGCAAAGGGGAAAGACTAATCAAGGCAAAGAGCATATCTGAAGAATTTACATTCTAAATATCAATTCTTATCAGAGCTATAGAGAAAGCATATAAGATCTTTGTGACCTTCAGGAAAAATTTCTCAGATTTTTCTCATAAAAAGCAACTTATCATAAAGGAGATTAACTGATTCAAATTAAGTAAATTAGGAACCTCTATTAAATAAAAGAGTGAAAAGACAAACCAAATGAGAGAACAAAGAAGGTATATGTAAATATAAGGAATATATAAAGACCAATCAATAAATAAAGACAGGACATCCAATATAAAAATGGGGAAAAAAAACTTGGATAAGCTTTCACAAAGAAGAATATTCAAGTAACTAAAAATATAAAAATGTGCTACTTTATTAATCATCAGAAAAAGGCAAATTAAAACCATAATGTGATATCACTAGACACCCTTAGGAAGGACTAAAATTTGTTTTTTTACTTTTTTTTTTTTAGATTATGGGTTTCTTTTGTAAAGATTTATTTACTTTTTGAGAGCAAAAAAGTGAACATGAGTGGGAAGGGCAGAGAGAGAGAAAGAGGGAGAATCTCAAGCAGACTCTGCTGAGTGCGGAGCCTGACGCAGGCTCAGTCTCACTACCCTGAGATCATGACCTGAGCCAAAACCAAGAGTTGGGCGCTTAACCGACTGAGCCACCCAGGTGCCCCAGGAACGGCTAAAATTTAAGCATAAAAACATGAAAATGAAAAGCTTGACAATATCCCATGCACGCAAGGTTCTGGAGCAAATAGAACTCTCCTTCACCTCTGGGCGGATAGGAATGGACGCATGTATAATCACCTTGGAAAACTCTTCAGCAATATCAGCTAAAGCTGATCATGTGTACAGCCTAAGATCCAGCAATTCTATTCCTAGGTGTATACTCAGCCAAAATGTGTACAATATGCTCATCAAAAAACAAGTGCAAAAATGTTCATAGCAGCACTATTTGAAATAATTCAAACCAGAAACAACCCATATGCTCATCAATTCTAGAACTAATAAATTGCTCTGTATTCATCCAATGGAATACAATAGCAATGAAAATAAATAAACTAATATACACAGTGAAATAAATGAATCTCACACAGATAATGTGAGATGATGGAGGTAGACACAAAAGAGTAATAGCTTACATAAATTTATTCATATAAAGATAAAAAACTGCTAAAATTAATTTATAATTTTAGGAGCCAGAATAGTAATGACTTTAGAAGAAAAGACAGGTGTGGTGACCAGAACAAGGTAAGCTTCTACACATCAGAAAGTTACTCTAGCTTGATCTGAGTGGTGATTACTTGGATGTGCTCCTTTTGTGAAAATTAACGAAACTGAACACCCATAATTTGTGTATGACTGTTAGACTTCAGCAACAAATAAGTCTATTTAAATAAACAAAATGAATTGTTAGTCCTTTAAGATGGAAGATCTAAGATGGAATGTTTGACATTTATCTAGTTTATATACAACAATAGGTCAGGAGACGGTAATAACCAGATGCAAAAAAATTTTTATTGTAAGAAAAGTGTATAATAACTCATTTGAATCTGTTTTTAAAAACTAGATATATTTTAAAAATGTTTTTGGGTGGCGGTTGGGTGGCTCAATCAGGTAAGCATCTGCCTTCAGCCCAGGTCATGATCCCAGGGTCCTAGGCTCAAGCCCCACATCAGGCTTCCTGCTCAGCGGGGAGTCTGCTTCTCCCTCTCCCTCTGCCCCTCCTCCCACTAGTGCTCTCTCTCTTGCGCTGTCTCCAAATTCCGAAAAAATAAATAGAATCTTTAAAAAAATGTTTTTGGGACAAAATCTGAATGGTATGAGACCAGAAAAAAATACAAAAGTTTGTAAAAAATCAACCTCTTTAAGGATGCTTGTTCTAGATGGATGTATGGTTTTCTACAACCAAAAGGAGCACATTGTAGAAAATTATGGAAAGTCGGGGCACCTGGGTGGCTCAGTGGGTTAAAGCCTCTGCCTTCAGCTCAGGTCATGATCTCAGGGTCCTGGGATCGAGCCCCGCATCGGCCTCTCTGCTCAGCAGGGAACCTGCATCCTCCTCTCTCTTTGCCTGCCTGGCTGCCTACTTGTGATCTCTCTCTCTCTGTCAAATAAATAAATAAAATCTAAAAAAAAAAAAAAAAAGAAAATTATGGAAAGTATTATAACTAATTAATCAATACATTAATAATATAGTTTATATTACTATCCAAATATCATTTTTATCTTTTAAATATTTTTCACAGCTCTTTTTGCCAAACATCATGTTTATTGAAACACAAATAAAGTTAAAATGGAACTAACGTTAAGTGTGACAAGTTTAATGAAATGTTAGCAATCAAGTTTGGCAATATTAATATACCGTGGTAATGCTGGGCTTGTCTTATGGTGCAATTAGGAAGTGGCCACAACTTTATACAGACTGTAAGGACTTTTTCCGGGTAGTGTGAAGTTTGGATCCTGCCACTGGGACTTTCTCACGTGCCAGCTTTTTCCGTTCTCATCTCTGGACTTACAGTTTGGACCCTGGACCCTGGGGCAGGATGCAACAGAGATCTGTGAAGCCTAAATTCCTGCTTTTGAGGAAGTTTTTCCTTTTACTGCCAGAGTACAGTTCAACAAATGCCCTGAGCTTTTAACAATTAAATTAGTGAATTCTCCAGGGACGCCTGGGTGGCTCAGTCAGTTAAGTGTCGCCTTCCGCTCAGATCATGATCTCAGGGTCCTGGGATCGATTGAGTCCCACATGGGACTCTCCGCTCAGCGGGGAGCCTGCTTCTCCCTCTCCCTCTGCCCCTCATCCTGGCTCGTGCTCTCTCTCTCAAATAAATAAATAAAATCTGAGAAAAAAAAATTAGTGAATTCTCCTCTTTCAAAAGGAAATAAGGGAGAATGGGAAGGATTGGGGCTGCAGGGTGCATGGAGTGAGAAGAAGCAAAAACAAGCGCTCCCCGTTTGTATTTATTTTACATACCCTAAGAGCTCAGAAGTGAATTCTTATTTCCAGTTATGTCATAAAATAAGCTGTAGAAGTGGATTGGAGTCAGCCTGCACCATCTCATGAAAGCTTATTGTCAAATTTACCTGGGAATTTGCAAGTCAGTTGTTAAAAAACAGCCATTATTAACACATACATAAACATAATTAAATAAATCATATTAAAAATGAAGGTTCTAGATATTCCAAAGTTATCACTTTCTAACAATTTTACTATTTGTTCTTGAGGTTATTTGTGTCTTTTGTGTCTGTATGGTGAAAATACCAGGTAGTGGTGTGCTACTATGCCTCTCCTCCCAAGTCCACATTTAGTGAGGTCATGTTGAGAGTCTGAAATTGACCAGGTTGGCAGTGTTTACACTCCCCAAATCACAGACACTACCAATCAGGGCACTCGCCCTGCCCCGCAGGAAGTCAGTTGTTCAATTCTGACCGGCATATCCTGAGAGACTCTGTCAATAATAGAAGTGTTATGATTTTTGACAGTCAAATCATTGGCAACTGGTTTATAGACAAAGTGACTGTACATCATATACATGTACACATGGTGAATACTGTCCTAGCCTTATTATTAATGATGCCATCTTCTCATTCTACAAAGCGTTGCAGTGTAGAGGATAAATTATGTGGTTACTCCCCTTGTAGAAGAGCAGGCTTGCCCAACCTCAGAACTACTGATATATTGGGCTGAATAATTCCTTGTTCTGGGGATTGTCCTGTGTTCTAAAGGATGTTTAGCAACAACCCTGGCTTCTATGCCCTAGAAGCCTACCCTAGTTATGACAACCAAAAATGCCTCCAGTATTTTTAAATAACCCAGGGCAAGGGGGAGATTGCTGCCTTCTGAGAAGTGCTGTCATGCATTGTAAGGTTAAAACAATTCTAAAAAAAATTGAATTTTCTCTGATGTCAAAAGAAAGAGATTTCCTCCTCTTTCCTTATCTTTTCCTTTAAAAATGTCATCATAAATTCTTTCTCTGTTGCTTTAATCTGTAATGCTTTTTTTGAAAAACTAAGGAAAGGGTGGCCGGATGATGGACATTAGGGAGGGTATGTGCTATGGTGACTGCTGTGAATTGTGTAAGACTGATGATTCACAGACCTGTACCCCTGAAACAAATAATACATTATATATTAATAAACAAATAAAAACTAAGAATAAAAAACCCTCTTGCCAATTTACAACCCATGAAAGTTTTTCCTAAAGGCCTCAGAGCCCACTCTTTGAACCGAAACCACCAAGGAAGATAGCACCCTATCTCCCGCCTCTGTGAGAGTTTACCCTAGGTGCGTGGCTCCAAGTAATCAGTGCCTTGTTTTTGTAGAGCCATATGGCATTCTATGCTCTGTTGGTTAAAGCTAACCCAGATGTCACGCCAATACCGAATGAATTTAAGACGAACTATGCAGAGCAAAATGGTTCTGTTGAGTCCTCTCACCAATGGGCAAGTTATCATTTATCTTTTTTGTTTTAAAATTTTATTCATTTATTTGACAGAGAGAGAGAGAGCACAGAAGCAGGGGGAGCAGTAGAGGGAGAGGAAGAAACAGACTTCCCACTGAACAAGGAGCCCGATGTGGGGCTCTATCCCGGGACCCTGGGATCATGACCTGAGCTGAAGGCTGCTGCTTAACGACTGAGCCACCCAGGAGCCCCAAGTTATCATTTATCTCGAGGTTGTGTAGGTAATGGATTGCATCTGCCTGCCTATTTTTATAAAAGGGTGAGATTTCCTTCCATCTTCACCATCTTTGTAGCAAATTGTCTATGATGCATATCGAGTCTAGTTTAATACTTACTCAGTGATAAAACCGCTAAATTCTTTTCTGCCTTTGTAGAAAGGATTCAGTGAGTTGGCAGGAGATTTTATTTTTATTTTGTCCAATAAGAACAACATCAGGACTGAGGCAGAATGGAGAAATCTGAAGCAAACTAGGTGAAAAGAGTGGCAGTGGCTAAAATTGTGTCAACCATCAGAGAGAAACACAAGAAGCGTATGGTGGTACACATAACTTTTTTAAGAGCCAACTTCTAATATTTTGGGAGAAAATGTTTTCTTTCCCCCACTCATATCTGCTCCCAAGTTAATACATGCAGAAGATTGCTACCCCTTATTATTTGTCTTCTCACCAATGTTCTTTGCTCATGTAGCTTCTACTTTCTTTCTACAGCTGGAACTCCCCCGAAAGAATATCATTTCCCTTCATTTCTCCCCTCTGTGAGCTCTTAAGCAAGACTAGTGTTTTGTAGATTTTCCTCAGGAAATGAGGAGGTGATAATGAGGAAGCACAGCACAACTGGCAATAAAAGACTGAGCATGGTGTTCATTAGCCTACAGTATCTCATTACCCTTGCCATAGGGACTTTCCCACTGGCCAATTTTTTCTCTCCTCATCTCTGGACTTACCACTTTGGACTTCCCATCACTAGTCCAAGGGTAATAAAGGATGATCCAAACACTGGTTTTTTTGTGAGTAAATTTGGTCCTCACAGTATCTAAAAACACTATGTACATAGGCCAGTAGAAGCCTGGCCCCAATTATTAAAAAAATAAAGCAATTAGCGACATTACTAAGTAATGTTAACAGAGTGCAGTTGAGATATGCTAGACATCACATTTGAGATTATCAGGTGAAATTGAGGTTGAGAAGAGGGGAGAGTCATAGCAAGTTGAAGTTTGGAGAAAGCAGGCGGGGAACAGAAGGGAATGATATATGGAGACTGAATGCATAAAGAGCTTATAGTTATACAGAAAGAAGCAGACACATGGAAAATAGTTGAATCACCTCGGTGGCACAACCCTAAATTGAAGATTCATAGTATCTTGTGATGAGACCCCCGTCCCCCACCCCAGTGCTTCATGGAACCTCTCAACTCCCAAAATATATTTGATTCTTTGTGAGAACTTGCAACGTGTCTCTTCACAGATTTGGTCTTACAATACTTATTTATTTATCACCTGTTCTATGTCAGGCACTGTAAAAGACTCTGAGGATATACTGATGAATAATTTATACTGATATAATTTAGACGAATCTCTACCCTCATGGAGATTATACTCTAAGGGAATATTCTCAAGATTCCCTAGCTCCAGGGGCATCTGGGTCGCTCAGTCGGTTAAGCGTCTTCCTCTTGACTTCAGCTCAGGTCATGGTCTCAGGGTCTTGAAATCAAGCCCATGATGGGCTCCATGTTCAGTGGGGAGTTTACTGGAGATTCTCTCTCTCTCCCTTTCCCTCTGCCCTTGCCTCTGCTCACACTCTCTCTCTCAAATAAATAAATCTAAAAAAAAGAAAAAGTTTCCCTGGCTCCCTCCTGTCCTGTGTATCTTTATACCAACCCAATATAGCTTAATATAAGTTAGATTTTTTTTGTAGCTGATAAACCTAATTAAAAACCAGAAAAAGAAAGAAGTTGAAGAAAATAAGTCTCCTTGGAGATTTGGTTTTATACCTCTATACGTTGCTGATGTTGGATGATTTCCAGATTTTTATTTTAGGTTGAAGCTTACAGTATCCATTTTTTATAGATCAAAATAACTGCTGATAATTTCATATGATTAAACATATATTTTTCTTTTTATCTGAAGATTACTATAAGAAGAAATTTCCTCTTTCAAAATTTTGTTAACATTAAAGTTGATTTTCTATATAATTATGTGCTAAACAGCCAAAATACTTAAATGAAAGTCAAAATTATCAGAGACAAAATAATTATGAAAAGGAAGAGTATTCCTAACATCGAAGAATAAGACAATGTGAATCAAAATTGACCCTATGATATATAAATAAGTTCAAATAACATTTTAAAATATAAATTTGATCTTAGGTTCACATTAAAAAAATTACAAGGACAGCAAAAAATTAGACAGAGCAGCATAATAATCCAGTGGTTTCTACATATTATTGAAAGCAAAAATCTGGTTCTTTGGATATATGGTTTACTCACATTTACAAGAAAATCACCTGGCATTAGACTTTCTACTGCTCCCTATATTTAATGGCATTGATTATAAGCTGTGGTTTTACAAATATAAATGTGAACAACTGAAATAGACAGCACTGTTAGAAGTAAATTCAAGCATGTTTTTCCAAGTCCTGGAGAATTCCTCTTTCTCTTGGGCTTTTTCATTGGTTCAAGGCAGTTCTGGCAACTATACTTGTTCATGATGTAGTTGACACTGATGCTTGGAGGGAACTGTGGTATGGAAAAAGGCAGGGGCGTATTCTCATGTTACTCTAGTCAAATATCTAGGGTGGGGAGTCTGTTATTTAGCCTGCTCTTCCTGCCTTTGTCATCACACCAGAAATGTGGGCCTACCCAGAGCAGGAAATGATCATGAAAATTATTTATGATAACTAGAAAAAATGACACGCTTCTGTAACACCTAATTTATCTAAAACATAAATCAAAGAAAATACACAAAGGAGTTTAAAAAGTAACAATAATTACAAGCATTAAGAATTAAGCAATAAAAAAATAATTAAAAAAATTTTTTTAATTAAGCTATAATATCGTTTCATAATAAAATGAAATAAGAAAAATTGCCCAGGGGCATCTGGGTGGTACAATCAGTTAGGTGCCTGTCTTCAGCTCAGGTCATGATCTCAGGGTCCTGGGATCAAGCCTCATGTCTGGCTCTCTGCTCAACGGGAATCTGCTTCTCCTTCTGCCCCTGCCCCTGCTCGTGTTCTCTCTCTCTCTCCTTCTCTCTCTCTCAAGTAAATAAATAAAGTCTTTTTTTATTATGTTATGTTAGTCACCATACAATACATTATTAGTTTTTGATGTAGTGTTCCAAGATTCATTGTTTACATGAAACACCTAGAATAAAGCCTTTAATAAAGAAAAAATTTTAATCTGGTTGTTGGAATAGGAATAAAAATGAGTATACTGCAGATGAGTTGACTTTTTTCTCAGGTAGTTAAAATTTTCTGTAGCTACCTGAAAATGACATGGTGGAAATATCTGGTATTAACCACTGCAAACCTTTCATCATCCACTTAAGTAGTAGGAGGGCTTCTCTCTACCCCTCTTTACTGTTACCTGGCATAGTGTACTCAAGTTAATAAACATACCTATTTTATCAAGAGTCTAAGTGAGTATGTTTTTTTAAAACAGTAAGTTTTCCAAAATGAAAAAGGCATAGCAAAGTCAGGTGGACATTATCTTTGGATTATCTGTGTCTCTATGACATCCTTCCCCCATCTCTCTTATTTTTGCTTACACATCAAATTACTGCAGCTTTTAAAATATTTGCAAATGGAATGAGAAAAGTGTAGCTATTTATGCATGCCTGAAGTGATCTGTCTTGTTGGAAGACAGGAAGCAGACACTTGGGTTTTGGTAAAGTATAGAGAGAAAGAGTTGACATATATTCCTTGAAGCATTTAGGAATGGAAGGGAGAGTCTAAATTCAAGAGTCGGCTGTCTAAACCCTGAGATCGTCAGTATGGTCATCCCAAAAGGGCTTTGGTTTCTGACCAAAAGCTCTTATGAAAACAGAGTTAGAGTTCACCTAAACCAAATCTTTTCATTATTATGTTCTAATAACTCAAAGAAGGAAACTCTTTCTGGTAAGAATCCTATTCTTTAAGGAAAATCATCAAAATGAGGGCAGAGAGCAATCTGTCACAGCTTTAATCAGGGTGCACAATAGAATACGAGGAAAACAAGTAGGAAAAGTGTAACAGAAAACAATGAAACAAAAGACGCTCGGTTAACTCTAGGAGAAAAGAGAGGTGAGACAAATCAATTGGAGGAAGAGGACTTCAAATCAGTTATTACTGAGTGTGGGAAGCCCGAGTCAGTAGACTTGAATGGAGAAAAAAGAGAATAATCAAAAAGCACAAGTTACAGTGAGTCGCTTTGCCCCTTTCTTTCCTATCTCCTGAATTGCCACCAAAACTCCTAGCTCAGCACTATGTACATATACACAACAAAAGTATTTATAGATACTGCCAAAGCTACTGCTCAATATAACCTTTTATTTTATTATTTTATTGTATGGGAAAGGGAAGCAGTATTTTTAATGAGCTTGAACAATAGCCACTATATCTCTAGAGAGATTTAGATTTTTTTTACATCTAATACATATTTTAACTCAGTTTAAAATAAGTTAGAATAACTTTACAAATTGACAAATGAAAATTATACTTTTAATGGTAGGTAAATATTAACCCATAGATTTAAATACAACTAAATGTGAAGTCAATCATATACCAACACAAAAAACAAACAAACAAACAAAAAAACACTGCTTTCATAGCCTGATATTTCAAATTAGCTCAATTTACACTTCATAAATTCAACTTTTTAATAAATACTTTTGCGTTTTGATTCTAGATGATTCTATTTAGAGCACTTCACTCCAACACTTTATCATGGATTTAGATAATCTTTATTCCCAATAAACCCAACACCAAATGGGCCCAATTATTTTCTATTTTAACAGTGTTTTTATTAGTCATAGAAACATCTTAATTTGCTATATAAAATTTTTAATTAGATAATGCAATTTTTAAAGCTGTTGAATAGCATCCTGAGAAAAATTTGCAATACTTACCATGTTCCTCCCTCTCATTAACTTGTAGTTTGACACAGTGTTCCTTATGCTTCTCTGAAACAATAGTCCGTATGAAACAATTTGAGTATCAGACTAAAAATAGTTACAAACTTTGTAACGGTGAAAAGTACTACTGCGGTTTAGAGTGTTCAGCTGAGTGCTTTTTCAACTGACTTACTGTGCTACTAGCATGCTTTTCTGGCTTACACCACCTACCACGAACTTTGACTCAGTATGCATGTGGGATCTCTCAAAACTCTTCTGTTTAAAGAAAGGAGATTGATTACATAATAAATATTATTTGTAATAGACACTTGAACAGCACCTATTTGTATCCTTAATGATTTCAATGGCCCAAAACACTTCCATGAGTTCCATGAAGGTCTACAAACCACAACAAGGATACACTGGGTCAAAGCAGTACCAGACAGCACTGTCCTTGAAGGCAAAGGTGCAACTGAGACCATTCATGTAAAGTGCCTTCAGTGTGACAACTAATAAGCATCTATTATTGTTGTTGATGATGATGAAGGTGATGATGAATGACTACTCTATTTTTCAATCACGCTAAATACTAGCATCGTGCTGTTAAGTGCTGTTTCAATTCAATGTTTCAAGACATACTAGAGATTGTGCCTGATTTACAGAATCAACTAGAGCATGATCAACAATAATGCTGCTCTCTGCTCTGGCTTCTCTTCCTCCAGGGAAGACGTTGATCACCAGTCATTGCACGCCTCCCTCCAGAGGCCAGAGGAGCCTTTACAAACCCTCCTACGTGGTGTCCAAGCACCCAAGACTAATTTTGACTTTGTCTGACAAAAGCGATTGCCATTCTAGAGGTCTTGTCTCAAGGATTAGGGAGTTTAAATGACAGTTGATGACCCAAGCTAGCATCCAGAGAAAGGATGTAAAGTTCAGAAGTAGGAGAGACTTAGGAAATTTAGAATTGTGTTACTCAGCTACTGTGACTCTTTTTAAATATATATACTTCTTATATGTAGTTACTTCTTAAATTATCTAGGTTCTATATTATATTGTCTAGCTCTTGAAATTCTACGCCTGAGTATACCTTCTGAGAGAAAGAAGAGAGATTTGAAACCCCATAATTGAGAAGATCTCATTCTTTCACATTTTCTCTTAATCATTTATGATTTAGAATATGCAATGTTATTTTGCACATATGAGCCGTTTGTGAAAATATTCAATGATTTTCGGGGACTCGGTTTTTCAAAAAACGGTCTGAAATAAACAAAAAGTTTCAATGGTAAAGTCTACTAAGATAGCATATGAGACCTCAGTACTGAAACAACACAAAGTCTATCAATCATTCTATATCTTGACCAAAAAAATTAACTTCCCCCCATGGATACTCAAAGTATTTTTAAATTATTTAATATTTGGAAATATAGATATCATTTATATTTCACATTTTAGATTCTAAAAGATGTATATAAAAACAATCTTCCTTTAATAGTGTTAATGTGGTATAAGACTAGAAAAGATTTAAAATCTACTTTTATTTGGTAAATTAATTGTGTGTTACTAGACAGTGGGGGCAAATGAACAATTTGACCAATTATTGATAATAGGAAATCAGTGTTTTCCTGCCAAAGCTGTACCCAATGCTTACAATTATAATCATGACTTGAGTGTACAGCTATCATTTGTTATGATTTGCTGAGCATACTAAATGTTTTCTGTATTTTCACAAACTAAATATTAAGAACCCTGTGAAGTAGAAATGAAGATAAATAGATAATATATATTCTCCATATCTGAAATTAAATAAGCCTCGGGAAAAATATTTTTATTACAATTTTGAACCAAAAATACTGAGTTGGTTAGATATGACCTTTATTTTAAACAAAAATTACAATTCCTTTGTTTACAAGACAAGATGAAATGAAAGTTAATATAACTACTTCTTAAAGTGAAATTATAGATTGCATCGACACTGACTTTATACAACTAAATGAATTCATCATATTATATATAACACATTAAAGGTACCTTCCACTTATTATGAACTGACATTCAAATCAGAACTCTGATACACAAATTCAATTTCATGTTACTACAATTTGTTTATTATACATACAGAGTTATTGTGAATACGTTTTAGATGATCCCAACATTTGTTCTTTCCTTGGTAAACATTCAGAATTATGACATATGAAGACACTGTATCAGGGAAATTAAATCAGCTTTGATCCCATTATTAAGAAAACCATACAGAATAGGATTAAGGCAACAGGACATCATGCCTAACAAATGACAAATGCAATACACCAACTTGAAATGCCTGTTTGAAATAAGGTTATCATTAAAATCAGTTACCACATGGAAAAGGTGCAGGGGCATCCAACTAACGGCAAACACTAGTATCAGTATGGTCAGTCTATAGAAAACACTTCGAGATCTCTTTTTGAGTCTCATGATAGAACGGTTTACTCTCATTTCATGAACATCTGAGTTTTCTTCAGGTTTCATCTCAAAGCAGGTGGGGACCCTTGGTATGAATTTAGTGGATGAAGAGAGCTGACTTTGTACGGAACCAAAGTTTTCTGGAAGCATTCTTGAGGGGTTCTCTTGAGGAGGTCTCGCTGGAGCAGGTAGCACACATGCTGTCTTCTTGCTGTATCTTCTTCTGTGTTTTCTGATGAATGAATAGCTCCATTTATGGCTGCTGGCAACTTTCGCTTGAGGCCCACTCTTTTTGAATGAATGAAGAGTTAAGTTGATCATCTCATTTTCTTCTAGTTTGTTTTCTTTGTTGGACAACCCACAGCTTACACTCCTGCAGACACTGGTGTGACTTACAGTGAGACACACCAAGGGCAGAATATACTGCACTAGCAATAAAGAGATAGTAAAAGCAATTCTGTACGAATCAGATGGCCACGACTCAACACATAAGTACCTGCTGCTCAGCAATGCTGAGCCAAACGTTTCCTGAAGTTCCACCAGACTGTGAAACACTGGAAGGGGAGAGCAAATCGCAAAACCTAGTGTCCAGACGGTAGCAATCAGGAAATAGCCATGATTTGCTGTTAAATTATTAGATATAGGGTGTTTTATCATATGATACCTGACAATGGCAATTGATATCAGAATTAAAGTTGAGACCAGAACGGACACGCATTGAAGAAAAGGCATAATATGACACATGACTTTGCCAAACATCCACTGATCCAGCAGGACAGAGGTCAGTGTGAAAGGGGAGCAAAACAGCACAACCAAAATATCAGAGAAGGCCAAATTTCCTATGAGGAAGTTGACCGTTGTCTTCTGATTACGCTTTCTCATGAGAGCCATTAAAATAAGTAGATTGCCCATAAAACCGAGAAGACTTACAAACGTATAAAGTCCAATCAGAAAATACTGCAAGTCATCCACACTGCTTTTATAGTCATCCCAGACCGGAAAATCAGAATTCCGAGTGGCAGCAGTATTGTTCTCGGTGGCAAGGGTCTTGTTATAAAACTCCTGGAGTTCTAAATCCATATTATCGCTCTGCTTGGAATAAAAAGACATTAGTTACCAACTTTAAAAAAAAAAAATTACATGACTACTAAACATTAATACACTGAGAGGGAAACTAAATTTTAAAATTTGTTCCCATACCTTATTAATTTCCTAAACAAAGTTTCCTGAGGTCTTTAATTGGTTCCAAGTGCAGGGCAAATATCAGCCAATAATAATTACAGTTTAAGTCTAAGTCTATCATCATTTCTATGGCGTATTATCTTGTGTTAAAATAGCAGATCTTGTTTTTTAGATTTATGTAGATATAATGAAAGGGAAGGAAAAGGCAAATGTATATAAGAACTTCAAGATATCTAATTTATAATAGCTCATTACTATTTTTTTTTAAGATTTTATTTACTTATTTGACTGATAGAAAGCACAAGTAGGCAGAGCAGCAGGCAGAGGGAGAGGGAGAAGCAGGCTCTCCACTGAGCAGGGAGCCCAATGTGGGGCTTGATCCCAGGACCCTGGGGTCATAACCTGAGTCGAAGGCAGCCGCTTAACCAATTGAGGCACCCAAGTGCCCCAATAGCTCATTACTATTGATTGTCTAGTCAAGGTGCTTATTCATGGTGTGGTCACATACTCTTATCTTAAACATTCGTTCGTTTCCAATTTCAAGCAAGGTCAAACTTAAAAGTCGCCTGTCCTGAAGTATTCCTTGGTCTACTCAATTGGCTGTGAGTCTCCTCTTTGGAACCCCCATACTGCTCTGTTTATAGCTGTCTGGTGCTATATGTCACAATTTGCTTTGCAATGCAATTAAAAAACATAGCAGCCTACCTTCTCTATTAATAAGCAATGGAAAAGCAGAAAACTGCCCTTTATTCATTGTGGTATCTACCACAATACATGGCCCAGTAACTTCACCATCGTAGGTGCTAAATAAATATTTATGAAAAAGTGAAAAATTCAAACAAATGTCTAGTATCGTAAACATTATCTAGTTCATGTGTGCTCAAATGTAAGCTTCTCAAGTGTGGAAACACTGTCCCAGGACTTAGTCTATAGTGTAGGTATTTACCAAGTGTTTATCAAACTGTACTATTGACTATGCGTGCAGAATACTAGATAGCAAAGTCTTTCCATGATCAATTCTTAGTCCTTTGTGATGTGCCGGATTATCATGAATTAGAATAGCCACTGACTAGCAGTCTGCTAGTGTTTTTAAAAAAAAGATTTACCTGTTTATTTTTTAATTTAAAAATGGAAAATAACTTTCAGCTTTAAAAAGATTGAATAAATTCATATCATCTGAGGAAAACATATCTTAAAGTTAAATGTAGAAGTAATAATAATATCATACCCCATAATAAGTTTTTTCATTTCAAACAAAATTAACAATGTAATATTATTAATAGAACAATGGTATTTCTTATTTACTGCTAAATATTAGAGATTTGACAGAATTACAGAAAGGCAAAGGCTATCATTTTTTTAACAAGAGTTTCCTACAGAATACTCAGGATAGCAATAGTTAATTAATTCTGATGACTATAGATGTTGCAATAGAGATCCTTATATAATGCAACTTTAAAAAGCATTTATAATACATATCAGTTTATATCTATGTAGGTACTTCTAGATCTATAGTTGGATAACTATGGTTAAAGCTATAAAAATACATATATATTTAATTAATAGTGAATACTGTTATCTTTAATTTATAAGGGACTTTTAGGTCCTGATCCAAAATATTTCCAAATAGAAAATCCTATTGTGTACATACATTCATTATCAATAATTTTAACTCAAGGTTTATACACAGCAGGTTTCAAATAGGACAATACAAGCATCATTGTTCTATGAGAAAATCTGAAAGTTTAGGTTTTTCACAACTTCTACAACTGATTCTACGTTGATTAAATTACTTTCCAGAAGCTAATTACATCCCTTTAAAAATAAATTAATTCAAGAGCTCAGGGTCTTATTCATTCATTCTTAGACACTAGCCAACAATCTACACTGATATTGCCCCAAGTTAAAAGGGGTAACTGGTACAAAAGTTACTCATCTGACCTACTGAATCATCTTATTCATCATATTACCAGTTAGTTAATGGCCTCCCAGTAACTCCTCTGTATAGATTAGTGAGCTTCTAATCAAAGTAGCTTTGGCCTTTCTGCCTAATTTCCTGGGTTCTGATAACTCCCCTGGTTCCATCTACCTTGTTTAAATCCTATTTTTATTTATAACGTATACAGGTTAGTTGTTATTGTGATCCTGCTTAGTTGTTCTTCTTCTGACTCACTTTCTTAAGACAATTGTTTCTCGCTGTAGATCAGTGGCTATTGACTACCTTTTCTATGACCAAGGTAAGGAAAGACAAAAGAGAAATTGGTAGTTGATTCTGCAATGGCTTTGTGCTTTCTTGGTACATGTAACTAGAGGATGACACTCCTTTAAAAGTAAAATATTACTGCCCAAAATTTTTTGAAGGAAGAGGAAATGCAGTACAATTAGTGGTAATGGAAACAATGTGGTTTTGAATCTAAAATTCAGATTGACTCCAGTGTAGTGGTCAGTCTTCTCAATTAGACTCTAATGGACATAAAGGAAAATGTCTTAATTCTTTTCATGATGGAAATGGTGCTTAATAGTGTTATGTTTTACACAGTGGATGCTAAGTATGCTAAGTAAACATTTGTTCCTTATCATCTTAAAAAATAATTTTTCCCAGCTTCAACATAACAGAAATGAATCATCCGGGGAATATAAGAAAGTTCAGGATAGTGTATAACTATATGTATATTAGGTATAGACATGTATATGTCTGTTTACGTGAACATGTATATTGGAACCACTGAAATTAGACAGGTTTTCAAATGGCCCTAAAATGTAATGAGGAGATATATCCATAGACAATAAGGATAGTTTAGCACTTTAAAATTTTAAATGAGATATCTTCAGTGATAAAGCAACGTGAAACTAAAATAGTAAAAAATATTTACAACATTTGTTTTTATTTAAATGTAAAAGAAGTACATCAGATTACGGTGTGTCACTAAAAATTTTCTATAATACATTCACAGAAAATACTGAATTCATTAAATTATAAAAACCACTGCCTTGTTAATAAGCAGATGAAGGAAATGCCATCCTGAGTATTCATTGGACACAGGAAAAACTGAGGGCAACACTTCTTTCCCTCCCTAAAAAATACTACTTTATATATAATTTTAAAGGGGAGGCTCCTTTTATTATTGAATGGCTAAGAAAGATTAGTTGTTCCTTCCTTTGATCATTTACCTAGCATTTATTGAACAATTAATGTGTGGTGCTCTGCTAGGCTCTGGCATAAACATAATAAATGCAAGATACTATGTGAATAATATTCTGAGGAGTTAATTCAAGGTTACACAATGAGTAATTACAGAAAGCAAGTGCCTGAGACATAAAAGACCCTAAATGGATGATGAATGAATGAATGAATGAAAGAGTGAATGAATGAGTGAGCGAATGAAGGTATGAATGACATTCTCCTGACCATCAATAACGGATTTTTTTCACAACAGCATGAACACTTACACTCTTGCTGAATATCATGGATGCTTATTTGTATCTACTGATAGATTAATGGTATCATTTTTTCTTATGTTTTCCCTCTCCTAATACTCATTCACTCATTTAACATTCATTTATTCATTTTATTTTGGTGTGATTGTAGTCAACCTTTTGCTGCTCTCCCTCTAGCCCCAGGCCAATCCATCCCACCTACACACAAACATACACATAACACCTAATATCATGCTCTGCACTAAATGAGCATTTTGTGAATCTTTGCTGCAGTGACTTCTTACAACTGGAGATACTGCAAATGGGGTCAGGGGGAAAGAAGGGAATGCTAAGCTGTTTCTTTAACGTGCCATCTTGTAGTGTGGGGGCCAAAGGTAGGATACCCAAGATGGGCCACACAATGGCAGATAGTTATTTTGAGCTGAAAATAATCAAGACCCAAAAGACTCAGGTAGAAACTTTGACTTCCCCACCAACTGCCTAAAAAAATTTAGATAGAGGACTTCTCCCAGGAAAAGAGCTATTTACAGAGATTCCCTACAGAAACTTATCTGTACAACAGGGCAACTTGCATTTTTCAAACATCTCCTCTCACCTTCCTACCAATGGCTTTTCTCCCTTATCCCTCTCCTTAGCTCCGGATAACATATATACCTCATTTTGCCTGTCTTTGGAATTTCCATGTCTGTGTAGATTCCCTGTAGGTAGGAAACTAAATTTGATTTTCTTCTGTTAATCTGTCTCACAGAAATTTAATTCTTAGTCCAACCAGAAGAACTTTAGACAAAGAAAAATTTCTTTTTCCCTGACAGTAGCCAGGGGATATTTCAAACAGTAGGAAATATTTGTCCAATAAGATTTGTCTTGTTTTATTTTTAATTGAAAATCAAAGGTAGAGAAACAACTTTAAAATGAAAGAAAAAAAAGTACAAAGGATTTCTTTTCTTAAATTTGCCCCTTCACTTCCCTGAAAAGAACCATAAGCAAACCTATAATGGAAATGTAGATCTGTTTAATAATTATCTGCTTTTCAACAAGTGTTATAATGAACACTGTACAATTTTATAAAACATAAATACTTTATACATAATAAGAGTATGTAATATGTGTATGTTTCTTCATTTCAGAGTGCTAGAAAAATTATGAAATATAACCAGAAAGTTTTAAAAATGAAATATTGTTTTAGAAGAAATTTAATATTGACTGTGTGAAACCTTTGTTGTGTTTACTTACTACATTTTCTTCTTTTGTATCTAGTTTTAGCTCCCACCATCAGAATTCCTTGGCTGCAACATCAAACTATAATCCTCAGAGTAAAAAGTGAAAAGTTCTTTGTCAAACTGCGATGACTTTTAAAAAGCAATGTCTTTGTAGGCTTACTGTACTTTTCTGATATCGTAATTTTCTTATAAAAATTGATCTATACCTGACACCAAGACAAATGAAATCTTCCGAATAGACCTTAGGTATGTTAAGTAGATAGTTCTTAAAAAGAAAAGGAGGAACTCCGGGGAACTCAAAGGATACTAAAAGACAGCTAATATATTTAAATAACGTTCCTTTGTTAGGATAATTCCCTGTCTTATGATAATGCACATCTTTTCACAAAAGATGAAAATCACACACAGAAGAATAAAATACATTAATTTTTTTCCTTCTAGCAATGATATAATACCAGCTATTGCCTATTTTGCTATGATCCTGGAACAATAGCGAGATTCCATATTCTCAGATATTCTCATGATTTTATTTTTAAAGCTAGAATCTGGCAAAATTGGAGTTGGAAAGATAAATACAGCTTTGCTCAGCTGACAAACACGCAGGCACACGCCACGCTCTCTAATTCTAACAGCAGAGTTTCTTTTCCCTTGAGAAATCTGTAATGTAAAATTGCATTCCGGCTCAAAATTCTGCCGAGAGTCTCAGGCTATTCCATGGTCTCTGGCAAAGTCTTTCGACTTTGATCCAACACGATGGTTAAGTTCCTTTAAAAGATAAACTAAAGGTCTGTGAACTTGGGGATAAAAATTTCCTTGTTTCTGGAATTCAAGGTGTATGCATGTATGGTATTGCTCGCATTTGTCCTATGAGGCCACCTTGCAAACAGGAGCGCAAATCCAGGCGCGCAGCTGCCTTCGGGTCTGCGGCCAGCTGCGGGACTGCACGGCAGGTGGACTGACCGAGGGGCGCTCGGTGGAGTGCGCCCCAGGACCGCGCCAGAGCCCAGCTACGGCTGTGCACTAGCTGAGCACCCCGTGGGCTACGGTTCCCCTGCCTCGGATGCCGCCGGGCTGCACTCGGGGCTCGCCCCCGAGGGAAGCGCTTGGTCCCCGCAGCTCCCCCTCCCGCTTGTTCCGGATCCAGCTCCAGCGCGGATTCCGGACACTCCTGGATCGGCCAGCGCCTGCCCCACCCGGGTGAGTAGTTGCCCCGAACGAGAGAATTCCGCTTGGTTTCTTCCCCGCTCTCCCTTCATGCCTAGCAATTGCCTGTTCCTCCACCCCAAACCCCCACTTTTCCAGCCGCTCTGCCTTTGGCTTCCCCACTCGCCCTCTCGGGAGCCCGGACTACACCCGGGACCGGGGACGGGGTGCGGCTCCCCGGCCCCGCGCCGACTCTCTGCCCGAGCCAGGAACTGCCTCGGCCCCTCCCTGCAGGCCCACCCCCGCGCGAAAGGGAGCGGCGCGGAGAGGCTGAACCCGGTACCTCGGGGCGCCCGGGCCGGTGCTGGTGCCTCGGCTCCCGGGAACGCGGTCACTTCTGCGCCCGGGCGGCGGCGACTGCTGGGGAAGCACCTGGAGGTGGCGGTGGGGAAGAGGTGGGGGTAGGGAGGAAGGAGCGGGGAGCAGCGGGGGTTTTAGAGGCGCCTCGGGAACACGTGACTGTTCCCGGGACCCCGGAGACCCTGCGCTAGGGCGCCTGCTCCGAGACTGCTCTCCCCAAGCCCGGGTTCGGGGCATCCCAGCCCCTACCTTGATGCTTGGGGCCCCAGGGAGAAGCTCCAGGTCCTCGAGATGGCACCCCGTCACTCTGGCCTCTGGTTCCCGGCCGAGGTCAAGTTAACTTGCCGAGCAGGAAGATTTTTGCCGGTTCTGTCCCCAGCCTGGTGAAGTGAACTCGGAGGAGTCTCGAGCTGATGTGGGAATGAGTGGGAATAAGAGCTTAGGCTCCATAAGAAAAAGCTTCAAGGCCCAGGTTTTTCTCTTTGTTCGAAAAAAAATAAAAGCCAAAACCAAAACAGAACGCTGCTCTTTTTGCACCTTTTTGGAATGAAGAGGGGAGAAGTCTAGGCAGGGAGGTTGATCTGAAGGGGCAGGGTACACAAAGAGGTCAGAGATTTGATGCACCGCGAAGAATAGGAAAAAGGATTTATTCCCATTGCTAAGGAGAAGTAGTTGTGGGCGTGGGCAAGCGGCGTGGAACTGAGGAGTGAGGCTGAAATGGAATCCACGTTTCTCAGGAATGTCGGTAACATAAAGAAGATTGGTGGGGAGGGGTAAAAAGAGTTGTCATAGTTTAAAAAAAAAAAAAGACAACAACCAAAAAACATTACAAAATTTGATCCTCTGTTTCTCCTCAACGTGATTTCCGTCCCCGCTGTTTCCAAATCTGTATTGCAGGTTTGCCTTATTTTTGTTAGGCATTAGTTGGCAGGTGTTTTAGGCTTCCCTGTACTCTGTGTGTATCTGTGTATGTGTGTGTGTGTGTGTGTGTGTGTGTGTGTGTGTGTGTGTGTGTGTGTGTAGGAGCCAGGGAGTGGGGGGGGAGAGAGAGAGACAGAGAGACACTGGAGAGATTGGAAAGAGGTCCATATGTTCTTGACCATGGCATTGCAGGCAAAAGATTGTATTTGTTGTATATATCAAAACTGAAAAATGATCATGTGACAATCATAGCATCAAGTGTTTGGCGGTGAGTGAAATCCCATGGGACTGGCACTCTAACCTGGAGAGGACTGTATTCCTTGGTAGCAACACAACTTGTAAATCTAGTTTTGGGGGGCAGCAAACCCTACCTGTTTCCCCAGAAGTGGACAAAAATTCTTGTGCCTCTTCTCTCCTGAATTTTAATATTCAATACTCAGGGAATCTATATAGACTGTCATTGTATTGGCTAGAGAGTCATCCAA
This sequence comes from Potos flavus, assembly GCA_028534135.1. NCBI lineage: Eukaryota > Metazoa > Chordata > Mammalia > Carnivora > Procyonidae > Potos > Potos flavus. The sequence goes on from CM052899.1 coordinate 54,786,980, forward strand.
GAGCTCTTAAATACCTCAAGTAAATCCAGTTCCTATTTCATTCTTTTCTGTCTTATTTCTGGAATAATAGTACATTCTCCCCCAAATACTTGACAGAATAGGTGGTCCGGGCAGGCCCATTGGATCCTGCAGTCGGTGAGCTGAGGGATTGTATGTCAGGGAGTGACTGGTGAGAAAACAAAGTTTGGTTCTTAGACTTTCTTAACTCCAACATCAGCATGGTCAATCCGATACACATTGTCACATAAATTTCTATTCTTCCCTTGCACAGTTATAATACATACCTACTTCAAATATGCTTTGTCGTTAAAACAACTTCCAAATAAACCCCATTGTGACTGTCTTCCAAAATACTGATCTATGCTATAAGCTTTTGTATGTTAAAAATACAAGATGGATTTTTTTCTTTTCCACAAATTTGTTATTTCTTTTGATGATGTCGACCCTTAGATTTAAGTAACTGTTGTTATTATTAGAGTATTAAAAATAAAAGATCAACATGTCATTGAGATGAAGATTTCAATTAACCCACCATTTTCCTCCCACGGCACACACAAACATGCAAGCCTCAAAAAGCCTTCTTTACATACACATTTAATATACACCGAGTAAACAAATTATTTTAAAAATCCTGCTTTTGAAGATTTGGTCAACTTGAAAATTCCAACAATATGCTACATAAAGAGGAAGATATGAAGATCTGTGTGCTTTTATCTTCAAAGTTCCCAGGAGGGATTCAAGACTAACATCATCACTCTTTGTAGAAGATAATAAGTAATTTTCCTATTTTATGGAGTAAATTCAAGCAGGTGGAGTACTACCTCTGGGAACACAAATAGTCATGTCCACTTCTGCTCTATGTATTTTTTCCTACTCATTATTTATAAAATGCTCATTTGGGAAATTAAGCTGGATTTTATGTGTGCTACAAAATTAAACTGGCTATTTTCCAGTTCTCTTGGTTCTTCATCAGTTATGAAAGAAAGCATTTCTATAAAGGTGAAAGTTTTATTGAATAATAAAATACTCTCCAAACAATTCCTGGGGTAACATTTCTCCGAGGAACATGTCTATTGTTTTTGTCAAAGTTATTGCTGCATTTTAATAACAACTACCATTTGTGAAGAACAGTTACTAAAGTGCATTGACATAATCTCAAACGATATGTAATCTTGGTATATTAGTTATTGGAATAGTGGTTATAAATAAAGTAGAAAAAATAGTATTATTTTATTTGATGCACTTTTTTTCTGTGAGTACTTTAGTTATTCATTAAGAGTAAACATTTCTTTATCCACTCTTTCTATCATGGTAAATTTAAATCCTTAATTCTTAAAAGACATGGAAAGGGCCATTTCCACATATTATGAAAATATTTTTATGATGTGCATTGCTGCATTGATTTCTTTGGAATTGTAGTAGTTTGTCATACGATCAATATTTAGGACTCAAAACAAGGAACTAACATAATTGTGAAATACATGCAGTTTTTTTAAGGAACAAAAGCGATTAAAAAAAAGTTAACCCAATGTTTTGGGTGCATAGAGTCATTTTCCCAGAGAATTCAATGATAATTTTAAGGTCCTAAGGGGGCAGGATAAACATAATTGCCTTCTCCTGATAAGCACTTTGCTACTTAAGCAATACTATATCTGTCCTTTTGATTCCCTAATAATTAAATCATTAAATATAAAGCAGTGACTGATTTCCAGACAGAATGTATAGTTCTTTTTTTTTAAATAAATTTTCCATGTTAAAAATACATACACATATATGTGTGGTACACACACATATATATAGTTATACAATCACATATCACAGATTGTATTTGTATAATGGACACTTGTCAGAACACCTAGATTTCATCCAGGTTTTATTCCAAATTAATGGCGTGGCTTTAGACAAAACACTTGACCTTTGTGGTTTTCACTTTCTTTGTAAAACAAAATGTTTTAACTAGTAGATATGGAACTCCCTTTAAGCTCTGACTACATATGACTTTATGCCATTAACTAGCATGCATTACAGATACATGCGTAGAAAGAGAAACTTTTTGGATCTTGAAAAAAATTTGATGGTCATAGAAATTGTTACTCTCCATAGTAGAAAAAAAGAAATAATGTTGATAGGTTTCCATTATTACTGGTACATTCTCTTCTCTGCAGCTATATTAACTACATAATGATACTTGAGTCATTCTTTTAAAATAACTGTGGATGTCTTACATATCAACAAATGAGTCTTTATCTAATTATATTATTTTAAAAATCTCTGCACAAAATAACAAGAGAAGAGAACACAGATTCCTTCGGAGACATAATATTTCTATCATATAAATCCATATATAGACCATATATTCTTCCCTTTTGTAAATCAAAGTAAAAAGTGGTGGTGTTGATAAGTATTCTCCCAATATTGCTTTTTAAAAAATAAATTTTCATTTCTTAGCTAAGTTTTCATGGTTAGTATTTTAAATCTACTTATAAGTCTAAATATAGCTTTACTATATTTAAGTGGAAATGAAAGAGAAATAGTTTATTTGTTTTGGGTATGTTGGTTTGTTTTGAATAGTCTTTAAAAAGAATGTTTAGAGAACTGTTCAAAGCATAAGCCCAGAATAAAAAGTTGATGTGGCTAAATGATATGCTCTTCAAAAAGGGATCTGTTACCATGTTCTTACTCTTATCCTGCTCATGGCTAATTCAGCTTTTAAAAGTATATTATTCAGCAGGTAGAAAAACTTATGACACTTTTCTGCTGGACATTATATGCATTTTTTAAAATATTTTTATTTATTTATTTGAGAGAGAGTGAAAGTGAGAGAGATCACAGAGGGAGAGGGAGAAGCAGGCTCCCTGCTGAACGGAGAGCCTAATGCAGGACTCGATCCCAGAACCCTGGGATGATGACCTGAGCCAAAAGCAATCGCTTAACCGACTGGGCCACCCAGGTGCCCCCGCATTTTTAAAGGCAGTAGGATTCCTTTTTCAAGTTTATACTTAATAGGAAAAGCAGAATTAACACATGAAGAAAATTTTAAAAATGAGAAGAATCATCAAAAGAAGTATATGGTAAGCATATATATGTATAAAATAGATGTAGAATTTATGTTTACATTATATATATGTAATGTACATGTATAAAAGAGCAGTAATTCACCATAATAAAATGCCCAAGGTAGTTTTAAATGTTTCAGATGAACAAATGGGCTTGATTTGTGATGTTCATAATTTACATTATCCTACCTTATTCTTTGTTCTTCAATCCTTCAAGAGAACTTTTTTCAAAATCTTGTGATCTACCAGACAGAATTCTAGGCTGTAAGTTTAAAGAGGTGAAAAATGTAGTCACTGCTTTCCAGAGATCACAGTATGGATCTGTGCAAATAAATAATTCATTACATCTAGTGTACTAAATTCTGTGTTGGAAATAAACTTAGAGTGCTGCAGGCATATGAATAAGGCACAGTCAGCCTGTGGGGGTATCTGGGGAGATGGAGAGAAATAAAATAGGGCTTTGTAGTTGAGAAGCTACTTGAATTGAGGTTTAAGGAATTGATGAGTTAAATCCCCAGATGAAGGGGATGGGTAGGTAAGAAGTGGGGAAATGGCATGAAGCTGAGAGAGGATGTAACAGTCAGAGAAGCACAAATAGTTTGGTATGACTGAGTGTGTGGGAAGTGGTAGAGGGTGATACTGAAAATATTGGTTAAAAGGATATTTCACCTGAAGGGTCTGGAGAGCAACTAGACTATTTAAGCTAGGGAGGGATGTAACTGGACCATTGTGAAAACCACTGAGGCAGAAAGACCATTTAGCAAAGAAATAAGTAGAGCTTGATGGTGTGAAGGAACACATTTGAGAGGGAGGGAAACACCGAAGAAGTAACTGGGAGACAGCAGATCCCAGGAGAGAAAACTGAGGAACATCCAGTAAGCGATGAGAAAAGTCTGAAGTGTGGAGTTCATGAAGTCAAAGGAAAAGAAAATTCCAAGGGCATTGGATGGTCAAGAGGGTCAAACGCAACATAAAGAATAAATATAATAATGTCTGAATTGTTTCCACTAGCTTTGATCATTGGTGTTATGGGCGGAGATGGTTTCAGGTGGACCATCTTTGAGGAGCAAATAAGGGGATAGTGAATGTTCATTTTTGGAGAAGTTCCAAGGAAAGAGAAGGCAGCTACAGAAGCTATGACATAGGTAAGGGAGTTACAATGCAAGAGTGAGCAATTTTATTTTTGTTTTCATTTTAGTGTTGCGCCAAGAAAACAGAATTGTTGAATAAACAGGTGTTATGGTTATATTATTGTGTAACAAACCTCCCAAATTTAGTGGAATAAAACAACAACTCACTCATGGATTTTATGCTCATGAATTGAGTGGGAGAGCACAGTGGTGGTGGCTTGTCTCTGCCACATGGTGTTTGGGGTGTCAGCTAGGAAAACTCTGGGCTAGGCTGACTCAAAGCCTGGGGGTTGAAACAGCTGGGGCAGAGGAGTCACTGCTGAAATGAGGGATGTAGAAGCGAGGGAGTAAATGCCCTATGGTTTTTACTTAATTCAGAAGGAAGGAGGAATATATTGAAGCTAAAGAGATAAGGGGCACCTGGGTGGCTCAGTGGGTTAAGCCTCTGCCTTCAGCCCAGGTCATGATCTCAGGGTCCTGGGATCGAGCCCCACATCCGGCTCTCTGCTCAGCAGGGAGCCTGCTTCCCCCTCTCTCTCTGCCTGCCTCTTTGCCTACTTGTGATCTCTCTCTCTCTCTGTCAAATAAATAAAATCTTTAAAAAAATAAATGAAAATTTTAAAAAAGAAACTGAGGGTATGAGGTAGGAAACTGGGGGAGAAGGGGGACAATGAGTACATTCTATAAGGAGAGAAATCAGAAGTCACTCAAGCCCAAGAATTTCTGGGTAATATTTAAGGCTCACCTAAGGTTTTTCAGTTTTGTTTTGTTTTTTAAGATTCTGTTTTAGAGAGAGAGAGAGAGAGAGAACACAAGTAGGGGGTGCGGCAGAAGGAGAGGGAGAAGCCAACTCCCCACCAAGCAGGGACCCTGATGCAGAGCTCCGTCCCAGGACCCTGGGAGCATGACCTGAGCCAAAGGCAGACACTTAATGGATTGAACCACTCAAGAGTCCCTCAGCTACAGTTTTGAATAATCTGTGCAGTTCAGTTATTTTTATCTTTATGCGATGCTAGTAGAGAGTGGTAGCCAAGCAATTTCCTGGGTGCAGAAGAGTCCGAATGTACCCCAGCCCATCCTTGGACTGGGACTAGTAATAATTATCATCAAAAGCCATAATAGTAACAATGACAAAGCTCTGTTCATTATACCATGTAATAAATACACAATGTGACACTTTTGTAAAATAACATTACACTTCTGTTGAATGTCTAAAGGGTGTCAGACAAGGTGAGATCTGTAGGAGAATGTTGGGATGTTTACTAAATAATTTTAAGATCCTAGTATTCTAGAGTCTTATTCTGACAGTTTTAAAACAAATGCTCTGAATTTGTAGTCTATGTAATGAAATGAGAACTTTCTTGAAGTGCATTCCCATTTCAAATCAAGAACGAATCCATAAATATTACTTAGCTTCTCTACACAAAGAAGGTAATTGAATTGCTTGCCTATCTACTTGTATTCTAACATTTTAACTAAATTGTTACTTCTTTCTGCGAGTTAATTCTCAAAAAGACAATTGAATTAAGTGAGTGTACTGACCATTTTATTATACTAACCAGTTTAGTCAAAACTCTTTACCTCCTATATTTCATTGGTTCTAAGATGAGGATTTAAAAAAATGTTTTAGTACTCTAACCTTGAGATTCATTTACAATTGATTGTGTGTCATTGCTTTACTGGAAGCATTTGCTTTCTTCCTCAGTGGTCCATAAAATAATGTTGCAATCTATATTCTGTGACATCATCGATTCAAATAAATGCAATAGGTAAGTTATAGAAAGAAGGAAAAACTGGCACCTAATTAATGCATAAAATATGAACTGATTCACCAATGTGTTTCATATTAAGTTTTAGCCCGATGGAATTTTCTCTTACAATGTCATCCACTTTCTAGTTTTCACATGTAGTGTTAATGTCTATCAAAATTTTCCTGAGTCATAATTTATGACAACTGTATCATACTGTATTACTGTATCAAGGCCTAATAGCATTTTAGAATCTTTAACCCTTGCAGCAGAAATTTATCAGGAGACCAAAAAAGTAGTTACAATGGATAAATTCCATCAGCAAGTATAGTGATACACTTTTATCTATGCAGTCATTGAATCATGCAATTTGAAGGGCCAGACCATGTTTCAGATGATAAAACTAAGGTCTACAGAGATTTAACAAGTAAAGCCTATTCTTCTGTTTAAATGACAGAACAAAAGACTTGCCCAAGAGAACATGAGAACAGGTCATTAATTTAATTCTCTCAGTCATGGTTTATAGGTCAGACGACAATGAAATTTCAGAAAGAAATACATGAAATGGAAAACTTCTCTCTACCTAGCAAAGATGAGGTTTTATCTAGTTTGGATCCCAAATAAGAAAGTATGCAGCTGGCTGTTCATTTAAGAGTAGAAAAAGAACTTATCTTTATTTCACACATGTATTCTCTTTAATACATCTTTTGAGGAATTCAGATTACTCTTTAACACTTGTCTTCTGAGGAACTCAGATTACTTTATGTCAAACCTTCCAAAAGATTACATTATAAGAGGATCTTATGTTGTATTTGGTCATTATACTATGCTAATTTTTTTTATTTTATACTTTTAAAATTTTTATTTATATTTTACACTTTGGAAGAGTACTTAATAAATGATATTCCTCAAGAATTATACAATTTGCTGCTGTTGTTGAGCATTTCAAAACTTCTTTTTGTACCACAAAATTTGACATAGAAAAGATTTTGAGACCAATGATCTTTCAAAGATTGGTATTTGATATTTAATATTTCAAGAATGCAGCTTTATAAATTTGCCTTATGGGGGACACTTTATAACAATTCAGTTAATAAAATGATAAAATACATGGCCCATAGCAGTTTAAGCATTATTATAGACATGCCTTTATTAGCATTCTTGGAAAATACAGAAAAGAAAGTGTCTAACGAGTCCAGATTATATTTTCAACTCCAAAATATTTGCTGACATGGTAAAAATGCTACATAAAAATGTATTCCTCATAGAAAATTAGATGATTTAATTTGTAATTCTTGTGGCAGACCGAAAATAGCCAATTTGATATCAGAACCTTGGGACAAATTTGCTTCTCCGAATGTGACTTGAGGGAATGGAGTAGACAGAAGGCAACAAGAAATCTAAAGAGTTATTGCTTTTTGAAAAACTGAAGTTCCTAGGTTAGGCTTTATAGTTTTGTCCTTGGTTAAAAAAAAAGAAGAAGAACTTAAAAAGAAAATATATATGCCATTTTACTCTGTTTAACCAGTAGTAGAATTTTGTAAAATGTGTGCTCACATCTATTATTGTAGTTCATTTGTTTCATGAGCATGATATTTTAATTCTTGATCACAATTCCTTTTCAACTGTATAAAAATATGTCTAATGACAAATAATTTAGAAAGATTTCCTGGAAAAAAAACCCAGAGATGTTTACATCACTATATAAATAAACCAGCTATGACTTACACTGAACTTTAAATAGTGTTTATTTTGCCTAATAGCCAGAGAAAGAAAACATTTTTTAACAGTGTAAAGTTCAGGTCATTCCATTTTTCTTGAAATTTTGTTTTGTTTTAGTTTGAAGACAGAATGCAATCATAGTTGTTATGTAATAAAACTTTTATGCATATCCTGGGCAGTCTCGTATATCTTTACCAGGAACACTTTTTATTTTCTGGCAGCTTGATTTGGAAGAAGTTGTCTTCATCCTCACCAGTAAAGAATTTTTGTGTGCATGTGTTTGTGAAATACACAACTTTGGTTTTTCAAACTGGAACACAACTATGTAAAACACCTAAGATCAGTGTATCAGTAATTATCCAGAATCATCGGGCACCATGATGGGTTTGCCACCGTCAAGGTACTCTTGTGTATATTCCATTCTTTTCTTCAAAACGTTCAGTACAGCAGTAGACTAAGCTCCGAGGAAATGGCATTGACCCTTTTTGACCACCAGGGAAATGTTCCGTTCATCGTGCTCCCCTAAAGAAAGCAACTAGGCACTGGGAACAAACCTGACTGCATTTTCTCAGTAGAAAGAAAGGAGGACTGCAGGGTCAGGCTATCTCCTCCGAGATTTGCTGCCTTTTTTCTTTCTTTCTTTTTTTTTTTTTTTTTTTTTTTTTTTAAGGTCTTCTCTTTGTTCGCTTTTAAAATGGGGAAGAACCTTCTTGGCACTGGTGTGAGAAATATACAAACGTCACAAAAGAAAGCGAGAAACCCATTAGTGGCATTGTTGCGGTGACTTCCACGTTTCCCTTTCTCCCAAATAACAACCCCTTTCATTCTTGAGCTCGGCGGACGCTCCAGCTTTTTAGCCGGTTAAAACTTCGGCCACAAGATGGCACTGACCCGCAAACAAAGGAAAACAGTGGCTCTGACTTTGGAAAAGCCTCGTAAAATTGTCTCGCCTTCCCGGGAGTCAGGGAGTGTGGGGATGAGTGCTTACTTTCCTCTGCACCGTGCGTATGTGTCTCACAATGTGTGGATATGTTTAATTGCTTTTCTTTCCAGAATTCCTAGGCAACGCACCCCCGAGGTGTATAACCAAGCCGAGGTGGCTGCGGGGGGAGCATCAGGCGCTACTCGCGGGGCGCCGTCACGTGATCCGGGGATGAGGTGGCGTTCGGCTTTAAGGGGGCGTCTCTTCCTATCTTCATCAATCTTTAGGATTTGAGCAGGAGAAATACCAACAGATCTTTTCTCCCCTCGCTGCTCCCTTCCGTTACCATTCTTCCCGCTTTGATAAACCAGCGAAAAAGACGAATCCAACAGAGGGTAAGTTTCAAGTTTACACAATTTAAGGGACTTTTTGAGAAATCTCTCGTTGATGGCCTGAAGGATGAGAGAGGAAGAAAAAAAAGGTGCGAGTGCTCGAAATTGACTCCGGGAAACTGAGGTGGGGCACAGTCGGCTTTGGGGCTCCCGGTGCAGGCAGGTCGCAAGGTGTTGCAGATGATCGGACAACTCCGAGACTCCTGCCTATAGGTGTGGGCCGACGTTAGTAACCTCGAGTTGGCGGCATCCGCCCACCCTGCTCCCCCAAGGTTTCTGCACCGGAGTATGAGTTCTCCCCTCTTCGGGTTCTCCTAAGACCGTCTTCCCCTGACCTGGCTTATCTTTGGCGTTTTTCTGGAGCTGGGTGCCCGGGCAGCCGCGCTGGAGTTGGCGCGGAGGAATGGGTCGCTGGGATGGTCTGGTGAATCGGGGATTTGGCCGGCGGTCCACCTTGGTGCCCCTCGCGTCGCACGTGTTCTGTGGGGAGCCCGCGAAGGCGCGGGCTTGCCCGGGGGGCTGCGGACCTGAGCGCAGGCAAGGTCCCCCGGACACTTTGTGGGTTCTGCGCATCTGGCCCGGAAAGGAGCCCCTCTCCCTCGGTGCTGACCTTTCCTGTCTGTGCGCCCTGGTAGACACCCTGAGCCATATCCTTTCAATCATCGAACTCGTTAGCTCCTTTTAGAACAGCGATGATGGAACCTGGCAGGATTAGGAGATTGGGTATGGACGGGAGGTACAGGTGACTTAAGAGTGTTCCGTTAGTCTCCAGGTAGACTGGAGAGAGGCGAATGTTTTAAGAACTGATGTTAGTCCACAGAGAACTGAGTTTGGGCTCTGCCTCCTTTTTTTTTTTTTTTTTTTTTTTTTGGTTGATTTGGATGTTTTGCCAGTCTCATCATCACGGGTAGAGATGTTCCTTGATAGATGGGTGGCAAACGGGTGTTTATGGGGGTGGGGGGGACGGAAAGGTTAAAGATGAGGAAAATTTGGGACAATTCACCTAGTTACACAATATGAAAAAAGTGGGCACCTAAGCATGCCAATAGGAATTTTGATTGAACCATGCCATTTCATTCTTTGTCAACTGCTGGAGCACAGAAAAACCTAGGGAAAGGCAAAGAGGGAGTGTGTTTTGATATTTCTTTTTGCTTTTTTCTTTTCTTTTCTTTTCTTTTCTTTCATCTTCCCCCCCCCACCCCCCCCAGAGCGCTCCAATTTGTCATGCCCACCTGGATCCTGTGCAAAAGCCTAACTCGCTGGGTGGCACACGCGGAGGGGGGGAGGCGGGGCGGGGGAGGGGGGTACGTGCAGAGCCTGCCTGTCTCTACCTGCACAGAAACGGAGAAGCAGTATCTGGCAGTCCCAAGACTCTAGAATGCTTCTCTGGTAAAGAGAGCAGAAAGCTGTCCAGCCCAGTTGCCCACCTATGACTAAAGTGTGAGTGCTTTTTAGGGGTTGATTACTGCATTCTGAGTCTTCCCTTATCGTTTTAAGGCAGCTGTCTGTTGAACCAGGGGAGGAAGGAACAGAGGATTGTGTAACACACCCAGATAAACTAGCAGTAACTTTGGGAGGCTGTGTGTAACAAGGCTGGCATTTCTTTTCCAAAACAAGTAAGATGAACAGCCAGTTCTGAGGATATGAATAAATGTATCTGCTGCAGACTATGACCAGAAACTTGTATTTGCAGGTAGTAACAGCACTAAGAACGGCAAGCAGTGAAAGGCCAGCATTCTCTTTGGAAAAGAAAAGGAAATTTCCCTTTGGAAGGGGACCAAGTTTCCAACTATTGATGTATGTAGTATCTCTATTTTGTCTCTAATTGCTCATGACAGCTATATTGAGATTTAACAACCTTTAATTTTTGCAATGTCTGTAGTTGCATATCTTATTTTAAATATTGGGATAGTAAATATCAAATTATTTTCCTGTGCAAAGATAATGTGTATAAATTCTTTCTCAGTATTATTTTCTGACAACTATTCTTTCTTGAAGTTATACTAAGGTAGGCTGAAAATACACATTTTATCCAATGCAGAACTGTTTTACCAAACTAGAATGACTATCGTATATGCACTTAGAAAAGGAGGCTTTGCAAATAATTTTAAAAAATAGTTTACATTTTCTGTATAGCTAACAACATCTACTTAGTAGAAAGACTACTATTCCTTATCAGAGCATGTCCATCAAATATAACTTCAAAGGTGTCAAAGTTGAATTTCAGTATTCACCTAAAGCCATCTACAAGAAACTGCCTTTGTAGCCCACACATTGTATTATGTATTGAATTTTGTCAAAATAAGTCAATGGATTTAAAATTTCTATTTTTCGTCCTTTCTACGGTAAACACCTTAGTCTGTGCCTCCGTTATCTCTAATCTGGATTATGGGTATTAGCTTCTTAATGAATCCCCCTACTTCTTCTCTTTCCTATCTTAAGTCTGTTGAAAACAGCAACTAGAGTAATAATTTAAAACAAGCCATATAACTTCACGCCTTTACCAAAGACTCTCCAGTGATTCCTCATCTTTCTCAGAGAAAAAGTCAAACTGTCCCATGGAATAAGTCCTTATGTAATCTGTTCCTCTTCAGCTTATCCTTTCTAATTAACTTTCTACTAGTCTCTCTCTTACATATAGCACTTCTCATTGCTATTTAGTACACCAGGTACACTCCAGCCTTAAGGATTTTATGTTTGTTCTTTCCACATGGGATGCAGTCCCTGACATATCTACATGGCTTCCTCACTTAACCACGTTCAAGTCTTAGTTCATATGCCATCTTTTCAGGCAAGCAGAGGCCTTCCTTACCACCCAGTAATAAAGTGTAACTCCCAACAACCCCAGTTCCCCTTCTTTGCTTTTTCTGTGTAATACTTACCATCTGCCATACTCTCCCTTTTACCAATTTATTTTTTCTTGGCTTTCTTTGTCCACAAGAGTAGAAATTCAATGAGAAGGTCACTGTTGTCTCCACTAAAACCATGCCTGACACAAACTAAGTGTTCAATAAATATTTATTGGATGAATGAATTTTCTTTCAGAAACAATTCCTTTTTTTAAACACAGAAATGGAACATTTCCCCCTCTATACCTGACCTAATAAAATGAGTATTGTAATTAGCATCTGTCTGGCATGTAAAAGGACTATGAGAGAATTCAGTTATTGGTGTTAGGATTAATTCACACAAGAACGTACTATTCCAACTGTGAGCCTACTATGTCAGTCAACACATTTTTGTTCTAAATCTAGTATTTGCAAGGTGCTGTAAGGTATATACACTACCTACCTTAAAAAGATCATATCCTAATTGGGAGGAGCCAGTTAAGGATTCAGGGGCACTAAATGGTGCTTTGAAAGATGGGTAGCATTTGAATTGGTGATGAGACAGAGCACCCAGCAAGAGCAATGGCAGAGACAGAGATGAATGCAGAAGCTAAAACAGGCTGGGGAGCATTTGGTGGGCTGTGAAGAGACTGGCCCACCTGGAACAGAGCATTCACCAAGGGGCTCTTGGAGCAGGAAGTGAAAGGTGAAGGGAAGCAAAATGTAGAGGTCTTCAAGTGTCAGGCTGAGGAATGTACTCATAGTGTCTTATTCTAGGATACTTATTCCCCTGGTGTGTGTAGTCACAGGGAGCCATGAGAAGTCATAGGATAAAGAGGATGCACTTCCTGATCATGCTAGTTTTACTTTAAATAAGGAAGAGGAACTCACCATTAACTAGTAGGTCATGTTGAATATCCTGACAGCAACGTGAATATGAGGTATGATGCGAAAATTTTCTTGAATTTTTCAGTGAGGAATTTGTAAAGAAATGTTAGATTATTACTTACTTCTTCAAGGTTTGCTCTCAGACACTAAGAAGAAGATTATTCTCTCTGCCTTTGGCGTTCTTTTTTTTTTTTTTTTTTTAAGATTTTATTTATTTATTTGACACAGGGAGAGAGAGCTCACAAGCAGAGTGGCAGAGGGAGAGGGAGAAGCAGACTCTCTGCTGAGCAGCGAGCCTGATGTGGGGCTCGATCCCTGCACCCTGGGGTCATGACCTGAGCTGAAGGCAGAGGATGCTTAATGGACTGAGCCACTCACGTGCTGCATGCCTTTGGCATTCTTCAGAGATAAAGGGTGATGGCTGCAGGAGTTCAGGAGCCATTATGTATTGGTTGTTGCACAGAGGAAGAGAGAGCCATACTTCTAAAAATGTTTACACTGTATGGTGACTAACATAACATAATTTAAAAAAAAAGAAAAACAAACAAACAAAAGTTTACACTTGAAATCATTCCTAGTCGTAATTCTTCCGTTCTCACTAAATGTTAGAAACCTTTATTTTTATTCTTCAGTTTTATAAAGCCAAGTTGAGGTTTTATAATAAAAAACACCTCATATTCTAGAAAGCAAAAGCACTCAAGGAAAGTTTCATTAGAGGTGCTGCTTAAAAGGCAAATGTTCATTAAATTTCTTATCTCCTTTGAAGTGGAAGTAAATCTGCATGATTTTCTTTATTCTCACATAAAAAAATAAATAAAAAAAAAAAATAAATAAATGCAATTCCCTTTCTTAACACAGACACAATGGCCTGTTAATTAACATAAGAAACCCTGAATCTCATATATTTATTTAGCAATCTAGAGGAAATCAGATTTTTTTAAAAGGAGCTTTTCATCTCTAAAAACCATTGTCTGTAATTTCTCTCGTTGGTAAGAAAAGAGTCTTTGTATCACAAAATGCTGTGAAAGATCAAAATTACCACAAAAATGTAGGTCCCTGCCTTGTATCAGTACAAGGTCTAGTGGGGAGGGAGGATATTTACATGTATAAAACCTTAGAAATCCTTTGAAAGCTTCTGATGTGTTAATAAAATCCTAGAGCCTTAAAGTTAGAAGGAACTTCAGTTACATCCACTTAAATCTCCTACGCAATTAAGAGCTCCCCAAAAGTCTTTCATATAGTAGCTGCAAACTCTTGTGTATAGAGCATCCCAGAGTTTTGCAGGCGGTTGATTTTATTTGATTAAACTTTTGTTCCTCATAATGATGTGAAATTTGTTTTATTTTTAATATACATTGTAGTATACTTCCCTTGGTCCTATTTCTGACTTGTATAGTTAGGTATAATATTTTAAGCCCAGTTCCCTAGGCACATGCTACCTGTTCAAAGATGAGAAGACGTCTATACCATTCCTAGTCTTTTCTGGATTAAACGTCTTCTGTCCCTTCCACAGTCCTTCATATAACAAAGGTTTCTGATGTTTCGCTGTATTGATCATCCTCTTTTGCATATACTGGTGCTAAAAAACGTCTGCCTTAAAGAGCAGTTCAGTATATAATGGTATTAGAACTTAATGAATTAGTTCATTTCCATAGTAGGAGGAAGAATAAGGGAAATTTTGTTGTTTTCTTTGTTTCATATCTTATGTGTTAATCTGTGCATTAAATTTTTTGTTACACATTCCTATTTTTACAATGTTTAGGAATCTGTTGACAGTGGGGTTTATATAAGACTTTGGGTGTGAGATTTACACACACTTTACTAATTTTCAGGCTACTACATTTTCCTGAATCAAAATATAGTAATTGCAAGTCCAGTTAAAAATATTAGCATTTTTTCAAACTGTTTGCAGTGTTTCTGCTATTTTAAAAAGATGTTTTTACAGATTACATTTTATTTATTTCAATGTTTTCACTTAAAACAGTACTGTGAGTCAGAATTCATATTGACTGCACTGAATAAAATTAGTAATGCCATTGGTCATTTTCTCTTTACAGATTGTCCAGTTCAAGGGACTGAAGAATTCAGAATAATTTGATAAATGGGTTGCAATATGGAGAAATAAGAATAAGCTGAACATCTGGTCCGCTTTGAAGAAACATATTTTCCATTTGTCTAGAGTAATCTATAACAACCAAACCAATCAAAATGAATTCAACATTATTTTCCCGGGTTGAAAATCATTCAATCATTTGTAATTTTTCAGAGAATTCCCAGTTTTTGGCTTTTGAAAGCGATGATTGTCATCTGCCCTTGGCCATGATATTTACATTAGCTCTTGCTTATGGAGCTGTAATAATTCTTGGGGTCTCTGGAAACCTGGCCTTGATTATAATTATCTTGAAACAAAAGGAGATGAGAAATGTTACCAATATCCTGATTGTGAACCTTTCCTTCTCAGACTTGCTTGTTGCCATCATGTGTCTCCCCTTCACATTTGTCTACACTTTAATGGACCACTGGGTTTTTGGTGAGGCGATGTGCAAATTGAATCCTTTTGTGCAGTGTGTTTCAATCACTGTGTCCATTTTCTCTCTGGTTCTCATTGCCGTGGAGCGCCATCAGCTGATAATCAACCCACGAGGGTGGAGACCCAATAACAGACACGCTTACGTAGGTATTGCTGTCATTTGGGTCCTTGCTGTGGTTTCTTCTCTACCTTTCCTCATTTATCAAGTATTGACTGATGAGCCGTTCCAGAATGTAACACTTGACGCATTCAAGGACAAATACGTGTGCTTCGATAAGTTTCCATCGGACTCCCATAGGTTGTCTTATACAACTCTCCTCTTGATGCTGCAGTATTTTGGCCCACTCTGTTTTATATTTATTTGCTACTTCAAGGTAAGAAAACGCTCTGCTACCACTTCCATTTTAACCTTCTTTCCACAGAATTCCACATTAAATTCATGGTTCTATTTGAACTTTTTTTTCCTCTCTCTGTAGATATATATACGCTTAAAAAGGAGAAACAACATGATGGACAAGATGAGAGACAATAAGTACAGGTCCAGTGAAACCAAAAGAATCAACATCATGCTGTTGTCCATCGTGGTGGCGTTTGCGGTCTGCTGGCTACCCCTTACCATCTTTAACACCGTGTTTGATTGGAATCATCAGATCATTGCTACATGCAACCATAATCTGCTATTCCTGCTCTGCCACCTTACAGCGATGATATCCACTTGTGTCAACCCCATATTTTACGGATTTCTGAACAAAAATTTCCAGAGAGACTTGCATTTCTTCTTTAACTTTTGTGATTTCCGGTCTCGGGATGATGACTATGAAACGATAGCCATGTCTACCATGCACACAGATGTTTCTAAGACTTCTTTGAAACAAGCAAGCCCAGTCCCATTTAAGAAAATCAACAATGATGATAATGAAAAAATCTGAAACTCCTGTAGCATATGGCCCCAGATGACATCTGTCTAAAAACAAGCACAACCTGCAACATCCTTTCATTACCTGTTCCCCCAGGGAATGAGGTTGTAATCATTTAAGAAAGACCAAGATTTGCTCGTCTTGCTTTTTACTGCTTTTACTGTAGCTGTCATAATTACACTGGGACAAAAATGTATGGGATTTGGAATCTTTTGGCAATAGTTTTGACCAGACATCCTTGAAGTGCTTTTTGTAAACTTCTGCATATAATACAAAGACTTTTATATTCAATTTGTCGGAATGAAGTTTCTTTAAAGTATTACTATTGACTGACTTTAGAAGCACTACATCTGAAACTCATTAGGTCAGGCCATCCTGGGTTGATTAGATTAGACAGTCATTGGCTTGGGCAATCCTGATGTAATGATAGACGTATTTCAGTCTGTTACAGAGGTGACAGCATGCAAAAGCAGCATTCAAGATGTGGAGCTAAGCCTACATCTTGCAGACCCACAGTCTGAAGTCACTGAGGAGTGGTTTGCTTTTTTTTTTTTTTTAGTTTAAGACAGGATTTAATTTGCTCCTGATTATCACTTGAGATAAAAATGCATTAAAAAAAATACTTCTCAGCTGTGAATATCATGGGGAATTGGGCCACCCACAAGAATTAAGTGGCAAAGCAGTTCTCTAACTTCAAAACTATTTTGGGACCTGACAACCAAAGGATTTCAGAGTAATTAATTTAACAAGCAAATTAGTATTGCAACAAATAGTTGAATTATATTCATCAGAATTGTTGGTCATGAGGTTTTCCATTCTTCACGGACTGTTCAGTGTTTGTCGAGCATAAATCTATACGTGACTCAAAAGGCATTTCCAGCTTACAATATATAAAAACACAAAGTGTATTTTCTATACATCAGTGCCTACATAGTAACTCATTTTTAACTTTTTCAACGTCCATTCTTCAAAGAAGGACACCAAAGTATGCTGTTAAAAGAATGTTCACTCTGGCTAGCAGGGCTTAATACCTGAAAACTGAGAACACTTCATATAGCCCATATTAATCTGTATAAACTGTGTGCCTTGTGGAGTCTTATAAATAATGTACTTTATAGAGTAAGTGGCTGTGTCATGTCAATATACTTAATTTTATGTATTCTATAATCGTGTTGAGCCTCAGAATCATTTGGAGCAAAGATATTTTAAAGAACAAGATATAACTTCAGTGTATTATAAAAGTATTAAATGTGTTTGATTTTAGAAAGACATTTTCTTTATTAAAAATTGTTTTTGCTTTTTCTGAGGAGTTTCTGAGTTTCTGATGTCTCTCTTCAGTTTGTTTGCTCGTTTCTTCTTTTTTTTTTTTGAACTCATGGTTTCCCTCCCATGGTGTTCCCACAACATCCCATTTCTGCTTATTAATGAAACATTTTCTACGCTGTGTTCTTCCTCCTCTGTTTCTTGAAGCTTCTTGGAGGCAGGGGCTATTTTATACAACCTATCCCCAGTGCATTTACCACAGTGCCAGGTACTTATAAGTCTTTCAAAAAATATTTCTTAAACAAATGAATAAACAATAACTAAATTTCCTCCCTTCTCGTTTATGATCATAAAGACTTTGCACCTTGAAATTTTCGGGGGCTCCTCCTCCGAAGTTCATATTTACCAAGGAGATGTTTGCCTTTTTCATTATGTTATTTTCCCTTTTAAACTAAGCAAAAATGACATTTTTGATTTTAGAAATTTGCACGTTTAGTCCTGTAATTCAAACACATATTGAACTTTTTACAGGGTGAATGTGCATATGGATTCAAATTCTACCTCATAATGACTTTTTGTTAACTGAACAAAGAAAAAAATTCTAAAACCAGCTTTGAACGTACATTGGAAAATATCATCACCTTTCCTTACCCAAACTTGGAATTTTAGACATTTTTCTGCTTCGGGGGACTAATGGGAAATTTTGTTTTTCTCCATTTAGCTGCTATGGAAACAAATTGCTACTTGAGAACAGCCTTAATATATAGGGGCTTCTTTGTCAGCACATTTGCTGAAATGGCCATTTCTAAGATCCTCATTCAGCTATGTAGGCCGCTGATTCCTTATCTTTACATAAGTAATGAACCGAATATAAAATTCTTTTTTACCCATAGATGCCGGTGAAGTAATAGTAAGGCCTACAGTCACCAACAGGTCCAGGGCGACTCGAGAAGAAATAAATGTGCACACTAAATACCAACTATGGAACCACTGGGTTTTCTGAAACCCAAGAACAAAAATCAATCAACTGTTTTGGTACAAGAGCATAATGACGGTGTAATTTCTGTAAATTCAGAGTAAAATGATAATAGCTAGAAGTTTTAAACACTTAGCATGTGCTAAGTACTATGTCAAATATTTAAGTACCTGTGAGGGGGTGTGACTAATGTGATCACTTCACAGAAGAGGAAACTGAAGCTCAAGTTATAAAATTTGAGCCCCACACTGAATAACAGGTGGAGGAAGAATCAAGCCAAGATCTATCCACTAAACAACTAAACTAAGCAGTGAGCTGAATTATGATAGAGTTTTAGAAGTACTTTTCTCTCTTTCCAAGTTAAATTATTAAGGCATGATATTACCACTCACCTTCTTTATGACTTTGGCTGTAGAGAGGAATGAAGTGAAGAAAAGTTGAGAGAAAATGGCCATTAGGAATCTAGGTATCTCTGATTCCCTTCTGAATTAGAGAATTCTACTCGAAAATGGAAACTGATTATTCATATTAGTTTTATTTCTTTACCGTTAGCTGGATATTCTCAGCCCTTTTCTATTCCACAAAATTTTGCCTTTTCCGGAATGTTACAAAGGAGCATACCTTGTTTTATTGCACTTTACTTTATTGTGCTTTGCAGACATGGTGTTTTTTTAACAAATCAAAGTTTTATGGCAACCTTGTGTTGAGCAAGTCTGTTGGTGCCATTTTTCCAACAGCATTTGCTCACTTCATGTGTCTGTTGCATTTTGGTAATTCTCACAATACTTCGAATTGTGTCATTCTTATTATATCTGTGCAGTGCTCCAACTTCTTCCAGGGAAAGCTGCTGTATGAATGCTCATATGGATTCACTAGATATGCACAAAATATCCTCTAGAGACAAAGTGAATAAACTACAGACCTGTATTGATGTCAGGCTTTGCAATTACGTCTTATACTCCTAAGGGAGATAGAAGAGAAAGATTGCTTGATTAAATTGCCTCTTGGGAATGTTACACTAAAATATGTGTCTGACTCAAGGTCTGTTATCAGATGCTTTTATTTTGACATTAACTCATGATATTACAAATGAGCAAACTGATGCCCATAGGAATCGAAACCTAGATGTGATTGCAAAATCCATGGATTGCTCTTTTATGCCTCTACACCAGCAAGCATTGGAATGAAACCATAACATTTAATTATTTTGTTCATTTTTCATGCAATTCATATTACTGTTTGAAAAATGAGGAAAAGTAATGAAAAAATATTGTAATTTTCTCAAATGACCAAAAAAAAAGTGTGACTTTTTTTTAAATTAAATTTTGCTAGTAGTTTTGGCCCCTCGTTTTTAATTTTCTTTTTTATCTTGAGCCTTAGTATTTTATGACTTTTAAAAAGATTAGTGAAATAAGCATCCATATCAAGCGATTTCTCTCATTCCATTAGTTTTGTTTTATTGCTTATTTCCCTTTGAAACACTGCTGTTCATTCATTCCTTCTAGGTAATCTTAATAAACTTAAATGCAATGCTTGTAATGATCTCCCTGGGCCTCAACACTCTTATTTGCAAGATGAGGAAATTAGGCTAAATATCTGTTACTTTACATAGATTGATCTACATCATATATATATATATATATATATATATATAGAGAGAGAGAGAGAGAGAGAGAGAGAGAGAAAACAGTTTCTATCTTATATCTAAGATAGATAAAGGCTCCAAAATTATGTGATTCCATTTAAGTAAATCTAGGAATGAGTTAATGGAAAGGGGATACCTGGTTAGGGACTGCTTGCAGGTAAAATAGTCTACCTGTAACAAATCTTTTCAGAGGAAGTATCCTGAAAAATCAGGAGAGACATGGTATAGGAAAGTAAGAGAGAAGCCTGTGCCATACATAAGGACAAATTGGGGAAAGATGCAGACGCTAAAACACGTGACCAAAGGGAAACAAGTTGGGCTGGGACAGAAGGTAAGACTGAGGAAGACTGGGGGAGTAGGGGGTACAGAGGAGTCAATGAGGGGAATGCACCTGAGTTTCCAAATGGACACTACTTTTGAAGGTCATATAAAAGACATTTTGAAACTGGGAACAGAACAAGATATTTAGAAATATATTTGGGTATGAATGAAGTTAGGGAGAGGAAAGCAAATTTCCCCCAACTAAGAGACTGCATGCAAAGTGGAATGCAGGCGCAACATGGCTTATACTGAGCATGGGTCACAGAGGCCGGAAGATTGTGCCGAGGTTCAAGGAAAAGGTGAAAATCAGTAGTAAGTATTAAAAGGAAGACAGTGATCCGTCTTTCCAATGAAAGGTTTGAAATTGAAAAACATTCAATTAGAAAGTACTAATACAAAATGACAAACAATAATAATAAAAGCAATAAAACCACCTCATTCTGAATGAAGGAAAGGGACCATGGGGAAAAAAATCCTTTGTCATCAATGACTAGTAGTACAAATTATTTCACAGAAGCTAATAGCAACCAAGTGAGCACTTAGAACCCCACAACAAGCCATAAGTTAGACAGTGCTGTTATTTTAGATAAGGAAGCTGAAGCTCCCAAAGATTACATAGCATCCCCCAAAATCACAGTTAGTCATTTGCAAAAGCCGAATTTAATCCCACATCTGGGTGACTCCAAAAAGTTTCTGCTTAAACACTGAATTATTATACTTCTCCCTAGCAGGCAAAAGGAAGTTTTAAAAATTGTATACATGGCTT
The DNA here is from genome assembly GCA_028534135.1 of Potos flavus. Lineage (NCBI taxonomy): Eukaryota > Metazoa > Chordata > Mammalia > Carnivora > Procyonidae > Potos > Potos flavus. Next base: position 54,808,084 of record CM052899.1, read on the forward strand.
TCAGCTTGAGCACATCCATAAAAATACCTTTTTTTTTTCAAGGACATATTATTTTCCTATTTAAATACTCTTTTTTTTTTTTATTTTTTTATTTTTTAGAGAGAGAGTGCACACAAGTGTGAGTGCCGGCAGAGGAGCAGAGGGAGAGGAACAAGCAGACTCCATGATAAGTGCAGAGCCCAATGCAGGGCCTGATCCCACAACCTTGAGATCATAACCCTAACCAAAACCAAGAGTTAGGCACTTAACACTCTGAGACACCCAGGCATCCCTTAAGTTACTGTTTTAACGGGAAGATTGTACCTTACTTGTTAATTTTTGCCATTCTGACTGGCGTGAGATGGTATCTCATTGAGGTTTTGATTTGTATTTCCCTGAAGCCGAGTGACGTTGAACACTTTTTAATGTGTCTGTTGGGCATTTGGATGTCTTCTTTGAAGAAATGTCTGTTCATGTCTTCTGCCCATTTCTCGATTGGATTATTTGTTCTTTGGGGGTTGAGTTTGATATGTTCTTTATAGATTTTGGATACTAGCCTTTTATCTGATATGTCATTTGCAAATATCTTCTCCCATTCTGTCAGTTGTCTTTTGGTTTTGTTGATTGTTTCCTACGCTGTGCAAAGGCTTTTTACCTTGATGAAGTCCCAATAGTTCATTTTGCCCTTGCTTCCCTTGCTTTTGGCGATGTTTCTAGGAAGAAGTTGCTGTGGCTGAGGTCGAAGAGGTTGCTACCTGTGTTCTCCTCTAGGATTTTGATGGATCCCTGTCTCACATTGAGGTCTTTCATCCATTTTGAGTCTATTTTTGTGTGTGGTGTAAGGAAATGGTATAGTTTCAATCTCCTGCGTATGGCTGTCCAATTTTCCCAACACCATTTGTTGAAGAGACTTTTTTCCACTGGACTTTCTTTCCTGCTTTGTCAAAGATTAGTTGACTATAGAGCTGAGGGTTCATTTCTGGGCTCTCTATTCTGTTCCATTGATCTATGTGTGTTTTTGTGCCAGTACCATACTGTCTTGATGATTACAGCTTGAATAGACCTTGAAGTCTGGAGTTGTGATTCCATCAGCTTTGCTTTTCTTTTTCAACATTCCTCTGGCTATTCAGGGTGTTTTCTGGTTCCATACAAATTTTAGGGTTATTTGTTTCCATTTCTGTGAAAACAGTTGATGGTATTTTGATAAGGATTGCATTAAATGTGTAGACCGTTCTAGGTGGCATAGACATTTTCACAATATTTGTTCTTCCAATCCATGAGTATGGAATGTTTTTACATTTCTTTGTGTCTTTCTCAATTTCTTTCATGAGTATTCTACAGTTTTCTGAGTACAGATTCTTTGTCTCTTTGGTTAGATTTATTCTAAATATCTTATGGTTTGGGGTGCAATTGTAAATCGGATCGACACCTTAATTTTTTTTTCTTCTGTCTTGTTTTTGGTGTATAGAAATGCAACTGATTTCTGTGCATTGCTTTTACATCCTGACACTTTACTGAATTCCTGTATGAGTTCTACAAGTTTTGGGGTGAAGTCTTTTGGATTTTCCACATAAAGTATCATACCATCTGCAAAGAGTGAGACTTTGGCTTCTTCTTTGCTGATACAGATGCCTTTTATTTCTTTTTCTTGTCTGATTGCTGAGGGTAGGATTTCCAGTATTATGTTGAATAGCAGTGGTGATAGTGGACATCCATGCCGTGTTCCTGACCTTAAGGAAAAAGCTCTCAGTTTTTCCCCATTGAGAATGATATTCACTGTGGGTTTTTCATAGATGGCTTTTATGATATTGAAGGATGTACCCTCCACCCCTACACTTTGAAGAGTTTTAATCAAAGGATGCTGTACTGTGTCAAATGCTTTTTCTGCATCTATTGAGAGTATCATATGGTTCTTGTCCTTTCTTTCATTAATGAAGTGTATGACATCGATTGATTTGCGGATGTCGAACCACCCTAGTAGCCCAGGAATAAATCCCACTTGGTTATAGTGAATAATCCTTTTAATGTACTGTTGGATCCTATTAGCTAGTATTTTGGTGGGAATTTTTGCATCCACGTTCATCAGGGATATTGGTCTGTAATTCTCCTTTTTGTTGGAGTATTTGTCTAGTTTTGCTGGCCTCATAAAATGAGTTTGGAAGTTTTCCTTCCATTTTTATTTTTTGGAACAGTTTCAAAAGAATAGGTATTAATTCTTCTTTAAATGTTTGGTAGAATTCCCTTGGGAAGCCAGCTGGCCCTGGGCTCTTGTTTGTTGGGAGATATTTGATTACTGCTTCAATTTTCTTGCTGGTTATGGGTCTGTTCAGGTTCTTCCTGGTTCAGTTTTGGTAGTATATATGTCTCTAGGAATGTATCC
>CM052899.1:54810942-54841303 GCA_028534135.1 Potos flavus
TATCATAAAAATAGTAACAAAAACCAAATAACCCAATTTAAAACTGGGCAAAAGACTTACGTATTTAAGGACTTAAGTCCATTTTTCCAAAGAAGGCATTCCAATGGCCAACAGGTACACGAAAAGGTATTCAGTGACACTAATCATCAGGGAAATAGAAGACAAAACCCCAATGAGATATCACCTTACATCTGTTAGAATGGTTGTTGTTGAAAAAACTAGAGATAACAAGCATTGGTGAAGATATGGTGAAAAGGGAATCCTTGTTGGTCAGAATGAAAACTGGTTATTGGTCTATTCAAGTTGTCAATTTCTTCCTGTTTCAGTCTTGGAAGTTTATAGGTTTCCAGGAATGCATCCATTTCTTCTAGATTGCTTAACTTGTTGGCATATATCTGTTGATAATAATTTCTGATTATTGTTTTATTTCCTTGGTGTTAGCCATGATCTCTCCCCTTTCATTCATATTTTATTAATTTGGGTCCTTTCTCTTTTCTTTTAGACAAGTCTGGCCAGTGGTTTATCGATCTTATTAATTCTTTCAAAGAACCAGCTTCTAGTTTTGTTGACATGTTCTATTGTATTTCCAGTTTCTAATTCATTTATCTCTGCTCTAATCTTAATTATTTCCCTTCTTTTGCATGGGTTAGGCTTAATTTGTTGATTTTCCAGATCTTTAAGGTGTAAAGATAGTTTGTGTATTCGGGATTTTTCCATTTTTTTGAGTGAGGCTTGGATGACTATGCATTTCCCCCTTAGGACCGCTTTTGCTGTATCCCATAGGTTTTGGACCAATGTGTTTTCATTCTCATTGGTTTCCATGAATTGTTTAAGTTCTTCTTTGATTTTCTGGTTGACCTAAACATTCTTGAGCAGGATGGTCTTTAGCTTCCAAATGTCTGAATTTCTTCCAAACTTTTTCTTTTGATTGAGTTCCAGTTTCAAATCATTATGGTCTGAGAATTTGCAGGAAATAATCTCAATCTTTTGGTATTGGTTGAGACCTGATTTGTGACCTAGTATGTGTCTATTCTGGAGAAAGTTCCATGTGAGCTCGAGAAAAATGAGTATTCTGTTGTTTACGGTGGAATGTTCTGTATGTATCTATGAGGTCCATCTGGTCCAATGTGTGTCATTCAAAGCTCCTGTTTCTTTGTTGATTTTCTGCTTAGATGATCTGTCTATTGCTGAGAGTGGAATGTTAAGGTATCCTACAATTAATGTATTATTATCAACATGTCTAACTTTGGTTAACAGTTGGCTTATGTAGTTAGCTCCTCCCATGTTGGGGGCATAGATATTTACAATTGTTAGATCTTCCTGTTGGATAGACCCTTTAAGAATGATATAGTCTCCTACTGTATCTCTGACTACAGTCTTCAGCTTAAAATCTAATTTGTCCAATATGAGAATTACTACCTCAGCTTTCTTTTGCAGTCTGTTGGCATGAAAGATGGTTCTCCATCCCCTCACTTTCAGTCTGGATGTATCTTTAGGTTCACAATGAGTCTTTTGTAGACAGGATATGAATGGTCCTGTCTTTTAATCCAATCTGCAACCCTGTGCCATTTTATGGGAGCAGTTAGGCTGTTCACACTGAGAGTGATTATTGAAAGATATGATTTTATTTTCATCATGTTGCCTGTGATGTCCTTCTTTCTATAGATTGTCTGTGTAAATTTCTGTTCTATATCACTCTTGAGGTCTTTCTCCTTTTATAAAACCTCTTAATATTTCTTGCAGGGCTGGCTTAGTGATCACATACTCTTTCAGTCTCTGCCAGTCCTGGAAGCTCTTTATCTTTCCATCTATTCTAAATGACAACCTTGCCAGATAAAGTATTTTTGGCTGCATGTTCTTCTCATTTAGTACCCTGAATATGTCTTACCAACTCTTTCTGGCATGCCGGGTCTCTGTGGACAGATCTGATGTTATTCTGATGTTCCTCATTCTGTACATAAAGCAATCTTTTCCCCCTAACTGCCCTTAAGATAGTTTCCTTGATTTTAAGATTTGCAAGTTTTACTACTACATACCTGAGCATTGGTTTATTCTCCTTGAATTTGGAAGGTGTTCTCTCTGACTCTGGGACATGAACGCTTGTTTCATTTCCCAGATTAGGGAAGTTCTCAGCTAGAATTGGCTCAAATATATCTTCTAGTCCCCTCTCTCTCTCCACCCCTCAGGGATCCCAATAATTCTGACATTGGAACATTTCATGGCATCATTTATTTCTCTAATTCTGTTTTCATGGATTCTAAGCTGTTTATTCCAGGCCTCCTCCTGATCCTTCTTTTCTATCACTTTTTCTTCTAGATCACTAATTCATTCTTCTGCCTTATTTACCCTAGCTGTTAGAGTATCTACATTAGATTGGATTTTGTTGATAGCATTTTTAAGTTCTGCCAGATCAACTCTCACTTCTGCCTTTAGAGAATCTATGTTGCCGTTAATGGTTTTCTCCAACCTAGCTATTGTCTGAATAACTGTTACCCTGAAGTCTATGTCCAACATTTTGCTTGTTGGTATAGATCCAGATATATTTTTTTACATCTCAGGCTGATTTCGTGGGTGTTCAGAATGATCTGGTAGATATCCAGCTCAATTCAGTGGACCGGTTGAAATAGGGTTCCCTACTCTTCCACCACCTTGCCCTCTATCCAGATAAATGAATTTTTAAAATGTGGCATGCACACACACACACACACACACACACACACACACAGGAATATTATTCAGCCTTGAAAAAGAAGGAAATCCTGTCATTTGCAACTACATGGATAAACCTGGAGGGCATTATATGCTAAGTGAAGTAAGCCAGAGAAAGACAAATTCTTTGTATTATCACTCACACGGGGAATCTAAAAAAGAAAGAATTCATAAAAACGGAGAGTAGAAAAGTGGTTGCCAGGAAATCGGGAGAGGGGAATTCAGGAAGAGGTTAGTAAAAGGGCACATACTTTCAGTTATAAGATGAATTAAGTCTGAACATCTAATGTATAACATGGTGACTGTAATTGATAACACTGTATCATATAATTAAAATTTGCTAAGAAAGTAGAACTTACATGTTTTACCCCTCCCTCCAAAAAAAGGTAGGGGTACCTAGGTGGTTCAGTAGGTTAAAGTGGCTAATTTCAGATCTGGTCATGATCTCAGGGTGCTAGGATCAAGCCCTGAGTTGGGCTCTACACTCAGCAGGGAGTCTGCCTTTCCCTCTCCCTCGGCCCCTCCCCCTGCTCATGCTCTTTCTCTCTCCCTCTTTCTCTCCCAAGTAAATGAATAAAATCTTAAAAAAAAAAAAGGGTAAATATGTGAGGTGATGGATGTGTTAATTAATTCAATGGGGGAGTCTATTCACAATGTATACATCTATCAAATCATCGCATTGTACACTTTAAATATTAGATATATTTATTTCTCAATTATATCTCAATAAAACTGGAGGGGGGAACCTCCAAAGCAATGGTATACGGACTTAATAAAAAAATAATATTGAGAAAAAAGGAAAAAACTCAGTAAAAAAAAATGGGCAAAATATTTGAACTTCACAAAAAAAGGATATTCGAATTGTTGCTAAACATATAAGAGGGGTTCAATGTCATTAGTAATCAGGAAAAGTTGAATTAAAACCACAATAAAATATCATTACACACCCATAAAATTGGCCAAAATGTGAATAATGTGAGTTGCATACACTACTGGTAGGGTGTAAATGGGTACAACCACTTTGGAAAACAATTTGGAATTATCTAGTAAAGTTGAGAAAAAAACGCATACTTCATCATCCTACAATTTCAGCCCTAGGATAGAACTCATCAAATCTCTAGCCCATGTGGACCAGAATACTATATCTGTAAAAGAATGTCTGTAGCATCATTACTCTTACTTATTTATTCTGAAGTAGAAAGAAGCCAAATGTCCAAAGAGAGTAGAATGGATAATCATGGTATATTCACATACTGGAATATCTTATAGGAATAAAATTAAGTAAACTCTGGTTCAATTCCAAATTTTCCACAGACGATATTAAATAAATGAAACTAGACAAAAATAATACATTTTGTATGATACCATTCATATGAAGTTTCAAAAACCCCCAAATAAGCTATATTTTTAGGGACACACACATATTTGGGAGAAATAATAGATAAAGCTTTACTGTGAAATCAGGGCCATGGTCACCTCAAGCAGACAGGAAAGGAATGGCATCTGGAGGATACCCGCGAGGTGGAGAACTCAAAGGCAGCAGGTTTTATTTCTCATTCTGAGCATTCTCTTTATAATTACTCATTTTGCTCTCCAATTAAGCTTTATGCAATTTTCTGTATGTGTGTTATATTTCACAATTTTGAAAAAGCTCTAAAAAGCTTGCATACGCAGAAAACCTCGTATAAATACCATCAAATTTGAGCATCATGAGATTATAGGGTTAGGAATTGACACAGGTAAATCATCTGAGTTTGCTTTACTGCTGAAATGGAATAAACATGTCTGATTGTTGGAGCCCACCAAATGTGAGTTTTTTGTTTTTTGTAATGTGGTGGGAATGGCTGGTGAGTTTGGAGCTGCTTTTTTTCAGTTACAATAAAGCATTTCAGACAATAATCTCTAGAAATCAGAGAATGACAATACAGCTTGGCTGCTGGCAAAACTAACAATGAAGTGCCTACAAGCAAAACATGGTGAGCGAAATTTTAATTAATCAGCATGTTTATTTTAGTATGAATGTCACTCCCACCACTTCCTGTGTCCAGAGTCTGTTATTCATATTTCTATGGGTGACATATCTTCCTGTCAAGGCCCTGCTCCTTTCTTTATTGTCTTGGGTATTCAGCAAAGCGTTGCTATTTAGCTCTGGCTGATTCTCACAAGAATCTGATTAAAAGGTAAACCAATGGATTCTTATTAAAATATAAAAAATAAAACCATGGGCAAGCATAGCAACAGATTTGGTCATAAAACCAGGGGCACACTGTGTCAGGACTAAAATGTATTTACACATTAAATGAGAACAGTATGAACAAGCACAGAGAAAATAGAGCTATCACAACAATGTAAATGGAAACTAGTCCTTATCTAATTTGACACTCACAGAATCCTTTACCCTTCACTATCCAAGGAAATAGAACTAAATTACAAATAGAGGTGTTCCATTTATCACTTAACATCTGTTAAGTGCGTTATATATACTAGCTTCTTTAATTCTCACAAAATTTCACAAAATAAGCAATATTATGCTCCCCATTCTATAGGGGAAAACACTGAGGCTTAGGGAAAAGGAGTATTTTTGCACACCACAAACCAGGGCTCATAAAAGGGCAGAAGTCAATCCCAGGAGCCTGATTCCAGATGCCACACTGAAACCATTATGTAATATAAGATTACATATTCTCTCCCATCAATCAAGGATCCCAAGAGACCCCATAGAACTTCCTGACACTTCTGGAAAGGCCTTGAATGCTCTTGTTTAATGATAATCACTGGAATAGTGCCCAGACAGAATCCTTAACAGCCTAAAGAAATCATGGCAGATTTTAGAAGCACATAATTTATTCCTAGAAACCTTACCCATGGAGAGTCTGGCATAACTGATAAAGGATCAAAAACCATTTCCAGAAGTCTGCGTCAATGAACAGACTTCCAATGATAAGGCCATCTATAAGCACAATGTCTTATCTATGATGTCTGTCTTGACCCTTCTAGACTATGTTCCCGCATTTCTGTGTCACTGCACTGTTCATATTATTCTGCCATTTGTCTTTATTTCTTTCCTCTCTACTAGATTTTGAGAATCAATAAAGGAAAGAATTTCAAATTCTTATATCCTCAGTACTTTGCACAGGATCTGGAATACAGCAAATGCAATAAATATTTCTAGAATCCAGGGTTAAACAATAATGTAATAGTGCTTATATTTACTAAGCAGTGCTATAAGCTAGGTGTTATAGGACATGATTTTTGTGGGTTATATCACTATTCATCACAAGGATTTAATGAGGTGAAATATTTGTGTTAGCCTTATCTTTAAGCATATAATTATAGGTTTAGATTTAACTACAAATAACTTGCTCAGCATCATATTGGTAGTAACAGTGAAGCCAGAATCCAAATTCATGACTGCCTGATTCTGGAGCCTTCCCTTTCAACACTGCTCTGTTCTCATGCTCCAGAATTAGTAACTTTTATTAGAAAGTCATATTAGAAAGTCATTTGTTTTTATCACTTTTTTTTAAAAGATTTTATTTATTTGACACAGCGAGAGAGGGAACACAAGCAAGGGGAGTGGGAGAGGGAGAGGCAGGCTTCCCACTGAGCAGGGAGCCCGATGCAGGGCTTGATCCCAGGACCTTAGGATCATGACCTGAGCCGAAGGCAGATGCTTAACAACTGAGCCACCCAGGCGCCCCTTGTTTTTATCACTTTATGGTAATCTTCACTGTTTAAGTTAGTATGTATAAATATTCCTCTTAAAATATCTTTATTTCCTGGATGGATGATTCCTTAAGAGTTAGGCCCATTGACTTCATTGTAACCCTTTCCTTTACCTGCATATGTGGAGGAATTAATAATGTTTGTTTTTTCTGAAGTGCAAAGTCTGAAGAGCTGAGCAGTGAAGCAAGTTTCTGCTAATTATGTATTAGAGATTAAAATACAATGGCAGCGTGGTTGCAGAAAACATAAATTATTCTTCTAAAAGAAAATACCTTCATTTTTAATGGTTCTGGTTGTCCTCCTATATAATCCCTATCTATTTAAGGAAACATAAAAGGATACAAAGGAACCCTCCATTTTGAGAAAAGAAGAAAAGGATTCCTTTTAACCATTTAGGAGGCTACAAATATGAAACAGCCATTATAGCTCTGGTTCCATCTAAGATTGGCCATTTTTGTTAAAGTTAGGTTTTTGTGGGTTTTTTTTAATATAGTATGCTTTTGTACTTTGTTTTTAACGAGAAATTTAAGGCACATTACCAAAGCTATGGGAACAATTTCGCACTTCAAGCAAGAGCTCGGGGAAAACATCAAACCATGTAGTTAAAATAGATATAAAAAAAGAAACCATTCTGGAATTTTTCCAAAACTTGGTCACAATAATGTAAAATTTTGAGACATATAAACTGGTTCTCTCTAAAGTGATAAAATTCAAAATAAGCCTAAAGGTAATGCTCACCAAAAATTGCTTATCCATAGCAATTAATGGATTCTGAAGTTAAATCATTCCTGTGGAAAAAAAAAACAATGAAATTACTGTCAAACATTTAGGCCAAGGTTCAGCAACAGCTGCTGTTGTTTTTTTCTTCCATATTCCTTTTTACTCCCTGTTCAGTACATTGCATAAGAAAAATATAAGAAAATTAAGGACAGTTCTTAATTAGGAAGGACTGAAGTAAGAAGGCAATTAGGAAGGCAGAAAATTAAACTCTTTACTCTGGGAGGTGGTGAATTACCCACAGTTAGGTATATCGAAGCAGAGAGTCAACAACTACTGGTGAGGATATAGTAGGATATTGAGGACTAGGTCATTAGTACCCTTTTTCCAAATCCAAAGGTCTAGAATTCTAATCTTCATTCGGGCTCATGGCTTATACTTACCCATTGTGAGGTCATCCTATCTTCTCTTGACTGCACTTTTTAAGAGCAGGATTTACTTAGCGCTTTGACTTCTGCTTGGCTGGAAATCACACCTCTGGGCCCAGGAGCATCTCTTTGCCAGAAGGCAGTTTGAAATGAAGGAGGGGATAAAACTGTCTCTGTGCTTGTTCTTAGAATTCTGTCCAGATTTCACCCACCCTGGCCCTCCTTCAGTCCCGATCCACCTATATAACTATAAATATAGCTAGCAAGAGGTGGGTTGGGATTCAAACCAAGGACTGGCTCCAAATATCCTGTTCTTATTGCACCACATTAAGAACATTATCCATTATCCCAGATTTTTGGCAACTGAGCAAGGGAATTTTGATTTGTTGCTGCTCGTGTCCTGGCACAGCTCAAAGCCTGGCAGAGGCTTCCTAGTCTGAAGTGTACAATGGTCAACGCGGTGGCCAAGCCAGACTGTCACGATGGAAAAGATTCATTGACCATCCAAGCTATCATTGATGTCTCAAGCATATCAACTGTATCCTTTCAAAGAATTAAAACTATGTTCCTGCTGATTACATTCTACACTAGGGATTGCTGGCTACAGAATTGAATATGCATGGCCTAGCTAAATTGGAGAAATCACAGAATTCTTGAATTAAGCATAGAAAGTGGTTATTAGGGGCACCTGGGTGGCACAGTCAGTTAAGCCTCCAACTCTTGGTTTTGATTCAGATCATGATCTCAGGGTTGTGGGATCAAGCCCAATGATCAATTCCCCCGCCAGTGATCGGCTCTGTGCAGAGTTCAGAGTCTGCTTGAGTCTTTTCCGCAACCACCCCGCCCCTAACCCCGTGCATTCTCTCTCTAAAATAAATAAATAAATCTGAAAAAGAAGAAGAAAAACAAAATGTCTCAGAAGTCCTTGAATTTATAACTTACAGAGATGGGGAAATGGAAGCTCAGCAAGATCTAAGTAAGCATAATCTAGCTGATGCTATTGTCAGGTTTAGAGCTCCAGTCTGCCCTTCCTGCAACATAGTCTTTCCACATCACATCACACAGTCGAGGAAGCTGAGGGTAAGTAACCCTCTCTGTGTGTTGGAGGGAACTCAGGCACTGCCTTTTCCACCAGACTCAAAGACCAACAATAATGATAAATTGAGCTGATAATATACTTGTCAGAAGATCAGGGTGTACAGAGAAAATTACTCCAAACAATTCTAAAGCAGATAAGATCATAGAGCAGCTAGAGGAAAAAAAAATTGTAAAGTTAGAGTACATAGAATTCGAAACACCAGCTCTGTCTTCAGGCAGAAACACTCACCAGGACTAATTTTGCCATTAAAAAAAAATGTTTTAGGAGGACTTTTCAACTATTTCTTTTCTTTGGAGCAATGTTACCTATAAAGATAGGATAAGATCTGGCTTTTGGACATATGAGAATATACTTTAGTTAATGCTGAGAATATCTTAAGCAGTGCTAAATATGGCAAGATCACGCAGTGAGCCCCTTATTCAAGAACAGGCTTTATCCTGTTAAAATGTCAACCCCAAGTGAAAATTTCAGCCACAAGTATAGTTGGAAAGGCACATTAATTATGAAGAAATGAAGGATTTTTTCCTAAGGTTTAAAACAAACTCATGACATAGAACAGTACACACACATTGTACCGATGTCAAATTTCTAATTTTAATATGGCGTAATAATTATACAAGATGTAACCATTGGGGAAAACGTGGTGAAAGGCAACTTCCAATGAATCTATAATTATTTCCAAATAAAAAGTTTTTAAAAACACTAACTCTTGAGGGAGTTAACTAATAAAAAATGCACACTCATTGCTCATCATTTCATGACTCATTAATATCATAATCCATTGTCTTTTCCTTCTGCTGTTACAAGTTTATTTTTTATTTAGCCTGTCAGGCACTATCAAAAATTCAAGATAGGCTCATTTCCAATATCAGCATTACAAGAAATTCACTAAACATCAAATGTATTTTTCCATTAATTTAGGCCATTATGTGTAAATTTAGCTACGTAAACCTTTACATTGGCTCATCTTTTACTTTGCCTGATATTATTTATTGAAAAAACTACATTAACCTCTAATTACAGAAAAAAAATTCTCTGTATTGGTTTACTTAAAAACTGTCAGTGCTGATATAACCCTTTTCAATGCTATATATTATGACTAAATTTTGTTTCCACTGAGAGGGCAAAAAAGAAATTTTTAATTTTATTAAATCTAAGTCTGAATGGATCATGATTCTCATGTCAAATCCATCATGTTCATTTATTTAAGGACACTGATATGTGGTTGGAGTTGGAAGGTTGGAGTTGGAAAAGACGGAAAGAGTCATCTGACCCACACACCACATTTTATAGATGATAAACTGCAGGCTCAATAAGATAAAATGATTTGCTTTCTGCGGCCACCAAACCTGGGGCATCTTTATCACTGTAAACCATTTGTAGCCAAATTTTGTTTGCCTGAATTAAAAATCACCTCCACCACTTGGCTGCTATGTGACTTTGGGCAAGCGATTTACTCTCTGTGTGCCTTAGTTTCTCCATATGTAACATGAGGATACTGACAGTGTAGTTGTTGAGGTCTTTCTAAAGTGGCTTAATGCTTTTAATTTTAGATACTCTAAGTCTTAGCTGAGGTGATTTTATACTTGTAATTCTAGATATTCTTTTCTATTTAGAAAACCATTATTTATCATATGGCACATTATGAATTCAAAATGGAATATGTGTGTTGCAAGATTCATTACTATAGACGACATTGCTGTTTCTGTAATCTAACATCCACTCCTCTCCATCCAGACTCAAAGGCAAGGAGGACTCTGACCAACACTCTACTCTGCTTTTCTCTGTTGAGGTCAGGTAGAACCACAGGTCTTTTCAGAAACAATCTTCCCCACGTTTTGGAGACAGTTTGTAGTTTTCCTGAGCATTTTTGGTCTTCTCCAAGAGCTTCCAATCTCAAGGTTCTCGCCCAACCCAGAAGGGACAGGCTATCCCAGCAGGAACTATGATCAGCTGGACTTGGCTGTCACTCTCTGACGTGCAGTCAGGCCCCAGCTGCTCCTGTCAGGTTTTATGTTAGTATTTAGACCAGAGTTGGGAGGAGGTCAGCAGAGTCATCTTCAAGCCATCGTCTTTCTAGAATCTTCTAGTGATTTTTGATCAAGTCAGAAACTAAATTATTGCTCAAATCCCTTTCTCCTCGAGAAGACTGGAATTAATTGTTAATGATCCAATTGCTTGGAAATTATCCTTAGTTCTTTTCTTTATCTCATCTCCACTTCAAATCCATTTCTAAGGTCCATTAATTTTGCCTTCATAAATCATCTCAACACTATGAACGTTCTCCACTGCCACCACCATCTCGCTCTATGACTTCATTAGAGAGTTAGCCTTCTAACTAGTTTTCCTGATTCTTTGTTGTTCCTGCACCTTCAGTTCATTTTCCACACAAGAGCCTACAAAGGCTTTTATGTACAAATTGAATTATGCCTCCCCTCTGCTTCTCACGTGTAGCATAAAGTTTATAATTCTTATCATGGACTATAAAGCCCTAAATAATCTGACCCTTGCTTTTCTCTACAATCACATCTAGTGCAACTCCTCTCACTCACTATGCTTTAGTCACATAGACCTTAATTCAGTTTCTAGAACATTCTAAAGGTTTTCCTTTTCTCATCTTAGGGTTTTTGCTCATGCTTTTCCTTTGATCTGGAGTATTCTTCCCTAAGCTCTTCCTATAGCAGCTTCCCTCTCAATCTGAAGTTCTCAGTTCAATGTCTCCTACTTGGGAAGGCCTTTCCTGATCATTGTCAGTGGGTTTCCTTTCTGTTCTTTTTTGACTAAACTCTCTGTTTATTTCTTTCATAGAATTTTACATTTTATAATTACTTATTTCATTGCCAATTTATTGCCTGTGGTTTGTCTGCCCAGCTATATGTTCCATGATAACAAGGACCATGTATGCTTTGCTAATGATTTTATACCGGGTACCAAGCACATGATTGGTATCAATAAAAATTTATTAAATAGACAAATGTGGGTTAAAAATGTATACAAAACATATCCCAAACCCAAAGCATTGACTGTCTTAAAAGGAGATAAATTATGTATATAAATGATTGCAGTATAAATAAATATATATAAATAAATATATACCAAACACCATATGAATAACAACATAAATGTTATGGGGATATAAAGAGTGTGGAAAGACCTAAAGGCCACATTAAAGAGTACTCGATGTTTGAGCTGAACCTTAAGCTTGATAGGCAGAGACAGGAAAGAAGGTATTAAAAGCAAAACAACTTGGATGGGGATGGAAAAGTTCTATTAGGTATAGAACTAGAAGTAGTTCTTCCTGCAAGAAGTAAAGCAGGAAGGACAGTAGAATTTATGGGGAGAAAAGACAAACTGTGATCAAATCTTAGAGAGATCTGAGTAGTGGGGTGAGGGGTTCATGCTTTGTTCAGTAGTAGAGGGAAAATTACTTCAAATTTTAAATTGGTTAGTGACATTTAACAGGAAGTGTTAACTCGGAAGGAGAGGTTGGGAGAGGATAACATAGAACAGGAGTGTAATAAAATTGCCTGATACCGGGAATGAAAAATAATGGAAGGCAGAGGTTCCCTTCTGGCCTTCTTGAAATGCTAGAGTCCATGGAAGTATCTCTAGGCATGCAGAGCCCTTGGTACATTATAGGTAAATATCTTAGTGCAGGCATATTTTTCAAGAGAGAGAGTACTAAAAAAGAGAGAAAGAGGTCCTTAGCTTTTATCAGAAATCTCAATGGAGTCTCTACTCTCAAAATTTTAAGGAGGCTGGCTTACTTGACCCTAGTTTTCTTCCTTGGGGCTACTCAGAAATGCTTATCCATGGCTTTAGTCTTTCCTTCTTTGTCTGAAGCATTTGATAGAGTGAAACACTCAACTAAAATTTGTTAGAGTTAAAAAAAAACCACCTCATTGAACACACTTCTAGTGTATTTCAATTATATTCACTATTTTCCATTCAGAAGAGAGTATTTCTCTCCTCTCACTGATCTTAGCTTTTGAATCTAAGGTTAAGCATTCACATTCAGCGGATTAAATATATCCACTCACCTTTTTAACTAACCTCCATCTGACCTTATTGAGATTTATAAATGTTGTTTCATACCTCTAACACAAATTACCTATTAAGGGGCATATACAAATACTCCAGCCATACACCAAGGTTATTTTTCTAATACCAAGATCAATGGATCCAAATAGACTTATAAACAAAGAAGTGAAACACTTTGAATGTCTCTCCTGAAGCTCTTAACTCTTTTTTTTTTTTTTAAAGTTGTATTTATTTATTTGAGGTAGAGATTGAGAGAGAGAGAAAGAGAGAGCATGAATGGGGGGAAGAGGGAGAGGGAGAAGCAAACACTGCACTGAGAGGGAAACCCAACCCAGGACTCCATCCCAGGACCCCAGGATCATGACCTGAGCCAAAGGCAGACACTTCACTGAATGAGCCACCCAGGTGCCCCTGAAGCTCTTAATTATTATCGATGTTCAGGAACTGTTTATTTTCCACTAAGGGGATTGAATTAGTAATGGTATCTCACCGTGCTTTTCCTACTTGTGGATATTAGCCATGAAACCTGTGACTGAAGAGATATTTCAGAAATGTTGGTATTGATCTGACCTTACAGTACGTGCTCTGGAATGCCAGTCAGATGATTTATCCTGTAAGACTCAAGCACTCATTCTGTTCAACGGCTAGTGGCTGGTTGTTGACAGGTTTTGCCCTCACTAACGAGAACTCTTTCAGCCGTGCCCTACTCCTAGTGCAAGGAGTCCACAGGCCAAAGAACATTCCTACATGGAGTTCATGCTCCTCTTTCTATCCCACTCTCTGGGTACTCAGGACCCTGGAAATCCCTGCCCAAACAGATTCAAGTTTCTCCCTTAGTAGAAAGTAATATAATTGCATAATTATTCCATCAGTTTCTGTACTTTTGATAGAAGAGGTATGAAAGTCTCTAGCAGTAACAATATTTGGATTATGATTAAGTATTCATTAGATAAAAGCAATCAGTTTTTAGGAGAAACTCATTTATTATACTGAGACCAGTCAGGAATTTCTCCTAAGGTCCTCTTAAAAAGGATATTGCATATTATAAGAAACAACAATTGCAACAGCATCCTTACAATAAGTTTAGCAATGAGCTTCATAAGATAGGTTCTCAGTGTTCCTCACTGTAGAACATTGCTGTAAGCAAAAGCACAGGTAAGTAAGGGCAGTTTCCCAAATACTTTTAATCTTGTGGTGCAGGTACATCTCTTTATTAGTCTGGTGCAAGGAAAAAGATCACTTAGAGTAATAAATAAAATGTACATGCTTCAAGAATATTTCACAAATACTACTTTTAGGAATGATCTTCTAAAGGACTGCCTATTTTAAATGTCTTTAAAATTAAGCCAAATGTCCCACATAAGTGAAATTTTATAAAAAGCAGGAACAAACTAAGTCTGCAAAAATCTTGGAAGAAGTGAAAGGAAGGCTTTGTTTCTATTTGAGTCTTAACCACAAAGAGATTTGCAAATAGAGTAGTTAAGGTTCATTACCTCTTAAATGTCTCTAAATTCTTAAAAACTTAAAGACAGAAGCCCAGCTCCCTTTATTCCTGTCTCATATCTTTTCCTAGGACTACTGCAGAAGCCTCTACATGTACTCTTGGATTTTTTTTCATTCATTGTCTAAGCTCCAGGCACTTTAAAATCCATAACTAATAGTGTCAAAACCCTGCCCAAAGCCTTCCAGAAGAATGACCCCTGCTCTGGTGTAAATTCGTGCTCTCCAGAACCTCGTCCTTTGCTACCTCACTCCTGTCACTGGCCATCCTTGCCCGTTTTGCAGACACAGTACTTGGGGTGCACATTCCCATGGTTTCCTCAGTTTCTAATGCAGACTAATTAAATGAGTGACTCTCTACCTTGAAACTTGAAATTTCCATTTCTTTTTCTTGATTCACTTCTGAGCCAAGAAACTGGAGATTTTAAGACAAGATTTCTCCCCCGCCGGTCTATAATAAAATAATTTTCTAATTATTAAGAAGTTTTGAGAGATGCCCCAACTTAGATTTATAGTGAAATGTTTCCGGACTTAGAAGAACAAACAAAAATCACAAACCACATAGACTATATCCAGTTAGTACCCGGGCACATGAAGAAGCTGGCCCATTCATGAAGAAATAATTCTTTTTTTTTAAAGATCTTATTTACTTATTTGAGAGAGTGAAAGAGGAGGAGGAGCAAAGGGAGAGGGACAAAAGGACTCCACGCTGAGCGTAGAGCCCGACGAGGAACTCGATCCCATCATAAGATCACGACCTGAGCCGAAATCAAGAGTCAGTAGCTTAACCAACTGAGCCACCCAGGTGCCCCATGAAGAAATAATTCTATTGCCAACTCCTTTATGCAGTGTGAGGTCCTGAAACTCTGTGAGTCACTATCAGTATCCAGAATATCTGTCCATTTATTGTGGAAAGAACAAGTGGTAATGATGAATGGTGGAAATAGATAGAATTCAGTGTTTGGTCAGAAAGATCACTGAATGAAATTAAACTTAAGCATCTCCAAAGATACAATTATCTTTTACTTTAGATACCAGACCCCCAGTTTATAAATTTATAATTGAGGTTCGTGTAAATGTGCCTTAAGCATTTCTGTGCTCTTCTGCTAGAATATTACTATAGTTATCCCTTCTGAGGAAACAGGTTTTATCTTTTTTTTTTACATTTTTTGAGATAATTGAGATTCACATGCAGCTGTAAAAAATAGTACAGAGATGTCCCACATAACCTTTATTCAATATCCGCCATCATAGTGTCTGTCATAACTATTGTATAGTATCATAACCAGAACATTGCAAGAATCCATAAAACTTACTCAGATTTTTACATGCCGTAAAAGTTCTACATGCATTTGTTTGTTTGTGTGCATGTTTATCTCTACATATCATTTCATTGTGTGTGTAGTTTGGTGTGACCACCACCACAGCCAAGATATAGAATAGTTCCATCACACAGTACCTTTTATAACTTCACTTACTTGCTCCCACTCTCCGCTATCCCACCCATACCCCCTGGAAGCCACGATCTGTTCTCCATTTCTACAATATTTTTTTTTATTTCAAAAATATTACAGAAATGGAAGCCTAAAGTATGTAACCATTTGGGATTAGGTTTTTTCACTCAGTATAATTTCCTAGAGATGCATCAGGGAGTTTTGTGTACTAAAGTTCATTCTTTTTTATTTTAGAGTAGTATTTGCTAGCACGATGTATCACAGTTTCTTTAACCATTCCCCTACTTTAGGATGAGTTGTTTCCTATTTTTGGTCAGTATAAATAAACTTGCTGAACATTCATGTATAGGTTTTCCACGTAAACATAAATTTCTATTTCTTTGGAGTAAATTCCCAAGAGTGCATTGGTAGGTTGCATGATAGTTACATGTTTAGTTTTATAAGAAATCACCACACTATTTTCCAGATTGGGTATGCTGTATTACATTCACACCAGCATTGTATGAATGATCTAGTCTCTCTGCATCCTGACCAGCATTTGGCATTGTCATTATTTTTTATTTTAGCCATCCTGACACGAGTGTAGGTTTTAATTTGCATTTCCCTAATGGCTAAAGAAGATGAACACCTTTTCACATGCTTATTTGTCACTTGGATATCCTTAACTGTGAAACGTCTTTTCATGTCTTTGTCCATTTTCTAATTGGATCATTTGTTTTTTGTTGTTGGTTTTTGAGAGTTCTTTATGTATTTTGGATATTAACCCTTTGTCAGATATGTTACCTGCAAATATTTTTTCTTAGTCTTAGCTTGTCTTTTCATCCTCTTAAGAAGGTATTTTGCACAAAGTTTTCAACTTTGATGAGGTCCAATTTTTCCTTTTATGGATTGTGCTTTTAATGACAAGTCTAAGAATTTTTTCCCTAGCATTTGAAGATTTTCTCCTTTTATTATCTAAAAAATTTGTGCTTTTATTTTTTTTAAAGATTTTATTTACTTATTTGACAGAGAGAGAGAGATCACAAGTAGGCAGAGAGAGAGGGGGAAGCAGGGTCCCTGCTGAGCAGAGAGCTCGATGTGGGGCTCGATCCCAGGACCCTGAGATCATGACCTGAGTGGAAGGCAGAGGCTTTAACCCACTGAGCCACCCAGTCGCCCCTGTGCTTTTATGTTTTAAATTTATGTCTGTGGTCTATTTTGAGTTAGTTTTTGTATAAAGTGTGAGGTTTCAGTCAATATTCTTTTTTTCCTTATGAATGTTTAATTGTTCCAACACTATTTTTAGAAAGACTATTTTTCCTCCACTGAATTGTTTGCACCTTTTTCAAAAATAAGTGGGGCATATTAGTGTGGCTCCATTTATGGATTCTGAATTCTATTGAGTTATTTAGATGTCTATCCCTTCACCAATACCACAGTCTTGATTACTACTGCTTTATAGTAAACCTTAACATAAGGTATCGAGATTCCTCCTACTTTATTCCTCTTTTTCAAGACTGAATTGGCTATGCCAGCCATGTACCATTCAATATAAATTTGAGAATAAGCTCACCTATATTATTATAGGTTTTCACTTGCTGAGAATATTTAAAAGTAATGGTTAGGTAAAATATTCACTTCCTTCCTTTGTATAGTTTTTATTATCAAATAGAAGATTATTGTAACTAAGTATAGCAATCACCTTTTTTAAAACAAAACTTGTGTTATCATTTCTATAGATCTGCCATTAAGAATAAAACATTCAGGACCATGTAAAATTTTGGTAGTGTCATGTATATATATACAGTGCCACTCATGTGAGAAAAATTGGATACAGAGAAAAGACTTATCATGGAATCTTGTTTTGACCCCATGTGCATACATCATTCTTAGAAAAGCACAGAGAAGCTTGGTAGAAGAACATGGTTATCTGCAACTGTCATTTTCTGTTTCAGTGGCCTTTTGACAGGAATGGTGTCATCTGAACTATCCTGCCTTTTTTGACCTTGGATAAAGAACAAGCTCTCCAGTCTAGCTGAGATGAAATCCTTTGGGTTTCCTGTTTTGTCATTGCCACAATACTGCTGTGTTTTCCACCCTGGAGAACAACTTGACAACTCTGTTTTTTGTTTTGTTTTGTTTTTTTAAGTCACATCGCAAGTATATCTTATCCAATTTCTTTCCCTGATTGCTTTTAATCCTGTTGGTAAATAAACCCTACTTAGAACCTGTAGTAGATAATATTTGTGGTTTCCCCTCAGCCCATTGCCACACTTCCCTGAAAGGTGCCATGTTTTTATGTGACCCCAGTCTTCCCAAGCCTGGCCATAGATGGATAGACCGGGATGGATGTGTGACCTTAGCTCTTCCCAATCTTTCTTCCTCAGGAGTTTGGAATCTGATTCAGAGCATGTTAGTCAGCCCAAAGGCATAACAACCTGACCGCCAATGTTGTCACTGTATGAAAGTCATCCTCAGCCAACACTCCTGGAATCCATTTAGACCAATTTTCTGTGAGGCTAAAGATGAATACTAAGTTTGTATTTTACCAAAGGAAAAATGCCCTAGAACATAGGTGAAGCTAGGGGTATGTCTCTTATGTACCAATTTGTCTCTAAAGTAGAGGGGGAAAAAGAAAAAGATAACTGAATATGTGAACATGGAGAAGAATAAACTATTTCTGGCAAAAATACCATAAGGATCTATTTCCAAATCCATAAGTGTGGGTGGTTTCCTGAAAGCAAAGTGGCCTACCTGGTCGGTTTTTTCTTTGTTTTTATGCTGTTTTCTCCAAAAGATGTATTTAATTGTTATGCATCCTATAGGAAGCTATGTTAGATAGATTGAAATATGCTTTAGTGTCCTCATGTCCTTACCCTTCCATATCCTCCACATTGTACCTTGCCATGCTTACCTTTCATATATTTTTAAGTAAAATTTCAACCAGAAACAACTCTATCAAATGCATACTAGAAATGTATGCAGAAAAGAAACTGGTGTGAGAGGCTGCTTTGGTGCATTTTAATATATATAATTTTCAACACAGTGCTTATTTTGGGAAAACTGTAAGACATAAACAAAGCTTTAAAAAAGAACCGTTGACTATTCAGAGGAAAGCATATAAATATCTAGAAAGTTAGGAGAAAGAATGAGGTCATTTTTATAGTCCAGAAGCTGAATTGAGCGTCACGTAGCAGGGAGTGGTACTTCTAAATTACCTCCTCACAGCTCTTGCTTCTTTCATTGACCACAAGATACAGGGATAGACGTTCATTTTCAGGGAAGGGGCCAGAGTTCTCTTGTTTTTGATTTGACACTTTTGACTTGGCGTCCTTTATTTTTTAAACCTCTTGTTTCCTCAAATTCTCCTTCCCTTTCTGATGCTGCAGGATTCTGCTCATATCCTCTCCTCTACATGGGCAATTCACTCTCCAAGCTAATTTGCTCTGCTTCCGAATGCATCACAGGAAAGCCCAAGAACAAATATTGCCCTCAGTTTTTTGTAATTAAGACTTATTAATTGCATTTGTTTCCATTTCCAGCTTTTACAAGCTCTCCTTTTTGTCCTTCACACAGTTGGTTTACAAAGACTGGGATTGCATCTTCATTATTAGAAAAAAACTGAAACTATGAGCTGGTTGATTACTGGAAACAAAGCCAAGCAGCTAAATTTCTCCCAAACTAAATATATTTTAAAAATATCGAATGTGCTTTTATTTTCCTTAGTGCTAGAAAAGATCTCCATTTCCTTAGAATGAAAATGTATGTATTGACCTTATATCAAACCCCTTCTGAAATGAGCACAATTTCTATGTATGTCATGTACCAATAATGGGTTCAGCTGACACAGATATAAAAGGAAATTTGAGACCACTCTTCCCCATTCTGGGTAAACTTATGTCAGAAAAATAACAAAAACTACTGTTCATTTAAGATAATGATAGATAATGCGTGTTGAACACTTTCTATATGCCAGGCCCTCTTTTCAATGCTCAACCTGTAAAATTTCATTTAATTATTATGAGAATCCAGTGCTGTATGCTATCCCCACGTTAGCCTCAATTCACATGAGATCACTGAAACACAGGGAACTTACGTGAGTTGTTCAAGATTAGACAGCTCAGGGGAGGAAGACCTAGGAGTAAAAAACAGTCTATCCAGCGAATATGCCTTTAAACTTTATCCCACACTGCCTTTTGGCAATGTAAGAAATGCATAGAATAATTGAAAAGGTCTCTTCTAATGAAGCGTTATGTTTAAATATGGTGGTAAAGAATTCATTCCCAGCCACTATCTTTGAATTTTTGACTTCTAAAACTGACTCTTACTGTGATCCCATTTACTTGGTTCTTACTCAGATTATAAAATGATAATAAGGTGTTTCCTATTCAATGGAACAAGGAATAGGGAAATGTTACACTTTGATAACAGATGATTAAATATAGTGTGTAAGATGATCTGTGTAAGATGCAACAAGATCATTTATGGTTGATCCTCGAACAACACAAGTTTGAATTGTGTGGATTCATTTATATGTGGATTTTTTACAGTACATAATATAAATGTATTTTCTCTTCTTTATGATTTTCTTAATAAAATTTTCTTTTTTCTAGCTTACTTTATTATAAGAATACAGTATATAATACATATAACATACAGACTACATGTAAATCTACTGTTTATGTTATCAGCAAGGTTTCCCATAGGAGGCTATTATTAGTTAAGTTTTTGGAGAATCAATAGTTATACACAGATTTTCAACTTCATGGGGGGCGGTGATCAGTACCCCTAATCCCTATGTTGTTCAAGGTTAAATTGTACATCTCTTTCTCCATCCTAGACTTCTTTTCTTCAAGTCTCCATTTCCAAATGCCTCTTTGATATCTCACAAGCATTGCAAATCTACTTTCTAAATCTACTTTCTAAAACTGCTACCACTAGCCTCCACCTTGCTTACAAACCCAACTCTGCTTTTTCTTTTAGTTTCCCTTGTTTCAGTTTGTGAAACAGCCACTTACAAGAACAGGTGAGAATTCTCTTAATTTTCTTGCTCCTTTTCCCCAGCATTACTTCTGAAATACTTTCTCTCTTTCTACCTCAGTGAGAAAGCCTTACTTGAAACCCTATCATTCCCTAATTAGTCTTCTCAAATGGTGCCTTAGTTACCATTTCCACTCTACTTTCCAAACAGCTTGCAAATGAATTTCCTAACATGCAAATCCTACATGCTGCTTATTTGCTTCATTTCTTAGCAATTCCTCAGAACCTTGAGGATTAAGTTGGTTTTTCCTAGCCTTCCTGGCTTACCTCCCCAAGTGTCCATACACACTTTTCAATTCGGTGACATCAAAGCATACTCAGTCTCTCACTAGGCCAGATGTTCTATGACTTTGTTCAATGTTCGAGACTTTGCATATTTGAGTGGTTCCCAACCCCTACTTAATCACCTGGTCAACTTCTATTCTTGCCCCAGGAAAGATCAAATACTATCTCCTTTTAGAAATGTTTTCTCATTGAAACCCCACAACCACCAACAACTAAATTAAGTATTTCTTTCCATGTGCTGCTATGTTACTGATGCATTTCTATTTACCAGGTTTATAAATGATGGAATTTAATCATACTTGTTTCTAATCTTTTTTTTTTTTTGGTGTGTCTTTTCAATGAAAGCTTTTGAAGATGAGACTATGTACTCATCATCCTCCATATTTGAGCACCTTGAATTGTGCCTGATATATGGTTAGTCTTCAACATATGTTTGTTGAATTGAATTGAGATTTTGATACATGTCCTAAAATAGTGATTAACAAAAAACAGAAATAGTGTTGGGTGCCCTGAACAATAACAAAAGTGAAATGACAGAACACTGAATATAAAAGAAAATAACTTTTAGGGCATGTTTTGGCGTTTTGCACAGTAATCCAATATTTTTATATATCTATGCTATTTTATAATATAAGCAATGCTCAGAGATTTCTGGTAATGGTACCTCAAGACTTTGAATCTCAAGATTCAATTATTTTTAATATACTTGATCTTTTATCACAAAAAAATAGCCACATCACATCAACCTAAAAATAAAAAATAGAATCGTACTTATTATAAACCATTTTCCTCTATTCTCTAAACTGTCCTGCAAAAACTCTATACTTCTCAGAAATTCCTCTTGAATAGTTTTTTGAGACCTTAGGCAGGTGCCCAGGGTGCTAGGTAAACAAGTACTATTGACTATGTGTGATACCTGCCATACTTCTCCCCTCCTGATCCCACTTGCCCAGGCTGTGTCTTCTGTCTCCGCTAATGCTTTCTGTGATAGGTGTCTTTGTGTTAAGTAAGATGGTATCTGTGTCAAGAATACTAATGGCAGATCCTCTCCTTTAAGCCAGTCTGGATTGCCCAACAGACAGGCTAAGTACATGCTTAGAGCACTAACAAAATATAGGCATCAGAAAAACTTTAATAAAAAATGTATTGGCTATTCAAAAAAATTCATTGACTTAGTTTTCTAGCAAAATCATAACTCATTTAAATGGTCTTATATTTATTTAACAGCTTAGGATTATTATTCTTTTTGAATGTCCATGTGGGAGAAGTAGCATAATCTTTTCGGTCTCAAAGCCTCCAGACATCTTATGGCAGTCTTCACTAACACGAATGTCCACTGCTGGCCAGGCGGCAGCTGTGGACGCCCAGTGTGAAGGGTGCTTATGTTTGTGCCACCAGCCCCATCTCATATTTGAAACCCAAACATGTGCTTGACACTTCCCAATTTTTTTTTTCCCCTTTTTGGCCTATTTTTATTACAACTCCCTTGCTCTAGCACTCAGTGATGAGTTCATGGAGATTGAAATAAAGGACACTCTCACAACTGTATTCAGAAACACTCTTCTTTTCAGTCTTTGGCCTATGCTCTTAATGGTCTTTTCCTTTTGGAATAAGTTATTTATGGTGGAGAATCTTGGTGCTTTTTGCAAGTAGACTCTGGGTAGAACCCTTCCCCCTGCCCACTGCCAACACCCCAGGTAGGTTTAAAACAAGGGTCACTGGAACTCGGTTCTGTACAGGAAGGCTGGTTCACTAAGACCTTTTTAATAATTTTTCAGTCACAATTGAAAATAATGTGTTTTATTTTCTCTAACTCTAGTTAACAAGACTATCCCTTATCTACACCATCTAATTAATTGAGATGTTACTGTATCATTTTGATCTCAGAATCGCAAAATAAACATCCAAAGACTTAGAACAGAATCAAAGAACACAGACCCTTCCAAAAAAATAAACATAACTTGTGTTAAAAATGATTAAAGAAGACAGTTTAGGTGATAAAAACAAACTTTATTTAACACTTCATGAAGCAGGCAGCCTCCATTCCCAAGGGTCCTGAGAACTGCAAAATAGGGCAGAAAACAGGGAGATTTTACAGGATCAAGAAAGAGAAACAGGGAAAAGTAGAAAGTAGAAAATCAATAAGGAACAAGGAAATGAGCATAGAGCCCCAAGGTTGGCTTGGCGTTTGGGGATTGTCTGACTGGGCATACTGCATTTCTGGTTGAGTGCAGCATTTACAGGGATGTGAAAGTTATCTAAGTTTCCATTTTACTCTCATGACATTCTGGGCAAGAGTGGCTCCATCTTGGGCCTAGAAACTTACTTCTACACTTGCTACATGTTACCCCTTTCTGAATCATCCCTGAATACTTAAGGGTTGAGTAGGAGCTCAGGAAGTCCATTGGTGAGCACATAGTCCTCACTTAATCATACCACATGCAATATTCAGGTGGCTTCACATCAGTTGTCTAGACAAGGAATGGGCAAGGGGGAGAGGATTTCCTTCTAATCTGACTGCAGAGTATCCCTGGGTTTCACTGAGTCTGTAGGAAAATTTCCCAAAATGAGCTATAATGATTTTTCTGATTTAAAAGCAAAAGAAGTAGCAATGACAGTAACAATGAGTGCCAAATTTGCTTTGATTCTTTTTTGCAGGCCATCTGTTCTTTTTTTGTGTGCTCTGTATTGTAGCATCTATTGAGAGCATTGAGCGAGATAACTAGAAACAAGCAAAATAGACTCTACTTCACTCAATCCTAAATTGCTACAACACATAGTTTTGTTGTTTAAGGAGTCATCTTTAAATATACAACTGAAATAAATACAGGAAATTCAAGCGATTTTGTGATACATGCTATATTAGTTGGACAGAAACAAACAAAAATACAGTGAATAAAAAAAAAAGATAGTTTATTTCTCTATCATATAATAGCCAGAGGTTATTTGTCCACAGCCAGCTGGGAGGCTCTGCATGGATACATTTTGTTGGGTTCTTGTTTAATGTCTGCCAGGCCAGAAAGAAGCCATTTACCCAGACCTGATGGAGAAGACTGAATATTACCCAGAAATCCTAACTTCATGCTGCACGGAAAAACAGAAGGGATTTTGAGTTGTCTTTTTTGGGGAAGAGGAAGAATTATATTAATAGAAAGAAGAGAGTGTGTGGGATTTGGAGGAGGAGGGAAGTACAGAGGGGCAGACAGAGGCCCTCTGTCTCCCCGTACTCTTTCTTTCCTTCTTACATTAGCATTAGAATTCTTCGGTCTTGACCACATGCATCCCTTCACATAGTTACACACTATTCTCCCAGGCTCTCTTGCCAGTGTCAGGCCATTTGACTAAGTTTGGGCCAATGAGGTATGAAAGAATCTGAGGTATGCCACTTCCAGCTCATCTCTTTATGGATGCTTGCTTTGCACTCTTCCCTTTCTGTTGCCTAGAAAATGGTGACAGCTGGAGAGAGCTTGGAAATAGCAGGTTGAAGACAAGAGCCATCCCCAGCCCTGGAATGCTCACCTTTGGAGTTTCTAAAACTGGGCATAAAGAAGTGTAGCCTATGTCTCTTTCCTCTGAAGGACTTGTGACTTCTGCCCCCAGTGAATTCTGGCAAAAGTAATACTATGTGACTTTCAAGGCTTGGCCAGAAGAGGCCATGTGACTTCCACTTGGTTTTTCTCAGAATCTCAATCTCAAGAATCCTGTTGGAACCCAACTGCCTTGCTCAGTCAGGCCCAAGACCCATGGAGAGGTCACGTATAGGGGCCTGGTTGACAGGGGCAGCTAAGCCCACCCTTCAAGTCCTTCCAGCCATGGTACAGAAATGTCAGTGAAGAACCTTGCAGATAATTCCTACCCCTAGTCATTTGGATCACCCCCAGACCTTCCCATCCTCCTGGCTGTGGCCCCAGACATGTTAGACCAAAGCAAGCCATCTCTGCTCTGTCCTATCCCAATCCCTAACTCACAGTATCTGTGAGTGTAAAAGTGCTCTAAGTATTTTGGGGTGTCCTTATTAAAGCCAGTTAGCCTATACCCTAAATAATAAATGCTAGATCAGAAATTATTTAAATAGTGTGTTAAACCGAAACAAGTCTATTTTGAGCACCCAACAAAATCTTGAATGCTGATTAGCTATGTCAGGTAGAACCACTTACCTATACTTAAGCAACCACCAGATTAGGGCAATTCTGACAAGAGCTGTTCAGATCTCTGGAAGAAAAATGGAGACTGCTCTGTCTGATTTGCTGGATTGATGTCGTTCCTACCTATACCTTTCTTTTCTTTTCCTTATAACTTGCTGCTCAGTGGTCTGAGGGTAGAGTAGGCTTTAGTTAAGTCTAGTTTATGATATATTCCTACCTAATAAACTTCTGATTGAAAACTTTCCTGTTAACCTTTATATCTGGGCTGGTCCATATTTCTACAGTCATTAAATAATTAACCACTTGCCTCTGAATTTGCCTTTGAGTCTGAGGGTACACACACACACGCACGCACACACACACACACACACACACACACACTGATAGCCCTTGTTGTGATAAGTTCCACAACATGTATGTGTTCCAACTCCATAATCTCAATAGTCTGTTTTTAGAGGGCGTGACTCTCATCTCTATTATTTTTCTACCTTTATTATTAGTAGGGTGAAAACCTACAATACAAAGTGATAGAGATAGATTTAGACGTAAATTACAATACTTTCTTGGGCCACAGGCCACCACACTTGGGGGAGAGAAAAAGAGATTGTGGTTGATGAAACTAACCCCCAAGAGACCATGTGCACCAAAAATCTCTTGTTGTCTTAGATAGTTGAAATCCTAGTAAGTGATGGATCAAGGATGAGCAATCAGACAGCCATACCTTCTCATATTTGGAGATACAGCAATAAGTCAAAAACTGGCTATAATTCTGTTCATTTCCACTTTTCTCTATTCCCTTCTGCTTTATCAACTCTTTTCTTCTTTTTTTAAATTTTTTTTTAAGATTTTATTTATTTATTTGACAGAGAGAGACAGCGAGAGAGGGAATACAAGTAGGAGGAGTGGGAGAGGGAGAAACAGGCTTCCTGCTGGGCAGGGAGCCTGATGTGGGGGCTCGATCCCAGAACCCTGGGATCTTGACCCGAGCCGAAGGCAGATGCTTAATGACTGAGCCACTGAGGCGCTCCTCAACTCTTTTCTTCTGATGTTGCAGATGAAATGAAATTCCTGTGGGACAGGTTGTATTTATTTTAGCAGCTTATGTAAACTATCTAAACCATACAAAAGACTTTCTCAAAATAAATATTCTTGTGTTTGCTTTCTTGAAAGTACTCAGATAGCCCAGGTCAAAGTGAAGTTCAAGGTGTGGATGCAAAGACAGGAGACCTGGCTCCTTCTGCCAAATCTGTCACTTGGAGACCCCAACCAAATCTCTGATTGGGAAGCCCGTGTTCCTCAAATGTAAAATATGGGTTGTATTAAGCTCTTTCTAAAGTGTCTTCCATTTCTAAGATTTTGCAAACATATTGATTTAAAGAATAGTAGTTGAGAGTGTGGGTTCTCAAGCCCTTAGCCTGGGCTTGAATCCCAATTCTCCCACTTACCATCTGTGTAACCTTGAACGACTGACTTAACTTCTATGTTTCTCAGCTATGTCATTTAAAACATGTGCAAATGATGGTCCCTACCTCATATGGTTATGTGAGGATTCAACAAGGCAACGTGTGTATAGTGAATAAGATAGTACCTGACACATGGAGGGTTTAACAAGCATTTGATTCCATTGTGCATAAAAAACCACCCATTGTGGCATCTGGGTGGCTCAGTTAGCCTCTGCCTTCAGCTCAGGTCATGATCTCAGGGTCCTGAGATTGAGTCCCGCATGGGGCTCCCTGCTCAGCGAAGAGTCTGCTTCTCCTTCTCCCTCTGCCTCTGCTTGTGCTCTCTCTCTCTAATAAAAAAACAAAATCTTAAAAAACAAAACCCACCCATTATTTCATGTCCATTCGGTGCTAGAGAGTTCAGAAACCCAAGGCCACAAGACTAGTAATTTGTTGAGCATCATCTCAACCATGGTTATGGTTGACTACATATACCCAGAAAGTGTGGCTTATTGAAAATTCTAGGAAATGGCTCTATATAACATCTCCAAACCTTTAGAATCATAGAATTATTTGAAGACAGTAAGTTTGAACTCCTGAGTTTGTTATTATTATGTCTGCCTACTTCTTTAGTGTCCCTTTCTGGCAAGCTTTCCATTTTTCATTTTTCTTTGGCAGTGAAAGCCACTTGTATTGTTTTTGGTTCCATATCTGTGAAACCGTCTGAATCTCCTAGTCCAACACTTTCTTCCAGGATTTTCCCAGGGACACATACAGGAGAAATATATGATATGAGTCCTTATATTAGCCAAGCATCAGACATTAGCAATTTCCAAGGTAACCTTTTATTTACTAGCAGGGTAATTTCTTTACTCTTTTATTCATTTATTTTTATAATCTGGACAGGGGAGAGACACAGAAAGACAAGAAGGTAAGTGACCCTGAGTCAGATGAAAGGGAAAGAAGAGAAAGCAGACTGAGGCAAAACCAGGGTGGCAAAGGTAAGTAAAATCCTATGGATTCAAATAATACTCATCACTTACCAAGCTCTCCTTATTACTCAGAGCAACACACACAAAAACAACCAGATCACTGTTGAGATTTTCAGCCCTATTTTCCCCTCTAAGAAACAGAGAAATACTAAGAATGTTCATTGCCTTCAGATAGTATTTCAAATAACTGTGAAATGGTCCCCTGCTCATACCATTTTCATTTATTTAAGAAATATCGACTATCGGCTAATGCTGTGCCATGTACTCAGCCTGACATTGCTGGTAGGGGTTGCAGGAGTGCTAAGACATAGAATGTCCAGGTTGTGAGGACCGGCTCCTGGTCTGGTGGAGTCTGATGAAGATGCTGAGCATGTAATGATAGTAACAACAATAATGGGAATAGAAGGCAGTGATCCCAGGGGTGGAAGAAAAGAGATGTTTATGCTGACCAGATTATAGACTAGCTCTTGATCGGTATGCTGATGTGGGTGACTGACATGTGTGAGTGGGTGAGAGAGTGTTTTCTCAGTGTGGCCCTTCCCAATCAAATCAGTCCATGTTACAAAGACCTAAGGAGGCTTCATAGCAGGGAAGGCTTTAAATCCGTTCAGATGTATATCAGATGCTAATGGATTTTTGACTGATAAACATAACATCAAGGTACTCTTCTTGGATATACACAAGCTGGGAGATAGGACAAGTCTGCTCAGCCGAGGAATGAAGCCTGATAATTTGAATGTGAGTAATACGAATTTTGCCAAGAATCATAAAAAGTAAATGAAATAGACTAATGGGACAGGCCTTGTGCACAAAACCAAATATAAGCTCGAGCAGCTGGGTTGGCCCTTGCTGAAATGGCTGAAGTAGGCACGATCTGACTTTGAAACCCTATAGTATGCTTCCAGCTCTTTCTCTTCCTGGCCTGACAACCTCTAGACCCCTCGTCTCTCACCACCCTTTTATCCTGTTGACAGCAAACTGCACAGAAATCCCCCTCTAAAGCATGAGCCAAAAAGTGATTATGCTTCACTCTACATTTCCAAAGGGGTCCTGAAGAGTGGAAATCACTGGGGCTTTAAGACATGGGTATCTAACAATGGGACATAGTTTGTGGTGGAGGCATTATCTGGAGACCGCGGGACTTTCTGCCTGTAACTGCCCAGCACATCGGGAACAATTTACACTGTCATCTCTGTCAGGTAGCCTGCTTTTGGGGACAGGGCTGTCCAGTTGGAATCTCTTCAGCTTTCAACAGCCATTCCTAAGATAAGGCCTTTCTTGATCTTTTTAAAAGGCTGGCAATCATATTCTCTTCTTCTTTTGGATGAAGAAACTGAGAAGTAAACTTCAAGAACAAAATATCCTCACAGAGCCACATAGCAGCAGTATTGGTGTCTTCTCAAACTGGCCAAATCACTGAACTGCAAAATAACTCATCATCTTTTTTGACCTTAGCCTTGCTCGCTCTCCCTCTGGGTCCTCACCCTCTCTCCACTCCGTTTCATTTTGGAAGGCAAAACTAATTTTAAGATGCACTTAAAAGTAGACCTTTTAAATATTTATTGAAAGCGTTGTCTCAGTCCTCTCAAAAGATAGTTTAGATTTTTAGCCAACTGCTTTCCATGTTTTTTTTCCCCTCCATGCACCAGGATGTATATTTAAAATAACTTTTATTTACAAAACCGTATCTTAGCAACAGTGACACAGCACAAGAGTGTGTTATCTAAAGCAAACCAATTCTGGCCATAAACTATATAAGCGAAGCAGCTAAATGTGATTGGTATAGCTCTCCTGAGATACCATGAGCCTGAGGTGTTACATGAAATTAAGGGTATATTTTTCAGAAACCTAGGATGATCTGCTATCCATGTTTAACTCAAGGGATGGGCCACACTTTTTCTTCCTAATTATAGAATCATAAAATTTTGGAGCTGAAAGAGATATTGGAGGCTTCCTAGTCCAGTCCTGTGATGCGATAATGGGGTGAGGGGAAACAAGGTAAAAAGATAACTCTCTTCAGAGTACACAGGTGGTAAGTAGCAACACTGGGCCAAGAAATTCGGTTTCCTGACTTTTTGTCTGGTAACTCCAGTCACTTGTGTGAGAACAGTGGTCTTGCCTTTATTGCACACGAATCCATTTAAATGCCCACTTTTAAAATGAACTTCTGAATGAATGGTTCCAACATGTATGAATATGGACTTAAAGAAGCTTTTGTTTTTTGTGCAAAAAATGAAGAGATGATGTTTTCATTTTACATAATTCATAGTCCACTATTATTACCTTATCAGAGATCACTGAAACTGACAACATCAAATGTCAGCAAATGTCTAGGTGATTGCTCGTGATCAATGACAAACTCTATTTGTTTGTGTGTGTCCAAATTAAGAGAGAATCATCCAGTTCAGTGAGATGTTGTGACAAGGGCTGGCTCTGGAGTCGGACCTACCAGTGTTACCTTAGGAAAGATGCTGACACTTCTGTGCATCAGTGGCCCCCACTAAAAAATTGGAGATATATTCATATTTGTAGGAGTCTTGAGATAATTAAATGAGGTCATTTATTCAAAATGCTTATAACAGTTCTTGGCAAATAGCACATAAATATCTCTTAGTTATTTGAATTTGTAGTGGTAGGGAAGTTATTAGGAGGATACCAGTGGTAAGTTCTAACCATGTCTTTCTTCTTTTGGTCTGAGAAACTCTATTTAAATTCTAAGCAATTAGCCTTATTATGAAGGATACTCTTGGTGGTTGTTCCAAAACAAATGGCAAAGTGTCTTCATTGATTTCCCTGGTTCCTTT
>CM052899.1:54841803-54858275 GCA_028534135.1 Potos flavus
AGCACTGGGTGTGGTACATAAACAATGAATCTTGTAACACTGAAAAAATAAAATAAAAGTATTTGGGGGGAAAAAATTAAAAAAATAAAAAGTTAATTTCTACATAAAAAAATTAAAATTAAAATTAAAATTAAAAAAAAATATTTAACCAAACTATACATGCTGAAAAGTACACAAATCCCAAGTGTACGGCCTAATGAATTTCCACAAAATGAGCACACCTGCCCAGATCAAGAACTAGAGCACTGTTAGATTCCAGAAGCCCCTTCATACCCCTACCCAATTGTTACCTGCCCCTCACTTCCCAGAGGTAGCTCTGATTTTTTTTTTTTTTTTAAGATTTTATTTATTCATTTGAGAGAGAGAACACAAGCCAGGGAGAGGCAGAGGGAGAGGGAGAGGCATACTCCCAGCTGACCTGGGAGCCCGACATGGGGCTCAATCCCAGCATCTGGAGATCATGACCTGAGCTGAAGGCAGACACTTTACCATCTGAGCCACCCAGGTGCCCCTGAGGTAGTCCGATCTTAACATGGAACACCATGGTTCAGTTTTGCCTCATTTTGAACTCCATTTGAATTGAATCATACAGTATATATTTACATTAGTTTTGTATTCTGTGTAAAAATTTACCACAAACTTAGTGGCTTAAAACAACACAAATTTATTATCTCACAGTTTCCCTGGGTTAACAGTCCCACATCATGTGGCTGGATTTCCTGTTCAGGGTCTCACGTGAGTGAAATCTGTCTGGATTCATAGGTTCTGAAGCTGACCTACCTCAAAAATAAAGAAGTGCTCCAGGAGCCCATAGAGCTTTGCCGGAAATAATGGCATTGATTTTAGGTCAAATCTATTATAGGGTACAGCGGCATTTTTTAGACCAACATTAGAGCAACCTTTTTATAGGCCACAAAATGTATAATATTTATATATGTGTAGGAAAAATTCTGAGAGACTTCGAAATTGACCAAAAATGTATTCTTCTAGCATACCCTTTCAGGTTTTTTCACTCTTTCATTGTCTTTATACTATTTTTACAACCCTGCAAGCGGTAACTGAGAACAATGCAAAGATTCTTCCCCACAGAAGTACAAACTCGTTGCGTTAGGTGTGGAATTATTACTTGAGGATAGACCTGTTGTTTATCCATTTGTAACCTTATTTCAGCATTCCTTACTTGCCTATGTACGTGTGATCCTTTACTTTTTTAAGTTTTTATTTGAATTCCAATTATCATACAGTGTGATATTCATTTCAGGTGTACAATACAGTGACTCACACTTCCATACATCACCCGGTGCTCATCAGAAGTACATTCCTTAATCCCCATCAACTACTTCACCCATTGTCCTCTCCCTCCAACCATCAGTTTGCTCTCTATAGCTAAGAATCTCTTTCTTGATTTGCCTTCCTCTCTCTTTTTATCCCTTTGCATCTTGGTTTTGTTTCTTAAATTCCACATGGATGTGTGGTCCTTTAAATTTTCTTTTGAAATTGGTTGTAACATCTTACTGATTTCATCATCAGTTTAGTTAAATAACATGTTTGACCTGTATTCATTTTATATTTGCATGAGAGTCATGCAAATAGACTTTTAAAAATCTATTCTTTTTTTTCTAAAGATTTTATTTATTTATTTGACAGAGAGAGAGAGATCACAGGTAGGCAAAGAGGCAGGCAGAGAGAAATGTGGAAGCAGACTCCCTGCTGAGCAGAGAGCCTGAAGCGGGGCTTGATCCCAGGACCCTGAGATCATGACCTCAGCCGAAGGCAAAGGCTTTAACCCACTGAGCCACCGAGGCACCCCTAAAAATCTTTTCTTAAACATAACTTAATAATACTTTGATTACTGTGTATTGTATAAATGCCTATTTATAGAAGCTAGAACAAATTTACTCTAAATGGATTCGAGGATTTCCAAGTATTCCAACTTCGAGCTACATTTTTAAAATTTATTTTGTTCTTCATCAGGAATGAAGTGGACTTTTATGTTACTTTTCCAATGGACTGAGGAGTGTGTTTATAGGATCCGTCTATAATTTGGTAACAATGTACATTTAATCATATTAGTAAATTATTTTAGTAATTTCCCATGACTCTTCTGGTAAAATCCCACATCCTTAACTGGTCCCATGCTCCCTGTCCTGGAAGTTTTCCACACTCTAGCAATACTGGTCTTTCTTCAGTCTCTCAAACACAACGTGTATATTCCTGAACTCCAAATCTGCACCCATGCTATTGGTTTTGCTCAGAAAGCCTTTCTCCACCACCTATAAGGGCTCCCTTTTATTTCTGCACATCTTCCTTCCTTTCACATTCCTTCCCTTTCTTTTTTTTCTTCACATCCTCCCCACCACTCCCAGAGCGTTATTCATTCCTATTCAACCTTTAGATTTCAACTCAAGCTTTTCTCTCTCAGGCAAGTCTTCCTAATTCCACCCCCAGAACAAATCAGATCCCTTTGTTGCATACTCTCAGGACCAGATTTTCTTCTTTCTTAGCATTGAAACCGTTTCGTAATTATGTATTCAATCTTTGGGATATTTTAGTTAACTTTTAAATTAAGGTCTAGGTCTTTTTGGCTCACCTGTGTATCTGCAACTTCTAGTAATTTTATGTGTACTTCTAACATATTATGTGTACTCAATAAATACTTAACTACATTGGCATCTCACTACTTTTCTTTGCCATGAGGTCAAACATGTGAAATTGTCACTTTTCAACTGTTTTTATATATTAATAATGATAATTTCTAAAGTTTCAATCAAGTAGCAAGATCTTTCTAGACACAGTTATTTTGGACAGGGTGCAAATGAATCTCGGAAGTCATTTCTCCATGTAAGCATTGTTCAGCAGTGATTAAAAATTATCTGGATCCTGGGTTCAAATTCTATCCCTTACTATACTGTGGCATGACTCAAGAAAAGGTTCAAAAATCTTTTTGTGCCTTATCTTTGTCATTTATGACATGAATATATAAGTAAGGTAGTTGTAAGGATTAAATAAATTAATATATTGAAAGCAATGTATGTATTTAAATTGGGATTAGTTCAGAGTAATAATAGCTATTTTTTAAAAAATACTTTTGTGATCTGATTTCATAAGAAATTTATGTTTAAAAAAAAATCCCTATCATCTAAAGCCAATAAATATTCAGAATTG
The DNA here is from genome assembly GCA_028534135.1 of Potos flavus. Lineage (NCBI taxonomy): Eukaryota > Metazoa > Chordata > Mammalia > Carnivora > Procyonidae > Potos > Potos flavus. The sequence goes on from CM052899.1 coordinate 54,844,969, forward strand.
TTAGAGTTGTCAGTGACAGCCTTAAGTGGCTGGTCAATACAGATCCTTTGTTTTGGAGGAAACAAGCGTGTCATATTGCAATAAACACTGATAACTGGTTATTTCAGTAGCAACATTTTTCCACATGATAGGAGGAGAAGAGAAATAAATTAACATTTTGTTGTAATTTATTAGTCTGATTAGTAAAGTATAAACACAGGATCCCTCCTGCAGCCCTACTCTATGGAAACTGATGGTCTTGGATTAGTTTAGTTTCCTTATGATATCCTCTAAACATATTTGAAAGGTGCTCATGAGGAATCCAAGAATAAGCCCCCCAAACTGAAAGCATTTCCCTAAATGCTAAATGTTTCCCAGATCACTAATAATCCTAGTTGTGTCGTGACAAATAGAGGACCTACAATTAAATAAATTTGGAAAGACTATTTCTCCTCTTGATGCTTCCCACTGAATGTTCATACATTAAAGCTCTAAGAAGTTTTTTAGTAAAGAAACATACTTGACTATAAGCCATTGATGTCCAAATTTACTACAATAACTTTCTTTTTAAACATTATACTTATGAACACATTGAAAAACTAGTGCCCATTAAACACACTTGGGAAGCCCTGATTTTAGGTAGTCTCCAAACTATTTATGTTAGAAAACAAAATTCAACTGAGTAAATTTGAAGATTTAATTGGCTTTATTAATGATTCATCAATTAGGTAGCAGCCCATCTTAGCAGATAGGAAGGAGCTCTGAAGAGCTGTACAAAAGGGAAGGGTTTTATAGGCAGAAGGGGACAGATAAAGGAAGTTTCTAAAAATTAGTGGATTATTTTAGGCAAGGTCACCTTCCTTTGCGGGGTGGATGGAGTCTATCAAGCCAATTACCTCATTAGTGCTGACCAGGTAATTCCTGATTCAGTGGTTAAAGGTCACATTCTTGGGAGAGGCTGAAATGCAACTAAGTTAGGTATTAAGTCTTGATTTACTGATGTGGGGTTTAGCACAAGTGACTCCATTTTGGCCCCATTGTTTCTTTTTTAACCTACATTGTTAGAAAGAAAAATTCACAACATAGTCATTTAAAGAGAATTTGTGGAAAGGATTGTAAACTGTGATATCTTTTGCTAGCTATACAAACACACAAATGTACTCTTTTATATTCCAGTTTATGATAAATAACTTTCAAAGTAAAATTCCAAACTTCAAATTAAAAATATAGCAACAATTATATGTAAGTTTATTTAAACTCAACATTCTGGGTAGGGACTAGCATTTAGGGCAACTTTAAACTAATGAAAATAGTACATTCCATGCTAGCATATGCAAATAGGAAAACAGAACTACCTAATACATTGAAAAGAAATCAGGATAGGAAAACTTTCCTTACATAATTCTCAATTATGGTTCTGAATAATGATATGCAACCTGCATTCACTCACTTTCATAGTTTGGAAGATTCCTCTAAAAATAAAGCTGCAAAGATTATGCGTATTTCACAGTTGGCTATGTTGTCATAGGGTTACTCTATAATTAAATTTACTAAGAATTTGACATACCTTTTTCTCTCCAATCTCTTTCCACTGAAACATAATAGAAAGTTTTTAATACTACAATAGTGAGTGAAACTGGACAAAGTTACTTTTTTAAAAAGATAAAAAATGAGAAGTCCCTATATGAGAAAAATACTTGCCAACCTTGAAACATTTGTTTTCATGCAGATATCATGAATTCTCATGTGGAATATTTATGTATGAGAGGTCTACTAATGCCACATGGCAATGAGCACTATTATCCACTATATATTTCTGTTTAAGATATTAATTGTCCGTGAAACCTTGCTCTCATTCTATAATGTGAGTTGTTTGAGGTAAATAGCTATCCAGTTAGGGATTGATTTCCTAGCTCCTGTTCATCTAGGTGATGAACATTAGTTCTGACCAACAGAATGTGAGATATGATGACATGTGTCACTTCCAGGCCAAGGAGCCAGTGTTGCTCTTCCTACAGACCCCATATGACCACCAGGCAACTCTTTATCTTGTAAATTGTATATAATTATTTGTGACACAGACATTCACGTTATTTTCTAGGGTTTCCTATCTAAAATCATTTGTTGATCATTATGTGTGTTAAAAGATAATTGTCAGCAAAAGGTAAAATCATGATGCTCCTACAGACATAAAAATGAGAACTTGTTAAGGATTTTATTCTATTCATTGAATAAGAGAACCATTCCCTCAGAGGTTATAACTAGCTCAAAGGAAAAGCACATACACACACAAAAAAGCACATGAAGTGAAAGAAATGCTGAAGTACATTGTAGAGACAGGACCATTTTTATAAGGAGAGGAGAGATGCTGAAATAGCCAATTAAATCTCTACCAGTCAAGACAGAATGTGCATGTTTATCATTTATGACAGTTTAAGAATTATCAAATAACTCAGAGACAATGAAAAGCTAGAATCAGAGAACCTGGAAGGATATTTTGTATGTAGGCATTATGTAGTCTCCAGTGAAACACAAATTGTTTCCTACATGTGGAAGGAGATGAATTAGAAACCAACCTGCTATTTAATGCTTTTATGTAAGCCATCTAACGACAGTTCACACTGATACTTTTTAAAAATTAGCTTTACTCTGTCTTTATTTTAAATGTATTATCTTATTAGATGTGTTATTAAAGTAACACATATATTACCATAATTTTTTAATATTTTAATAACTATTTCTATATTGTTTATTTTTTTGATCTTCAGTATTTTCCTTTATATATTTAAAATTCTGAGAAGTCAAAAGGATTCCATAGATTGCTAAAGACAACCATGGCAAAAAAAAAAAGATTAAGAATCTCTGCTCTAGCAGAAAATAATTAGGAAGGCATGTTAGTAATGTGGGTTGGTTGTTATTGGCTGTGTTTGTATGGCATTAAAAGAAAGGTATTAACTCAGATGAGAATGGTCCAGTTTGTAAGCAAAATTGAAAGTGAACAGTCTAGAGATTTAGACCTTTTAGGGTTGGGGAAAAATTACTGCAACAGACACTAGTCTTATGACTGAAAAAGCTTGAGCAGTGGAGGTCCATTCAAAATAAGGATTTGCCATACAGGAATATTCAGATCATTTCAATGTAGTCACTATCAGGTTAAAAGAGAGAAGCATTGGGCAGAAAAAAAATAAAGCTGGCCTGAGAATTAATGTCTAAGAAAGAAAATTTTGTATTGTTATGGCACATGGACCTGGAGACAAATAGATCAGAAGCTTACAAAACTTTGAAAACATATTGCCAAAGAAACCAGCAGCCTACCTTTGACTCATTAAGCTTTAAACAACCACTGGGCTCCCAAATTTGCATTAATATGAAGACACTTGCAAAAGGAGTTCACCACCAAGAAAGGCACATATTCCAAAATCCATTTCAAATGAGACCATCAAGATAATGAACAAAATAGAGTATCTCGGAGGATAATTCTGGGCCATGGTTACAGGGGCCATTGAGAACAATAAACAAATGAGTTCCCTCCAGAAAGCAGAATCAAGGTCTAAATAAGAAACTTCTCTCTACCTGGCTAAAGGAACTCATAGGGCCTGCCTTCAGGTTTTCATCAGTTCTAAGGACAAGTAACTTTTATGCCTGTAATGCTTACTGTGATATTGTGATATAATAAGAAATTTATATTTTGGTCTTCATCCCCAGTCCTGGCCAGAGCTCCTAAAACCTCTGTTATTTCCTGAGTGATGGGGGATAGCAGGAACATCTTACACAGAGCTCCTAAATCCTTTGAAATTTCGTGGGTGATAGGATCGTCTTTTGTTTTAATGAGATTACACTTGATGGGCTTCTGGATGAGGGGCTGATCATCAGAAAGATCAAGCTTGATTAGAAGCTTATAACTTTCAGCCCCGTCTCCTATCCTCTAGGGAGGGTAGAAGAGCTAGAGATGAAGTTAATCAATCATGCCTATGTGGCGAAGCCTCCATAAAAATTCCTAAAGTACAAGATTTGGAGAGATTCTGGGTTGGTGAACACATCCATGAGCCAGGAGATGGGTGTACCCTTTACTCTAAGGATAGAAGATCCTGAATTTCTGGACCTCACTCTATATATCTCTTCATCTGGCTCTTCATCTGTATCGTTTACCATATCCTTTATTACAAAAAAAACTGGCAAATATAAGTAAGTATTTGCCTGAATTCTTGAGCCCTCCCAGCAAATTATTGAACTAGAGGAGATGGTCATGGGAACCCTAATTTATAGCTGGTCAGAAGTAACAAACAACCTAGAACTCACAATTGGCATCTAAAGTGGGGGCGATCTGAGTTCCTTCATCTGTGGGATCTAACACGACTTCCAGATAGAAAGTGTTAGAACTGAATCGAACTGTAGGACCCTGAGCTGATGTCAGAAAATTGGTCAGTATGGGGGAAAAACCTACACATTTGGGGACCAGGAGTAAAGTGGTGTGCACAGTAGAGGAAAACACAGTTCTCCTTTGGTTGGTGTAAAGAAGTTTTCCCAGATACTTCTGTTTTCAGAATGTGAGGTTTTATTGCTTTTTTTGTTTTTTGTTTGGTTTGGTTTGGTTTGGTCCTTGCCCCACCACTGCATATTGGATGTTGTCAGGATGGAGGATTAAATAGAGAGTTTTCCTTTTAGTTCACGTGTTGCCAGAGTGCAAGGAACCATATCCACCCCTGCTGGGGAGAATCATTCATCACCCAGAGATATTGAACTCTTAGCTGGATGTGGTAGCTGGTTGAAACTTTTGGTTTCATCCCTCAGAGATGAGATGCTTATACAGTTGACCCTTGGGCAACCAGGGGTTAGGGGCGCTGATATCCTTCAGTTGAAAATCCACATATAACTTTTAACTCACCAAAAACTTAGCTACTAAGAGCTTAGTGTTGACAAAAGCCTTACTGCTAACATTAACAGTTGATTAACACATATTTTGTATGTGATATGTGTTATATATGTATGCTCACAAAGTAAGCTAGAGAAAAGAGAATGTCAAGAAAATCATTGGGAAGAGAAAATACATTTACACAGCTGTATGGTATTTATCAAAAACAATCCATAAATAAGTCGACCTATGCAGTTCAAATCCCTGTTGTTCAAGGGTCCATTGTATTTTTTTTGTAGAAGAAAGGTTTGGATGCTTATTTGGTGTCAAAAAAGGCAGATTGTGGTAGAGATGGTTAACTGTATATCAAAGATTCACACTCCCCTTAGCCCAGTGTTATCATTGCTGGTGAGCAACTTTTTAACTAGAGATAATATTTCCCAGCTCACATTGCATCCACAAGAGTCCATGTGATAAGTTCTTCCCAGTAGCATAAAAGGGAATGGCTTATGTGTCATTCTGGGCAGAAAACATCATCTCAGTTCATCTGCATATGCTTTCAACTGCATGCAGAATATCTTTAGAACTTCTGAATCTAAGGATAAGAGTAGAAACATAATAAAGAAGGAGTCTGGGAACTACCTCATTACCAGAAGGAAGGATGCTTTAGGAACCCTCCAAACTGCACTGTTTATGTGAATGGATGAGAAATAAATTTTGTGTTATTATAATAAGCCACTAAATTTGAAAACTTTGTATGCTTTCATGTGTTATAACAACTAATGTCGTGCCATATATATATATATATATATATATATATATAATAACTACTGTTATAACAACTAATACATACATGGGTGGAGATCCCAGGTGGGCAGTTAAATAAGAGTCTAGAGTTCAGAGGAGCAGAGGAGAGGTTGGGAGAAGAGATCTAAATGTAGAAGTTAATATTATGTGTTAATATGTTTTTAAAGTTGTGCAACTAGATACCACTTAAAGAGAGAGGGTATTTAGAGATGAGAACTAGGATCAAGGTTCAGCTTTGACAATTTCAACATTAGAGGATTGTTAAAGAAGTTGAAATCTGCAAAGGATCTTGAGGCTGCCTGCGAAGTAGAAAACAAACGATAGCTTTATCCTAGACGCAGAGAATAAATTATTTCAAGGAGCAAAGAGTGGTCAATGATTTTCAATACAGCTGAGAGCCCAGTCAAGATGATTAATGAATAGTCTATTGAATTTAGTAACTGGAAAACTATTTGAGACTTTTGCAAAAACAATATCAGTAAATTTGATGGGAATGGAAGCTTGATTTGAGTAGATTCATGAATAATCGGGATAGAAGGAAATAAAAATACATAAAGTTAAGGGGCCAACAGACAGGATGGAAGGCAAAAAAGAATGTGGAGTCAGGAAAGGTAATGCTAAGGTAGAAGAAATGTGCTAGAGAGAATACAAAGGATCTAATCATTAGGAAGAAGTTGCTCTAGGAGAAAGAAGGGAAGGAAGTGGAGACAGGACACAGAGCATCATGGCAGGGTTGACGTTTCTGGGGAAATAAAAACACTTATTCTTTTGCAGCAAGAAGGAAGATACAGACAATATGAATATGGATGGATACAGCTTTATTGATGTACTGGTTATGTTTGGTTTTGAGTACTTTTACAATAAAGTAAAACATGAGGGTATCGCTCAAGTGCGTGAAGAAAGGGGTATTAGGAATTTGAAAACAGAAGGTATAAAATAGTCATTGCAGAATGAGTGAAAGTGAAGCTTTCTAGCCAAACATAATAAGATGGATGGGCACTTTTGAATGCCAATTTGAAGGCTTCATTCACTATTTTTAGAACATATTCAATCACAAGTTATATGAGTAAATGTTTTTTTCTTCTGTAATGAGCAAAGGTAGATAGCTGAATTCAACAAATGATGGAATTTTTTTCTAGTGTATATAAGAGAGGGAACACAAATTATTTGGGGGTGTTTGCACTGAAGTGATATGATGACCACTGGCAATAAGTAAAGAAGAAATTGAAAAAAGGAGGGAATAGTGATATTGAAAAGGTATATTGGCTGAGAGCAAAGAACTGGGGCAGAGTTGATTTTTGAAGTAATTGAACTAGTAAAAGCTACCAGAGCTAGATGAACAGGTCAGAGTGTGGGCTATTTGAAACAGAAATTTCTGTGATGGTGCAGCCCCTTGTCATAATAGGCTCAGGGTAGGGCAGAATGATGGGAATGGGTGGCAAAGATGAGGCCAAAGGAAGAAAATCAAGGATGAGAGCAAAGAACTGAGAGGCCAATTCATTTACTCTGAGAATGATCTATATGAAAGGTTAAGATTTCAAGTCTTCTATAATTGGAGAATGACCAAGAAAATGGTTTATGACAGAAATGAAGAAAGTTGGTAGGTGGTTAATCAAAATGGATAACCTTCAAAGAAGTATGGTTTTTGAAGAAGGATGGTAGCAGTAAGAGGAAAGCTCACTGACCCCCATATTCTGATGTTAAGGCACCAGTGAGGATGAGCTATGCTTTGCACTTTCAGTGTTTGTCCTTCATAAATTTGATATTCAAAAGTAAACAAGAGGGAAAAAATTTGAATATTAATCAAATAATATTCTGCCCCAAATCTCTTGTATTGTTCCCCACAGTCTAGGCTGCTCATGGATTGCATCTTACTCATTCAAAAAATGGATGCTGCTATAGAAACAGCAAACAAGAAAGCAATTGCTGGAATTTTTTTGTGCTACACTATATTTTACAAATTTATGTATGTAAATTATCTTGAAAGAAAAGACTTTGATTTACAGAAACTGAGCATCTCAGAACAGCAGCCACAAAAAGATTTGGAAAACTGTATGGTAATGTAAAAGCCTCATTTCTGCTGAAGATTTGGTAAAGATTTTCATAAAAATAGACTTTTATTTCTGGCAATCAAGAGTTTAAATGTTCAAAGAAATCTTCCCAGTACAGCGTGTAAAAATTTTAGATATATTTTTAGGGCATTTTTTAAGAGCAAAAAAGAAAAATTCTTATAGAATAAAAACAATAACAAAGCATACACCTATAGGAGCACTTGAGAGTTAAAACTGGCAATTGCCCTGAATAATTTTCTCTTACTTCTTTTCTTTGTCCCTCCCTCTTTCCCTCCTTCCTTCCTACCTGCCTGCGTTTCCTTCTTTCTTTCTTCCCACCCCGTCCTTTGTCTTTCTTTCCTTCTTTCTTTTTCCAAGTCTCTCAGTTTCTTTCATACTTTGTCTTCTGTCCAGGTGGTTCAGTTGTGCTCTATCTTGCTGCCTGTGACTTTCCAGCATCAGTGATACTTTGCCATTCTGTGTCAAGCAAAACCATTAAAACTCTCATTGAGACTGTTTTGCCTTTTCACAGTTTCTAAAAATACGATGCCATTTTCAGTATTATCATAAATCCCTTTTTGCAGTTCTTGTATTCTTTTTGAAGTGCCTACTATGAATTCCCTTGATCTGAATATCTTTTGAATATGAAAATATTAGGTAATGATGACACTCCCATCACCATGAAGAGCTGCTCCCATATTCTGCTATCTTCTCCTATACTTTCGTTTTTTTCTACATATATTCAATAGATTGCAGGTATTTGTTTTATTTATGCTTTTTTGGATATGCATCTTGCTCGTACTTATTTTTAATTTGTGTATCTCTTGTGTGTGAAGAATTTATATTTATGTGATTTTTTTTGGCAAGTAGACAGTAGGATGCATTATATTTATGTGAGTGCATTCTTGGAAGTACCTTCATCTTATTCTCTATATAATATTTCTAACACATTTGGAATTTGTTATTTTTATCTGACATTAAAAATAATAAAATGATTAAAGCATTATTCTATGTCTATGGTATGAATGTCTACTATTCTTTTTTTTTTTTGAATGTATACTATTCTAATGCCCACTATATGAACAAATATCAAAACAGTATAATTTCAGACTGTAATTGCAAATATGCTAAAGCCCAAGAACATATTATTACATTTGATGGAACTTAGCTGAAATTGCCTACTGAAATAGATGTTTATTGCCTCTGAAGAGCACTACAGAAGTCCCTGTTGTGGGAGGAGGAGAGGAGCCGAATATTTTATATGAATTTTTTTCAAGCTCTAAAATATATGGTAGGGTATTGCAAGCTGATTTTATTTAAAAAAAAAAAAAAAAAAAAAGGACCCAGCTGCTTTCTAGATTTCATTTAAAGGTTCACGGAGACCAAAATAAGAGGTATAGAAGGTCAAGGATGACATTTTTGCTACATGAGCAAAAAGTACAAAAAAAATGAGGGGTGCTTTAAAAGCGTTTTCTAGCTAGGCACTGAGATGGATTAAACTTTTGTTCAGCAAATATTTTTTTCTTAACTTCATACCTCCTTAGAAGGAGGACACTTCCCTGTACTTTTGATGTTGGCCCTTCTCCATGCGACTCATTTTAGTCATTGGAATGTGGGTGGAAGTGAGCATGTACAAGGTCGGATTTGGATCTTAAATGACACTGTCTATTTATACATATTCAGTGAGCGCTTCTGACCTCTCTCAAAGTAGCCACTACTCCTCAGAATGAACATCCGTTGAGTGGAGCATCTCTGAAACCAAGGCCATAGAGGCTGACCCATATGGTCTCAAGGGTGAGAATAAATACTTCTTGATATATGATATAGCGACAGTGAGGTTGTTTTATGTGCAAATAAGAGTGACTTATACAGATACCTGATGACCGTAGGAACTAGTCAGAAACAACTTACCACACCCTTGATCCTTGGACACTTCTCTAGCTATCACATAGGCCTCTCCAACACAGGGATTGAATGGACTTACCGTGCCTCTTTAAAAGCTGCCTACCCCTTGTTTGTCCAATTCTGACCTCCTTAGACATCTGATGGTTCCTTTTACATTCGTCTTCATTCAAGATATGAATTTATATTTGTTCAAAGCTCTCTATTTCTGAGGATATTTGTTTCTTACTGAAGGAACCTTGCTGAGATAACTTAAATCAACTGAGTAAACTAAATGAGAGAAAGGGAATGCAAAGTAAGCAGATAAATACTTAACAAATAGCAAAGTGATAGACTTAAATCCAAACAGATCAATTATTAATGTAAATAAAAGTGAAATAATTTCTCCAATTAAAAGATGAAGATGATTATATTGGTCAATAATAAAGCTAACTATATGTTGCTTATAATAGATTTACATAAAATATAAGGACATAAAAAATAAAGGAAAGGAGGATTGAAAGAGATGTATCATGTAAACATCACCTAAAAGAAATATTTTATAGCCATAATAAAATCAAATTAGTAGAGTTTCAAACAAACAAAAAATAGTACAAATAAAGAATAATATAGGGGCACCTGAATGGCTCAGTCAGTTAAGCGTCTGCCTTTGGCTTGGGTTCTGATTCCAGGTCCGGGGATCGAGACTTACAACGGGCTCCCTGTTCAGCAGGGAGCCTGCTTCTCCCTCTCCTCCCCACTCCTGCTCTCTAGGTCTCTTTCTCGCTCTCTCTCTCTCCTTCAAATAAAGTCTTTTTAAAAAATTAAAAAAGAAAAAAAGAATAATATATACACATATATATATATTTTTAAAGATTTTATTTACTTATTCGACAGAGAGAGAGAGATCACAAGTAGGCAGAGAGGCAGGCAGAGAGAGAGGAGGAAGCAGGCTCCCTGATGAGCAGAGAGCCCGATGCGGGGCTCGATCCCAGGACCCTGAGATCATGACCTGAGCCGAAGGCAGAGGCTTTAACCCACTGAGCACCCAGGCGCCCCCACATATATATTTTTTTAAAGCTAAAATAATTAATACAATGTTGCATTGCTATAACAATACACATATAGACAATGGAACAGAATAGAGATCTATGCCATATAAAAATACTGATTTATAGTATAGACAGCACTAAGAAAATATAATAGTAGACATTTTATGCAATCATAGATAAGAAAATTAACTATACAATAAAACCAAATGTTAATTTTCTAATAACATGAGTAAATAATTTACAAAAGCAAGATAGGTAATTTGAACTCTTTTTTTTTTTTTAAAGATTTTATTTATATATTTGTCAGAGAGAGAGCACAAGCAGGCAGAGTGACAGGCAGAGGCAGAGGGAGAAGCAGGCTCACCACCGAGCAGGGAGCCCGATGTGGGACTCAATTCCAGGACCTTGGGATCATGACCTGAGCCGAAGGCAGTCGCTCAACCGACTGAGCCACCCAGGCGTCCCGGTAATTTGAACTCTTAATATATATTTTCTGAGCCAATTGAAAAAACTAAAAATATTCCTCCAAAATGAAACTATTAATTAAAACCATTTCATACCCCTCGAATCCTAAACTGTCTTAGCAGACAGAAGTTACTCAGCTGGGTTTCAGGAAGAAGATGATGGGTAAAGATCCAGGCAAGTGGCCAATCCAGTAGTAGAGGCTTGGTAGCAAGATGAAGGTCATGAGGCTGAGGTTAAGTGATAAAACAGAGGATTCAGGCTGGACCAACATGTACAGTTGTACAATTTGGGAACAGCACAAAAGTGTCCCACAAGGGAGTCAATAAGACTAACTTTCAATACTGTAAGTCTTAAGTTCTATCTATTTTATCCCAGAGAAGATATCTTTTTCTAATTCACATAAAAATATTACACAGACTGCTGGTAGCTCTGCAATCAAGACAATTAGTAATAATAAGACATGGCCCCAGTCCTGGTGGACATATGGGAGAACTTTCATCTTAATTTTAAAAACAAGGCAACAGCCAGATGACCAAATTTAAAGTGTGAAATCAGAATGAGAGGAGCAGCAGGGCTGACCTGGATTTTAGTACTTTGGGCTTTCAGATCTCCCTTCTCAATTACCTCTGACTGTGGACAGATTTCATCTCAAGTCCTAGGGCAAGGTCAGGACTGCAGGTAGGAGTCAAATGACTCCAATACAAGTATAAAAAGAAGAGGGGGAGTAGGTTATAAGGGAGGTCGCTATGTCAGCCTTCTGGTTGCCTCCACTCCAAAACTCCAGATTGACAGACAACAAAACATTTTACCATTTCTCTGTCAAAGCAGCCAAAGACTGATTTCCTTAAAGCTGGCACAATCTACATCACATCTATCCTCCTCACATGAGCCTGAGCATACCAGTCCTTTTCTGAAAACTTTCCTTATCATCTATAGAATAAATCTTATGATGGCTCACAAATGCAACCTTGATGTGACACATGCCTATATCTTAAACCCTATTTATTTAGGTTGCCTCATCTCAATTTATACTCTAGAACCTCAAACCAATTGTTCTCAGAATTTTCTCAGCAGCCCTATTTTCCTGGAATGCCAAACCTACTTCCTACCAGCTCAGCACCATCTCTAGTAAATCTTACCTGATGTCCCTTCCCCTCGGGTTCTTATACTACCCATACATATCTTCATCGTTGCTTTTATATTTATTCATTCATGTATAAAGTACATATATAGTATCCATTATGTCATGGTCATTGTATTCAGAGCTGGAGATAACAAAAAAGAAAGACCAGAAAGAAGATTGAAGTAGGCAAGTTCCTTTACCTAGGGTTCCTCTTAGTCCAGTGAGAAAAATAGTCAATGAAATTACAATCATGTGTGACGACTATTACAAGAGCACAGGGTCTTACCATTATTTAATTTTGGTTTTTTCTTCCACTGAATGTGAGTTCTCTGATTGTCTTTTATTATCTTCTATATCTCTAATACCCAGCATACTGTAAATAAACACACTGTAATTGATAAATGCTTGTTGAATGATTTTCTTTCCCAAACATCCCTAAATTAATTAATTAATTAATTAATTAATTTTTTAAAAAAGATTTTATTTATTTATTTGTCAGAGAGAGAGAGCACAAGCAGGGGGAGTGGTAGGCAGAGGGAGAAGCAGACTCCCCACTGAACAAGGAACTCAATGTGGAGCTCAATCCCAGAACCCTGGTATCATGACCTCAGCCAAGGCAGATGCTTAACCAACTGAGCCACCCAGGCGTCCCAATCATTCCTAGATATAACTGCTTTGCCTACATTTATATCCCCCTAAAAATCCTCTGACTTCTAGTTGGGCCAGTCTTCTCATTACCTGCTCACTCACTTTCCATTGGTCATTCTACCTCTTACTCACAGCCCTCCAATGATACTGAATCACTCTAAGATATAAATTTCTTAGATTGGCTTTGAAAGCTCTTTATTTTCTGGATTAGGACGATCTCGCAATTTCATTTCCTTCCACTGTCCTCCATTTCTCTAGATGACACGGTCATCTATTCCTTCCTTCATCTATTCCTTAAACACACCAAGCACACCAAGCTCTTTGGGGTCTTTACAGTTTTACTCCCTCTGCCTGGAATAATCTTTCCCCAATACCTTTCAGTATTCTTTTCATTCAGCCTTCTCCTCAAAAGTCGTATCATCAGAGACAACTTTCCTGACCACCTTATA
>CM052899.1:54858775-54884422 GCA_028534135.1 Potos flavus
AAAAGGATTATTCACCACGACCAAGTGGGATTTATTCCTGGGATGCAAGTTTGGTTCAACATCTGCAAATCAATCAATGTGATACAATACATTAATAAAAGAAAGAACAAGAACCATATGATACTCTCAATTGATGCTGAAAAAGCATTTGACAAAGTACAGCATCCTTTCCTGATCAAAACTCTTCACAGTGTAGGCATAGAGGGTACATTCCTCAATATCATCAAAGCCATCTATGAAAAACCCACAGCGAATATCATTCTCAATGGGGAAAAACTGAGAGCTTTTCCCCTAAGATCAGGAACTCGAGGGAGAAATTTTAAATAAGGAGGTTACGGAAGACGTTCTCATTCTCTGTGTGGCACTTAGAGAGTGACAAGCAGAGCCCCTGTCCAAGTTCCAGTGCCTGAAGGCCCTCAAACTTTGAATCTCCTTGAAATTTTCAAAGTCCCATTCTAGTGCTTGGGATTGCCAAGTACGTACCAACAAGGGGCTTGAGCTTGGTTCCACTTTCTCCTCTTAAGCTATTCTCTGACTTCCTACGCTATACACGAAGTCAACAATGTGCTTCAAAGATCTTCAGGACTCGTGCCTCTGAGATCATTTCAGAGTTCCAGTGATAGACCCCAGTTGCAAGAGAATGGCCTGATAAGTAGATCACTTCTACTGTTTGGTGCAGTATTTCTCTCTTGGTGTTCTGAGAGATTGGACCACCAGGCTAGTGCTGACCTGCTAACTTGATGTGACTTTAACATGGGTCAGACATTGGACTAAGAAATTTTAAAGGCACTGTTTGGACAGCAAACAAACTCTCCATTGATAAATCTCTGTACTTCACATGGGCTCATGACTTTGTATCATATTTTTTAATCAAATGATTCACATAGACAGAGAATCCATAATAAATAGTTACCTCAGACCCTAAGTGCCCTACTGGCAACTACAAATTATCTCTCACTGCATAACAAATTACCCCAAACCTTGTGGTATGAAACAACCACTTATTATCTCAAGGATTTGTGAATCAAGAATTTGCATAGGGAACTCCTGGGTGGCTCAGTGGGTTAAAGCCTCTGCCTTCGGCTCAGGTCATGATCCCAGGGTCCTGGGATCGAGTCTCACATCGGGCTCCTTGCTCGGCAGGGAGCCTGCTTCTTCTTCTGCCTCTGCCTGCCTCTCTGCCTGTTTGTGCTCTCTCTCTAACAAATAAATAAATAAAATCTTAAAAAAGAATTTGCATAGGGTGTGGCAGGGATAGCTTGTCTCTGTTCCACAATGCCTCAGTTGGAATACTTGCAGGCTAAGGGCTGAAATCATCTCAAGTCTTGCTCATTCAAATATTGGCAGTCGATGCTGAAACTTACACATGACAAGTCCTCTCCTCATGGCTCGGGCTCCCTCACAAAATAGTAGCTGTGTTCCAAGGACTTGAATCCCAAAAGAGAGAAAGAGCCCAGCAGAAACCCTTTGTAGCTTAGTCTCAAAGTCACACAGTGCCAATTTTGCTTCGTTCTATTTATTGAGATAGTTACAAAGGCATGCCCAGTTTCAAGAAAGTGGGAAATAGATTCCGCCTCTTCACTGGAGAGTGGCAGGGTTCTGGAAAATCTTGTGGAACTGGAAATATTGCTGTGTCATTTTTGGAAAAAATACAGTCTGCCACACAGAAAGTTTCACTGAAAACATTACATTAGAACAACAACAACAAAAAAAATGACATGACATTTAAAAAACAAAGGCAAGTCCTTTCCAGACAGAGCAAGGGCAGAGTTCTTTAGTTTGGAGCATGGCTGACACATTCAAGAAAGACTGGGGGCACCAATGTGGCAGAGCACCAGGTAGCTATTCCCTCAGAAGGCCCTGTCACCTCCCTGTTTGAATTATTCCCAAAACGCACATTCGCTGGTCCTCTCTCCAGTCTTAGGAAAAGCTTTTCCAGGCCCAGCAACTTCCTTCTTCCGGCAACTTTGAGCAATTTAGGTCTTGTTCTGCCTACTGCACAAATACATGTCTCCATTTTTTTTTTAAGATTTTTTTTTTTTAATTTACTTGACAGAGAGAAAGAGATCACAAGCAGGCAGAGAGGCAGGCAGAGAGAGAGGGGGAAGCAGGCTCCCCACTGAGCAGAGAGCCCTATGCGGGGCTCCATCCCAGGACCCTGAGATCATGACCTGAGCCAAAGGCAGAGTCTTTAACCCACTGAGCCACCTAGGCGCCCCTACATGTCTCTATTTAAAACTGTAAGGTTCAATCACTTTATGACATGACCTGTAGGTACACAGAGTAATTTAATGTCAACTCTAGATTTTTGTCAATTTAGTTTCTGTATCATATCATTTTAAAAATGTGGTCAGCACATTTTAATCAAGTATGTCTGGTATTTTTCTTAAAGTTACATAGGAAATCACTTGTCAAACTTTAAAAATGCACCTAAAAATATCAGTAGCTTACTCTCATTATTAAATAAGGTTAGTTTGTGCATGGCAGTTTTTCACATCAAGTTCCATTGGTGGAAGCAGGTATTGCTCGCTACAATGAAATCGGCCAGATCAAGTTAAAAATCTGTTATTGTGATTTTGCTTCAACATAAAATAGTGAAATTTCTCAATCTTTTGTTTATATGAATCAAATGTAATTACTTTCCAGAGCTATTAACATTTTAAATATATTCCAAGTATCATTTTCTAAGCGATACTGTCCTTGAGAGTGTAAATGCCATAAATAGATTTTCTCAGGAAAAACATCTGTTAATACAAGGCCAGGCAACTTCTGTATTTCATGCATTCAGAGAGAAAATCAATCATATGTTTCTAAAGAGAGAATGATCTCATAAATGTAATCGCAAATCAGACAAAGCCTGTGCAATATCCAAAAGTCTATCAGATGGTATTTTAAATATCCAAAAGAGTTTAGAGGTCTTGAAAAATGTGGATAGGACTCTTCACCTCCACAAGGGAAAACTTTACATACCTTAAAAGTTAAACAGATGCAAAATTCTCTGAAGCTTTAGCCTGGAGGAGATTTCAAGACTTCTATGAGTAGAAGGGAAAACAGGAAAGGGAAGCCATGACCAATCATATATGAATTTTGCAGTCAGTGATCTAGTCATCAAAAATGGAGGCTCAGATGACAATAAGACGAAAGTTTTCGGATGTCTACAGACCCAAATCTGCTGCCCTACTCAAATCTCTGATCTTAAGTAATTCTGTTCTCTGGCAATTCTATTTAAAATTGCTTCGGGCCCCATGTGTCACCTTTTCCCCCCAATTTTTTTATTGTGCTGAAATACACAAAGCATAAATTTGATACCTTAACCATTTTTGAGTGTGGAGTTCAATGCCATTAAGTACATTCATGTTGTTGTGTGACCATCATCGCCATCCATCTCCAGAGCTCTTTTCCTCTTCCCAAACTGAAACTATACCCACTAAACAATAACTCCACATTTCCCCCTCCTCCCAGACCATTCTACTTTGTCTCTGTGATTTTTGCTAAGTACCTCATGTAAGTGGAATCATACAATTTTTTTTATTGTGATTGGCTTATTTCATTTAGCATAACGTCCTCAAGGTTCATCCATGTTGTAGCATATGTCAGAATTTCCTTCTTTTTTTAAGACTGAGCAGTATTTCACTGCGGGTATATAGCACATTCTGCTTATCCATTCATCTGCCAGTGGACACTTGGGTTGCTTCCATATCTTGGCTCTCGTGAATAGTGCTGCAATGAACCTGTCTGTGCAACGATCTCTTTAGGGCACAGTTTTCAATTCTTTTAAGTACATACCTAGAAGTAGAATTGTTGCATCCTATGGCAATTTTATTATTATCTTAGAAAAACCATCATGCTATTTTCCACAGAGGCTGTACCATTTTACATTCCCACCAACAGAGCACAAAGATTTCAATTTCTTCACATTTTCAATAATACTTGTTATTTTCCCGGTTTTTTTTAGTGGCAACCATTGTAATGAGTGCCGTATCACTCTTACCATGCTATAAATTATAAGATAAATTTATAATATTATTTTTCCTCTCCCTGAAGAATTTAAGCTTCATGAGCGCAGACTTGCTTTTTCTTGCTCTTTTATTATGATATATCTAGTGCCTAGAGCGGTGCCTGGCACATGGTGGGTATGAAAGAAATAACTGTTGAATGAATGAGTGAATGAATGAATGAATTGGTTTAGATTTTAAATGCATCTGCTAATCACAGGAATGTGATGGATTAAGAATTTAAAGATTTAGTAGAAACAGAGTCCCATAATTAATATTTTTATGTGTGGAAGGAAAGTAAACATTAAAGCTTTATATATTAGTAATTTTAACAAGAATTTGGGTTATTAGAATGAAAGTCTTATTACTTCAATTATGTGAAATACGTGATTATGTGAAATATGATCATTTATTTAGACGGATAGTTTTTAACTTGAAATATTACTAATTATATAGATAAGGTTAGGACATCTGAAAGAATGTTTTAGGTTTACAATGTTTAGCTATTTAATTTATTACATTTATAAGAATTATTTAAGTAATCGGGAGGATCTATATGAAGACAAAGTACTTAAGAAGAAAATATAATACATTAAAGTTATAAATGAAACTTGAAATGTTGAAGGTGTTTAAGCAGTTCTAAATATTATTCAAAGATCTCTTAAAAGTGGTTATTTAGGGGTGGCTGGGTGATTCGATTGGTTGAGCAACCAACTCTTGATTTCAGCTCAGGTCATGATCTCATGATCCTGGGATCAAGCCCCATGTAGGGCTCTGCAATCAGCGAGGAGTCTCCTAGAGATTCTCTCTCTTCCTCTCCTTCTGTCCCTTCCCCTGCTCACATGTGTGAACTCTCTTTTCTCTCAAATAAATAAATAAATCTTTTTTTTTAAAGTGGTTATTAAATTTACTAGTCTTACAAGTGAGTAACAAGATTTTGACATGAACTTAAATACTTAAGAAAGTATCAGGGTTTTTAAATTGTAAATTTAATAGATTGATCACACACAAGGTAAACTTCAGAAATTTCTTTTCTACATATAAAACTGTCGGAGAAGACACCAAAAGAACTCACATCAACAATGCCAAATATAGTGCTTATGATACTTTTTAAGCAAAACTGTAGCTGTTTACATTAAACCCGGTATGTTCAGGGAATATCTAATTAGATGATTCTTTTTTGGGGATAAAACCACCATCTGTTGTAATAAAAAGAAAACTATTTATAATACATTCTACTTCTCTGGTCTAGTTCAACAGTTCATAGTATTGCTACTGAATATAATAAAACAAGAAAAACTGCTTTAAAATAAACTCTACTGAATTTAAATAAACAGAAACCATCAGCTACTCTAAACGTCATTAGCAAAGATGCACATTACTCAATTATCCATTATTATTTTTATTACTTTTAAGAAAGTTTTGAAAAGCAGATACAATGAAGTAAATAAAAGAAAACATATTGGTATAGAAATAATACTATGTTGATTAATGAATATCTTTACCATATTGAAGAAAGATGGTTGGAAATCACTAAATGCTTCCCAAATTCCTATTTTTTCCAATATAGTCATATTTAGGGCATCCTTGCATTTTTCCCATGTTTATAGTATAATAAGGTATTAACTGCAATAACTTGTCATGATTTCAGAGAAAGAATAAATTATTATGAAAATATTATATGTCTAATTTGGCATATATTTAAGATATACAAATCTTTGGAAACTATTTTAACCCCCCTGAGGCAAATAATTACCTGAGCCATAGTCAATCTAGTTCTTTTATAACCTTTTGCTGCGTTACTCATATTCTTAACATTGTTGTTTTTACTATTTTCCTCCAGTTAAAAATTTTCCAGAATTTCAGAAGCAATTTCTTTGCCCTACTTGATGTGGTGAGAACACAGAATATTGTGCTCAGTTCAAGGTTTCTTATTTTCAGGAGAATACAGAAAATCTAGAGGATGCCTTCTGTTTTCACTTATTCATTCACTCATACATATAGCAAATACTTATTGAGCACTTGCACTGTCCAGGAAGCATAAAAGGCACTAGAGAAGGTGGGGAGACATCCTTTTTGGGAGTTTAAAGTTTACTTAAGGCAACTTTGGGAAGCTTGATTTTCCCTCCTTGGATGACCTCTAAAATAGGTAAAATCATTAAGGCTATTATCAAAGTTTTGTAAATCATGAAATGGAACAAACTAGTTACAGAGTTTTCAAGAGAAAATTGTCACCTACAGAGCTTGCTTAACCACAGATTTCCCAGAGAGCTGTATTTAACACCACAGACTAGCCTGTAGTTCTTCTATGCCATAAAATTTTGTTGCCTCAGCCAGAAATGGTCTTTTTTTTTTGACAGAGAAGCAGACAGAAACAGAGCACAAGCAGGGGGAGCAGCAGAGGGAGAAGGAGAAGCAAGCTCTCCTCTGAGCAGGGATCCTGATGTGGGATTTGATCCCAGGACCCTGGGGTCATGACCTGAGCTGAAAGCAGACGCTTAACTGACTGAGCCACCCAGGCACCCCACCAAGAACTGGTCTTTAACAAGAAAAACTACAAAAAGAAGCTTCGTGCATACTACATTGACTAGGTATCTCTGGTGAAACTTTATAGAATATATTGTAAAAGCTAGCTGTTTTATATCCCAGTATTCTTCCAAAGAAATAAACATGTATACTATTTCTAGACCAGACCTTATTTGAAACTTTGTTATGAAACTGAAATTTCAGATCACCAAGATACAGAGACAAAATAAATGTTTTTATTCTCTATGGTCTTATTGAGGAAAAAAAATTATTTTCAATTTTTCTCATACTAAGAACTAGGAGTTCTGGACAAAAATAAAATAAAGCAAAATAAAATCTATTTGAAGGCATAGGCAAGCTGCCAAATAGCAAAGATTTGTGAAAGCAAGATTCCACAGAGAATGGAAGTTCAGAGAAGTGAGTCCAAGATCTGTCAATGTAAGTCTAAGATCTTCCCAAGTAACTGCTGAGACTGCAAAAAAAAAAACAAAAAACAAAAAAACCTAAGCAGAGGTTTTGACAGACTCATTAAATTCCAGTAAGAAAAAAACTATGTTTGAAGGATTATTAAGAAAGAGGAAGACTAGTAAAAATAGTATAGGTTTTATGCTAGGATCCTCGAAGTCTCCATCCTAGGAATCTGAGAGTGAACCAAACCAAAAATAAGGCTCAAATTAGAATCATTTCAATTTCTGATTAGATTAAAGTGACCTGAAATTTCTAGCACCCTAGCTAGAAAAAGTAAATTTTCTCCATGGGAAAATATCATCTAGAGATTAAAGTATCTGTAATTTTTCACAAATAATGTCTGACATTAAAAGAAAAATCTCCAGACATAACAGAATGAAAAGAGAATAAAAGGAAAAAAATATCCAAACTCAAGTATGAAAGACAAAAAGATAGAAAATACATTTTTAAAAAGTACAAGAAACATGTGACATAGCAAAATAGTCTATCACTTGTAAAATTGGAGATCCAGGCAGAGAGGAGAGAGAAAATGGGACAACAGCAATATCTGAAGAAACAACACCTAAGATTTTTTTCAAAACTGGTTCTCATGATGAAGAGCTGAGAAAAACCTCTTTGTGGCTCTGAAAGGGGAAGGAAAGACTGTTCATTGTGAGAAACACCTAGAGCATTCTCCATACCAAGAATTACTCTCTAAAGGAAAATCTTTTTTTTTTTAAAGATTTTATTTATTTGAGAGAGAGAGGAGCATACAAGGGGGGTAGGGGTAGATTGAGGGGGAGAAGCAGATTCCCCACTGAGCAGGGAGCCTTATGCAGGACTTGATCCCAAGACTCTGGGATCATGACCTGAGCCCAAGGCAAACACTTAACCGACTGAGTCACCTAGGCACCCCTAAAGGAAAATCTTTAACAGAGCCTTATCCCAAGTGGTAGAAGAGCATTTTGCTTCAGTCACCTCTAGCTTTTCTGTCTCGTGTAAAAGGGGAAACACTGGGAAGATAGTAGTCCAAGGTCTTAGGTCCACTAAAAGACAGATTTAATGATAAGTTTATAGAATGCTTCCCCTCCCCCACACCTTACCACATGCCAACAGTGCTCCAGTATAAGAACAGTGGGTCACTGCTGAAAGGGCAGTAAAGTACCGCCTCTCTCTAAGGAGGAGTACTTAGGGAAGTCTCAAGTCCACAGGGCAGAAAATAAAGAGGACATTTGAGAAATTGGAAGCCTCTAGAACGTATAACTACAGAGACATTAAACACAACGGAGTTCCTTTTTGGCTTTTGCCAAATGTACTGCAAGATGAAAACAATGACAGTCTAATTAAATTTTATGAAGGTAGGCAAAAATGTTCAAAACTACCAAGGACGCTCTTTGAAATATGCTTTCACATCTGCTATTATTCACTATTTAATTTACCTTAAATGTATAACGTATACTATTTATATTATGGTTTTGCAATGTCTCTTTTTCAGCTAGCACAGTAATTAAAATCAAGTGTCAACATAATTGTAATTGGCTGTAAAAACAGTGAAAATATGTGAATGGTGACTGGATATTTGATAATATTAAGGACTTTTTGTTGATTTTTCTTTGTTAATACTGTTGTGATTTATTTAAAAAAATGCATATCTTCAAGAAATACATATTGAAATACTTACAGATGAATTGTTTGATATCTGGAATTTTTTTCAAAATAATCTAAGGTAGTGGTCAGGGCGTGTATACATAAACCAAGATTCCTATGAACTGATGATGACCGAAATGGATGAAGAATATAGAGGAGTTCATGTTAGTATTCATGCTACTTTTGTATTGAAAATTTCCTTATTTAAAAGGTAAAAAAAAGCCTTAATTTAGAACTTCATCTTTAATTTGTTGTATCACCTGATACTGACACAATACTTTCAAATAATAAAGTATATTCAATAGCATTGTACTCACTAAGTTATTATTAAAACTGATGTATTTGATAAACGTGAAACTTTTTGTGTCATTAATTTAAAAGTTTACATTGTTTTTAAATTTGAATTATTTAATAGTATGCTTTATCTAAAGTTTTGTTTAAAATTCATCATTTTCTAATTTCTATTTTAATGCACCTTATATTTAATGTAGTATAGGTATTTGGCTTGATTTGCAAGTAAACGAATATGCATATTTTCGGGGCCCATACTCCCAAATCATTTTCTGATGATGTGCTCTATAGTAAATATTTACAATTTTCTGTATATTATGATGTTTTAACATCTTAAAAAAAAAAAAAAAAAAACACCAAACTTGTTTGGCTGGGGAGAGAGTGCCCTTCCAGGAACCAGACAATTCTTAGAAGTAGCAAAGGGCCCAGTCAGAAACATTTCTTTGATATGCAAACCAACCAATTCAAAACCAGATCTTCTCTATGTGGTTCATTATACCCTGGAGGCAATATATTTTTCTACCTTAATCATCCCGTGGCCAGGTGCCAGGCAACTAGACACCCCTCCTGTAGGCCCAAACCTGCCAAAATTATGCAAATTAACCAATTCTGAACT
This sequence comes from Potos flavus, assembly GCA_028534135.1. Lineage (NCBI taxonomy): Eukaryota > Metazoa > Chordata > Mammalia > Carnivora > Procyonidae > Potos > Potos flavus. The sequence goes on from CM052899.1 coordinate 54,868,298, forward strand.
GTGCACACACTGTCCTCCTTGTCTTCCCCATGGAAACTCCAATAAAGTCAATGGCCTGAACCTTCCAGTCATTCCTGCTTCTGCCTCCTGACCATCCAGGGGTGGCTTTCCCACATGGTCTGCACGACATGCTACTCCTCCTGTCAGCAGAGCCTGTGAGTACAATAAACTTTGCTGTTTCCTCAGCCTGCCTGTCCTTTGTGTCTTCCTGTAGCACACTTGTCTGACCATCTCATAAAAAAATACAAAACTGGTGCATGTACAGAAAAAAAGTTTGAAGATCACTACCCTAGAAGTCATCACATTCAAGCACAATGTAAGACTTCGAAATATTACAGAATGGTTTTAAACTCATCGCCGCCCAAAGAAACTGACTACATTGTTGGTTTATGCTGCTCGTGATAAACAAAGAATCTTTAAATTGGTACTTCACACGTCAGTGAAGTTTAGATAGAGGTAGTAGGGTTGCCGCTTTCACCTTTGGGTATGATGCAGAAGGCCTAAAAAGTGAATTAATCATTCCCTGAGAAACACTGAAATTCTCTTGCCTACCTCCCTCTGCGCACCAGAGCGGCTTTGGCAAAAAGGCTTCAGGACTTTTTAGGCAAAAGCACCCTTTCTTCACTCCATCATTCAAATTCTCTTTTCCCATGATATATGCAGTAAATAGTCTAGTAATTGCCATCGTCATTTAATTCAGAGAATTGAGCAAGAATGACTTTGACATATTTTTTAATTTGGAATCTAGAGGAAGATAAAGTATTTCCTATAAGAACTTCTGTCAATCATTAGTAAATATCAACAAGGTTGTGTGAAAACAATTTTCTCTGATCTCACAAACAGACAAACCACAAAACATGTTTTTACTGCTTCTTTCCCAAATTGGAAATGATGACATCTATAACATTCTAACTGGCTGGTTCATGAAACCGTTCAACTATTGACTGACCTCAGTTTAACTTTCACATTGCTTTAAGAAAAAGAAAATATTTTTTTCTTGGAAGAGTAAAATCAATTTTAGTGACTTCAAGATTGAATTAGAGGCAACAAATGGAAATACTTAACATTGGCCTGTAAACTGAAATTTAGAAAAAGAGGAATGTAAGCCCTGGCTTCAGACAGACTAAAAATAAACAAAAATGAAACGAAAGAAATTTTTCAAGTGTATATTACCATTACATCCACCTTGGGTTACAGCTGTTCCAAAAATACGCACGGTTTCTCTTTTCTTATTTTTTAAAATTTCAGCTTTATTTAGGTATAACTGACATATAAAATTGACTCAGTTTATTGATGCCATCTTCTTCTCTTATACCCCTGTGCCTGCTATTCGTGCCTGACTTGATTCAGATCCCGCCCTTTGTTAAACAACAAAAATTCAACTGAGTAAATTTTAACACCTAATTGGCTTTATTCAATGATTCAAGAATCAAGCAGCATCCCATCTGGTAACTAGAAAGGAGCTCTGAAAAGCTGTACAAGATAGAAGACTGTTATAGGCAGAAGGGGAAAGAGGAAAGAAAGAACTGATTGCTTGCCTTCCTTTTGGGGACAGAAAGAGTCTATGTGGCATTAGTGCTGACCAGAATATTCTAGACTGACCAGTTAAGACTACATTCCTGGAGAAGGCTGAAATTGCAATTAGGTTAGATATTAAGTCTTGATTGGTGATGTGGGCTTAGCATAGGTGACTCCATTTTTGGCCACTTTTTCCTTTTTAACAATTCTCCTCTTGTGATCAGACTCTCTGCTTAACTGACGGATGCAATCAAATTTCGAGGCATTGGCATCACTCTCAGCTATTGCTTGAAGCTTTTGTTGGTTCTTTGTGTGCTATCCATAGGTCATGATGTTTTTGCTTAATCCCTGTAATGTTCACAGGTCATAGCAGGTTCACAATCTTTAAGTCGATCAATCATTCTCTTTGTTCCTTTTCTGATATTCCAGTCTTAAGGAGATCATTTGCTTGCTGGTTAGTGAATACAAACATGCATGAAAAGCTTTTGAGAGGATATAACACATTAGAGATATTATCATGATTACTATAAGTGGGATAATTCCCAATGTTTAAAATGCAGTTCAGAGCCATGGTCTCCAAGATCCAAACCAATCAAAATTAAATAAGTGAAAGAAATAAAGGAGTTATTTTTTTAAGTCAGGTGGCTTGCTCAGTGATTATATGTAACTGAGTTTGAACTTCCCCAGAAGTGTGAATCCAGGTGTAGCAGGTGGTATTAGTCACAGCACAGACACCTCTTTGCTCAGCTAAAAGATTTTCAAGGGCTATTCTGTTGGGTAAGAACAACATTGGAAGCAAAATCAGACCTATAAATACAGAGAGCAAACATAATTGCCAGAGGTAAGCAGGAGGAGTAATGAGCAAAATGGAGGGAAAAGGAATGAGAGGTATAGGCTTCCAGTTACGGAATGAAAAGTTATGGGAATGGGGGCACCTGGGTGGCTCAGTGGGTTAACGCCTCTGCCTTCAGCCCAGGTCATGATCTCAGGGTCCTGGGATCGAACCCTGCATCGGGCTCTCTGCTCAGCAGAGAGCCTACTTCCCCCCCCTCTCTCTCTGCCTGCCTCTCTGCCTACTTGTGATCTCTCTGTCAAATAAATAAATAAAAATCTTTAAAAAAAAAAGTTATGGGAATAAAAGGTAGAGTATAGGGAATATATTCAATGATATTGTAATAATATTATATGGTGACAGATGATAGCTACATTTGTGATGATCATAGCATATACAGTTGTTGAATTATAATATAGACTTGAAACTGATGTAACACTGTGTGTCAACTATACTCTAATAAAAATAAGATAAAATAAAATGTTAACATTTGCTTTAAAAAACAAACAAACAAACAAACAAACTTTGGCCAGAGAATCTATTTGTTGGGCAGCTATCACCTTAGCAATGGATTCTGTAATACTTTCAAGGTTTAAGAAGAGGTTCCTAATCATGGGTCATTTACATTTATTCCTAACCAGGGAAGTAGAACCTTGCTAAAGGAAGTGAATCCTGAATGATGAATGCTTCTTCCTGGTAATTCTTGTCTGAATTTGTCTCAAGACTAGAAGTGACAGTCATGTAGGTCAGTAAAATTTAAGGCTCTGAAACAACCAGTTTCATTCTGGTTACCCTTGCCGTGTACCCTTTCTTTGCCCAGAGCCCAGAAGCAAAGTTTCCCAACTTTGGAGTGGTTAACTAGAAACAGGGAAATAGACCAGGAATGTCTCTGGCACCATGGACAGATCAGTTTTTCGATGACAATCCAGTAGTCTGAAAAGTTATCCCCCTTAACAATAGCCTGGGATGTGTGGATGATGACGTTATCTTTCCAGACCACGTAAAGGAAAGAAAGAGAGGAAAGAGTTTCATGTTTAGCTGAATTTTGAAGTCTTGATCTGATGTCTTGGGAGGAAGCAGTCTACACTGTCGGCTATGTCTCTTCTTTATTAATTTGGGCTGTAAAATGTGTACCTAAAGCTTGAGTTCCTAAAGATTGGCCATCATCTGGGTAGTGAGGAGGACCTCGTATAGTCCTTTCCAAGGAGAAGCAAGGTCAGTCTTGTACTTAGTGATTCCAAATCAGAAGGGTGGGAGAAAATTGGAAATGTTAGTTTGGAGAGTCATAAGCAAATATTTGAGGAAACTAGAAGAATTTAGGATCCAGCCCAATTTACAGATATATAGTAAATCCTCAAAGACGATTAATAGGACTAGAATTTGGTTATCCACAAAGATTCAAACCTAATTTTTCTGTCTACAATTGTCCCCATTTTTTACCAAAGATAATCACGGTAAAACTAATTTGTTTGCATACAACTTGGCCAAATTATTTAAGTGCAGCAAGAATAGTGATTAACCATATAAGCATTTTTTTAAAGATTTTATTTATGTATTTGACAGAGAAAGAGAGATCACAAGTAGGCAGAGAGGCAGGCAGAGAGAGAAGGGGAAGCAGGCTCCCTGCTGAGCAGAAAGCCCGATGCGGGGCTCGATCCCAGGACCCCGAGATCATGACCTGAGCCAAAGGCAGAGGCTTTAACCCACTGAGCTACCCGGGGGCCCCATAAGCATTTTTAAAGACTGCTTTGCTGAAACCTTTTAAGTACGGTACCAGGTCAATTTTTCCATGGGGCTTTATTGGCTTCATATAAAATCAGCCTTAGGGGTACCTAGGTGGCTCAGTCCATTGAGCATCTGACTCTTGGTTTCAGCTCAGGTCATGATCTCATGGGTCCTGGGATGGAGCCCCAAGTCAGGCTCTGTGCTTAGTGGAGAGTCTACTTGAGATTTCTTCCCTCTGCTTCTCCCCCAACTCATAGGCTCTCTCGCACTCTCTGTCTTAAATAAATAAGTAAGTCTTAAAAAAAATAAAATCAACCTTAGTTTCTTAAAACTGTCTGGTCATATTTGAGTCTATGCTCACCTCTCTTAAATATGACATTGCAGTCAAAGCCTTAGTAATATAACCAATGTTTCCAGTTGTGTCCTCTTATAGGGAAAACCAGTTCTTACTGAACTTATGTAAATAACTAACTGTTTTGCTATGAAAAGAATACTCAAAGAGTTTCTGAATTCTGGAGGAATCAGGTAGGGAGAAAAAGTAAATGAATCATGTTTGTTTACAAAGATTTACAAAATGCTTTTATTGAATTGTTGCATGTCATAGATAGCTTAACAGAGGTTTTCTTAAGTCCAGAAAAACAAAACATTAAGGAACCAGCTATATTTTAAGCAAAATGTCATAAAAAATTATAATCATCTTCCTCAGTTCATGTAGCTCCATATAATTAGTATTTGTTCTGCTTGAATCCAGTTTTTTCCATTAGTAATGGAAAGTCTCATCCAGTTCAGTTTTATGATCTCAAAGGTATTAGAAACCTGTATTCTAGAATAGTTATCAGAGTCCTTTCTATGAGTCTCCTTGAAGATAAAGCAATTGGTAGGAACACTTTTGCAAAAGCATCAGGGTAAAACAATAACTTTCTGTAAATGACAAAGACTTAAATATAGCTATGGTTAAGAATCTGATGAGAATTCATTGTAATGTAATTGGCAAAGAAACTTGGTTATTTCTTTGGCACATGACATTTCAAGATGATCACTAGAATTACAAGTGATGACATACCAGGACATGTCAGTTTCATACAATTTCTGCAATATTTATATTAATAACATGTATTCACACAAATATAAGAAAGTTTAGCACCATTTGACATGACAATGTTTCTCATGTAATTTAAGATACCAAATAAACCTGATTAATGTAATATCTGATTTTTTAATAAGGATAGAAAACAAATCTTTTGAGGTGTTCCAAGGACCCTTTAGAAAATCCCTAAGTTAGTTTGAGGTCAAAAAGACTTTAGAAGTTGATTTAGGGGAAGTTTGTAGATAATATCAAAATATTTTAAAACATTTGGTCAAATAGGATTATAGATCATTGTGAGACAATGCTTAGTTATCCATTTACCCACAGTGACAATCCACAGGCAGGGGCACCTGGGTGGCTCAGTCAGTTAAGCGTCTGTGTTTGGCTCGGGTAATGATCTCAGGGTGCTGAGACGGAGCCCGACGTCGAGCCCCATGTCGAGCCCCACACAGAGCCCCACATCAGGCTCCCTGCTCTGCGGGGAGTCTGCTTTTCCCTCTGCCTTTCCTCCCACTCCTCTCGTGCTCATTCTCTCTCTCAAATAAATAAATTCTTTAAAAACATAAAGGAGCCAACATTAAATACTTGGCTCCTTTAATAGAGAAGACTCAGCTTGGTTAAGTAATCAAAGATTTGCTAAAGACAGAGGAAATTATTTGGACAAGACACAAAATCTTTCTTTGTTAGGCAGATTACATAAAAGATAAAGAAAACCTTTTTACAATCGCTTGTCGAGAGCAGACCAATAGTTCAAGAAAACGTTGTGCTTTTAACAGAGGGAAAGCCAAATTCTAATTTGCACCAGCTTACTTTTGATATAAAATTCATTTAACTTAATTAAATCCATTCCAATCTTAGCAAGCCCTGACCACTCATAAAATCCCTTTTTGAAGATTCCAGCTCCATAAACCTTCTACAACTTTTTTTCTCTCAACATAAATTGCATTTCCATTTCTCATACCTTTTTTTTTTTACCAAAAACATGCACTTTATTTTTCTTACATATGGAGATGTTTCTCTTCTTACTTTTTAGTAGCTTTACTTATATACTAGAATTTTTGACCTAAAATCCTTTATTTCTAGTGACAATAAAGAAGAAAATAACTATGAACTGTTTTTATATTAGCATTCTGTAGCTTGGCAAATTTATAAATACTTTTTATAACTTCTAGAAACATTTCTTATGTAAAAATTTTAGTATGTCACAAGACTGTTGATTAATGGGCCTAAATATCTTTAGTTTCTCTGTAATAGGAAGCTTATATTTAATAATTAATGTTCTAATATTTTATCTTATTTTGAAATGATCTAGATGTTTAAAGATCATCTGTCATTTAATATACCTTAGCAAAACTTAAAGGTTTCAGGTTATCAAAAATATTTGGAAAGTTCATCTAAAGCCTTTTTATCCTACTTACATCTATTTAATACATTGCTTCTTAACAATTATGTTTCGATTACCTACTGTAAGGGGCACATTATGAAGACAAACACACAAGTTTTGTCTTTCCACCATGGCAGCTTTATCCAATCATAAAGCAAAGTTAAGTTACAATTATAAAGCAGGTTCAGGACTCCAGTCTCCATGACAATTCACCCTGTGATTAAGCTTGGCTTCTCTTACACAGCACACAGAGCAGGACACAAAACAAAACACACACCAAGATAACGGAAGGGTCTAAGAAGTTAACGAACTAAACTGGAAGTCAGTCCGTGGAAGCGCAGTTGAGATAAAGCCTCCGTCTGGTCTGGGTCAGCTCTCAGCACTTGCTGTTTTTGATGTTCAAGCAGGGAAGGATCTCTGTTCTGTTGGGAGATCAGTCGGGCAGAGCCTTAGGTGGCCGTCACCCTTTCTAAGTAGTCAGACATAGAGGGGTCATGTCTGAAGAGTCTGACAGTTTGCTGCCCAAATCCTCCCCTTTTGATTTAATCGTTTTCGGGTCCCCACAGACCTCCACTGGTCCTGCCTGTTATCTTTTCTGAGGTGTCACTGACGCTGGTCCCAGGGATATCTCGTAGCTGCCGTACCTTAACTGCTTGCGTCACTGACTGACACCCACCCCTGCTTGACATGAGACTCCATTTTGCTCTCTACACCTATAAAGTCTTTATGAGACATTAGACAAAGCCAGCCATCATCCCAAGCTATTCTTTTTTTTCCTTTTCTCACAAAATTTATAAGAGATAACATGAATTTATTTGACTAGCAAACCTGGGTAGACCTTGTATGTCCACATTATAGTTAATGCTGGTGCCTCTGAAGACACGCTTATTTTATTTTATTTTATTTTATTATTTTTTTTAAGACACGCTTATTTTAATTAAATCAAACCTAAACTATCTTTTATTTGCCAAAGATTATCCCAGATTGCGTGAACATGAAAAACAGTTGATTTAGTTCTTATCGTTTTGGAAGGTTTTTCTGAGTGCTTAATTTGTATAAAGGTTTGATTTTCTTTAAGCTAATTAAATAGAGGGGCACCTGGGTGGCTCAGTTGGCTCAGCGTCGACTCTTTGTTTTGGTTCAGGTCATGATCTCATGGGTTGTGAGATGGAGCCCCATGTCAGTCTCTCAGCCCTGAGTCCACTGGAGAATCTCTCCCTCTGCCCCTACCCTGACTCACTCACGCTCTTTCTCTAGCTCTATCAAATAAATAAATAAATCCTGAATATATATATGTAGATAGATAGATATCAATATATATTGCTATTAATATTCAATATATATTGTGTATATATAATTATATAATTAAATAGAGTTCTTTTACAAATTAATTTTGGCAATACCATTCAGAGGTAGAAAATTCCACACACCTACAACACATACACATATGATAGATAGATAGATAGGTAGATAGATAGATAGATAATAGTTAGATATTTAGAGACAAACACAGAAACCTTACAGCTTCCATACACTTAAGATTTCCCATTAGCCCAAATTCCAAATGACTTTTCTCCACCCCCCCAAGAATTATTTCCTTGGAGTTTGTATTTTAACATTTACATCTCAAAGACATCAGGAAGAATGTAAGTTACAAGCCTTTTAAGATAAATAGGGGAAGCTTTGCCCTTGGTAAAAAGACAATAGATAAATTCTGAACTGTCTCTAGGTTGCATTTCTAGTTTGTAAAAAGAGATTTGTAAGATAAAGACAGTTCCTTTCATTTCCTCAAGGAATGGGGTTGCAACTTAAATGACCTCATAAGTTGATCCACCCATAAATCTTTTTACCAGGGCTTTAGAAAGTTTTTCTTTTCCTCTGGGTATATAGTTCTGTTTTAGCTTGGGGAGAAGGCCTAAAAAAGAAATTTTCTATCAGGCTCTGTAATAGACCAATTTTCTGACCACAGAGCTACTTCGTAGTTTTTATCCAGAACAAATAATAAACATTTCTGGCAGTATTGAACAACCCCTTGGACTGAAAAGGTGTTCTCAAAGAGAGTGAAAAGATATTTTATTTTCCTCTTTCTACTGGGTACTACAGCAGAGATCCAGGAAAGCTGACTCTGGTAAGAATTCTCACCCTTAACCTGTTTCTGCCAATTTTCCTGAGATCCCATCTGTAGCTCCAGTATTTACCAGAATTTGGCAAGGTTTTCATCATTTTTAATTTTAGTTTTCCCTTCTGAGAAAATAACACAGCTGTTTATCAGAAAATCCCTCCAAGCCAGGTCAACTTTGGGAGGGACCCATATAAAGGCCCAGCTTTAAGAATGTATTTGAAGGCATGTGAGTTGATGTTGAAAAATTTGCATTGGTCTTTTGAGCACTATCTTTTTTCCAGCTGATTACAACTGAGACATGGATTCCTGGGCCAACATTTTAACGATGGATCCCTAGGAAACTGATGTGGGGGTTGGAGAGGCAGGTGTTATTTTATTTTAGGTGTCTGGCCATGGAGCTGTAAAACTAATAGTTTGGCAGACTTTTGTTTATGATTTTGTATCTTTAAATTTCCACTAGTCTTTTGCAATGAATTTCGTATTTATTTATTTATTTTTTGTAATAAATTGTTTTAATTAAGCTATTTTGGAATTTTGAAGCCTTTGGAAGCATCCATATAGCAATTAAAATAGGAATCCCATTCTGTTTGTTTGATATGGGAGCTCTTACTTTTAAGTGTACTTCTTAAGTAAATAATCCTATCTAACAGGAACATTCCCCATAGTGGCCATTCAATTCTAGATTGTCTTTAGTAAAATTTTGCCATTTTTGTGGATATTGATAGCTTCCAGGAACACAGTTCTTAGACCTAAACTAAGCAGGTATGCTAGAAGATGGTGGGGCTTAACTCGTTGAATTTTGAGAATACTATTATTGTTGTTGTTGTTATTTTAGCTAAGCCTTTGGGTCTTTCAAGCCAAGCTAATACCTAAGAGGATGTATCACGGGGTTGGGGTTGTGTGGTGTTTCACAGTGCACCTCATTCCACACAAATTATCTTGAGGTTGGTGGGTGGCCTCGTGTCAATCTAACCCATTCTGTGACCAACTAATCCCCACATGGGAGTCTTGGAGTTAGCTGGTAAGCACTCTAAGACTGCCTTTAAGTGTTCAACTTTTGCCTACCAATTTTTGTGGCTTTTTCCTTCGCAACATTCCCATTAGCAACTAGCCTATATCTACACAAAAAAGGGCAAACAAACATGTAAATCCCAATTAGACTAGCAGTAACTGAGAGATGTTATAATTTCCTGGCCAAGAGAATAAATAGCCTATGTATACCAATAGCAAATCCCAGCATAGATTAAACTAGCAGACTTCAGTAAATGGGGATTATGGACCAGAACTGGAGAAAAGGATTCCAAACAATTGGGGAATTTTGGATGGAACCAAGGGTTAGGGATTCAGGTTCCAGATGGAGTCATCTCACAGCTCAAACTGTCTCCTAAGCCCTGAACCAGAAAATCAATGAGGTCAGGAGCTCAATATATAGACAATGGAGCTCAGAACCAAGGGGACTTGCCCATGGCCCTCAAAAATAGCAAGAAAGACCATGAACTTAAAAGGGTTCACAGAGTACCATGCCTATGTTTTTCATTGTCCCTGAATGCCATCAGAAGTTCACTTGGGATCCAGCTGACATCACCAAATCCATTCAACAACAAAAATTCAACCAAGGAAATCTCAAGATCTAACTGGCTTTATCCAACGATTCATGAATCATATGTCTTCACATCTAGCAAGCAGAAAGGAACTCTGAGGAGCTGTACAAGATGGAAGGCTGTTATGGGCAGAGGGGGAAGGGATAAGGAAAGAGCAGGTTCATTTATCTTCCTTTGGGGAATGGGAAGGTTTTATGTGGCAGATCACCTCATTACTGCTGACCAGAAAATTCTGGACTGACAGGTTAAGACTACATTCCTGGAGAAGGTTGAAAGTAAAATTAGGTTAGGTATTAAGCTTTGATTTGGTGATATGGGCTTAGCATAAGTGACTCCATTTCGGGCCTATTATTTCTTCTCAACATCTTGAAGCATAGATGAGCCAAATTGGTGGCAGCACTGCTCACATGAATGTGTCGCTGGGTTAGAGGTTATTTGAGGTTAAGTAGAGATTCTGAAGCATAATTAGCCCAGGTGGCTTTGAGCTGTGTTGATGGAATAAAGAGGCAACCTTAAAAGGGTCAAAAGTATAAATAGGTATATAATAATGAATAATGCTAAGTCTGATGAGCTGGGACTACAAAAAAATTATATTGAGTTCACCAGAAAAATAAAGGGTTAAACAAAAAGATTTATAGTTTGGGTTTGAGTATGGTTTGTGTTGAGCAGTTCAACATGTCTCAGACACTATTTTCTTTTTTGGAAAACTTCTTTAAGGCTTTATTTCTTATTTTTGTTTTTCAAATTATACTGATATATAGTTAGGTTTTGACTTTTTTTGAACTATTTCAGAATAGTTATAAGAATAGTACAAAGAACTCCCACTGACTCCCAGCTTACCTAAAATTAACATCACCATAATGGCACAATTCAAAATTGTGTGTCTTCTGATGTAATTTGCTGATAGAAACACAGCATTGCCTTTGTGATATCTTTGCAAAATAAATGTATCACATGAACCGAATAATGAGAAGGCATGAGAGAAACCCTAGTTAAGGGACATTCTTCAAAATAACTGCCCTGTTCTCTAAATAAACAATTGATTATTATGTATAACTAATAATTGTGTTTACACATGAAATGTCCTCTTTATAGGAAATACATACTGAAATATTTAAGGGTAAAGAGGCATCACTTCTGCTGCTTTCAAATGGGTTGTAATCTTATAGACACGTGCACAAACAGACACACATGTATATGTAGATACATAAGATGAAACTGATAGTGCATAGTAAAATGTTAACATTATGAGACCTCTTTTAACCTAAAGCCATGAGCTTGCTGTGGAAATTGGCTTGCCAGGAATGGTACAATCTCTCACTCCTATCCCCTGCCTTTTCCACTGTAAACACAGAAGTGCCTAGTTTGGACTGTGCGTGAGGAGGCTAAGGGCCCTAGCTATGCCCCCTCAGGCCCATAATCTACCCAGTGACCGAAGCTGAGTGTCAGGACTGGTTTGGGAGAGAGGAATAAGGCCATATGGAAATGTAAGGCATAATAAAGAATGAATAGAAAAATGAAATTGATGTACAAAATGAGGGATTTTAGGTAAGAAAGTGATGAGATCAATAACACTGGTTCTCTGGTATGGGCCAAGAACATGGTCATTCACTTTGCAGCAGTTTGTGGCTTTCTTTGAATTTCCTTCAGTTCTCAGCAGAGCATGTCTTTCTGGGAGGCTTTGAGGGGTGTTTGGCCTTAGCTATAAAAGAGTGTGATACTGTGGGGGAGCTCTTCTAGGTTTAGAAGGGCAAATGGTTGTGAAAGTCTGGAGCCAAGACTATGTAACTATTACTTTGAACACAATGGACTCAAGCAGTATAATGCAAAAAACAAACTTTACTTCTTCCATTGTCCCATTAAATCTGCCCTATGGGAGCAATCCTTCTGTTTGTGTGAAAACTCAATCCTTCTGACTTTCCTGGTCACTGTGAAAGTCCTATGATCTTTAAACATGGCAAACAGAAATAACAATGTTTCTTACATAATAATCAAACCTCTAAATTTGATTTCAACATCAAATCTTCACATGTCCCTCAAGCTGAAGCTTTTTTGAGCTGATTCCTGACAGTAGGAAGGGGGACATGGTGTTCCTTTTCTCTTTTATTCTGTCCTACTATTTCTCCTCCTTTTCCAGCTTGTTATCATTCTAGTTTTTTTGGTCATTCCTGTGTTGATGGGAAAAAGCAGAGAGAAGAAGGAAGGCAGATTGAGGGTGGGGTGGGAATCACAATCCCCAACTTTCCATCCATCACCTTTCTCCTCCAAAACTACTTCATAAAATCCTCTGTCCATCTTTCTACTTTTTCATATTTCCGATGTAAGGAAAATTTAAGGTTTTTATAAATGGGTGTTGGCTGTTTCCTTTGAAATTCCGCCTTCAAGGGAGTCTAGCACTTTCTTGAAGGCAGCACCACCTATATTCTGCTGCTTCATTCAAAAATTCCAATTTAATATCCTTTAGAACTATGCCATGGAGTATTGGTATCTTAGTTTGGGCTGCTAAAATGAAGTATTGTGGACTTACTAAAAACAAAAAAATTATTTCTCACAGTTCAGGAGGCTTGAAGTATGAGATCAGGGTGCCAACATGCTCTGGTTCCAATGAGAGCTCCCTTCCTATTTGCAGAATGCCCACTGCTTTTTTAAATCTCATGTGGCTAGAAGAGCAGAGGCGTTCTCGCCATTCTCTGCAGTCTTTAATCCAAGCCATCATGACTTAATCACCTCCCAAGGGCTCCACCTCCTAATTCCATCACATTAGGATTAGGTTTCAACATATGAATTTGGGGGGCACACAAACATTTAGTCTATAGCAGCAGGTATACATGAACTCTGTCTCCAGGGAAAGAGGTAATCCTATAATCATGTCTAAAGGATTTGTTTCCCTGGAGACATTCTTCAAGGGCCTGATTTATATAGTCCATCTGGTTGTTCTAATAGCAATGGGCAATGGGAGTGTCTATTTGTCTTAAGAGAGCTTTGAGGAGTCCCTGAAAGACCGACATCAACTGGCATTCTTAAATGCAGTGTGGTTTGGAGGACTTAAAAATAACAGCCATGAAAACGGGGTCAGAGGATGATCTAATGCAATCAACAGGTGATTATTTTTAAGGGTCAAGAATAAGATAAAAACAGAGAGGGAGATAAACCATAAGGGACTGTACAGTTAAGAGAACAAACTGAGGGTTGCTGGAGGGGAGGCTTGTGGGGGGATGGGCTAAATGGGTGATGGGTATTAATGAGTACACTTGTGATGAGCACTGGGTGTTATATGTAAGTAATGAATCACTAAATTCTACCCCTGAAACCAAAAAACAAACCAACAAACAAAAAAATGTACGTGGAGTCCCCAGGGGGGTCTAAGATAAAGTTTATGGTTCCAAATCTCAAGGGCACCCAAGTATTAGAAAATCACATTCTGTATATTTTATCATATCTTAGAACAGTATGTTGAACATAGAAATCACAAAATGTCTAGCCCAGGAGAAGGAAAACCAGCCCAAAACTTATTTCCCTGTCTCCATGCTTTGCTTAAAATAGTCTCTGACAACTTTGCCTTCATTCCCATCATCACCTCTTGGGTGGCTGATTTACAATTTTATGTTTTCAAGCCATATTTAAGAGTTTTCATTTTTATCTTAAGACAATGGTGAATTATTGAAAGATTTTAAACCAGAAAAATTGTATGATCATATTTGCCTTTCAGATATCTTATTCTGGGAAAAGTTTTCAATTAGCAATAATCGCGCCTCGGATAAACCTCATTGGCTACGATACTGCCACTGCGCAAAGCTTCAGATATCTTATTCTGGCAAGAGTGTAGAGGATGGGTTAGAGACAGGTGAGACTAACCAGGACATCAAAAGTTAAGAGAGAATGGAGAAAAAGCCAAAAGTAAAACTAAGCAAATGAAAATAAAGCAGAAAGGGGAGAAATATAAGAATGGTATCACAAATGCCACAAGTGGAGGGAGTGATAAACGGCGCTTCTAATCATTACATTGCAAATATTAGGGAATCTATTTCCATTTAACAAGGGCATTGTACACTTCTAACTTACACGTGTCTCTTCATGTCTTTTTAAACAAAGAAATAAACAGATCAATCACTGTGTCATGATATTCTACAAAAATTCTTGATTCAGAAAATTTGAAAATGAAAACCAATGACTATATGAAATCTCATTTCTAGAAAAGGTCTTAAGTTTCAATTTTTGATGTGTTTTTTTCTTGTACCATTACATCTTTTCTTCAAATGAAATCTTACTTGAAACCCAACACATGTAAGCAATCTGGAATGCTCATCTTCCCATTCCCTAACTCTCACTTTGGTTCCTGATGCACTCTGAAAGGTCTGTTGAGCTCTGTTCTTGTGACCACTCATCACTTAAAACTGAAATTTTATATTGTGAGTTCCATGAGCTCTAGGGCCTTTCCTGCTCTATCACTTTATTCCCAATACCTAGTGCAGCGCCTGGCACAAACGTGGGGTCTAGTGGATATTAATTGAATCCATGAGTAAATGTTAGACAGAGAAAATTAAGTGACTTGGATTAAGTCACACAGCAAATTGATGAGGGTCAGACTTAGTATATAGTGAGTGGTTGGGTAGATGTCAGTGCTATTACCAGAATAGGAGATAAGGAAGAAGAAATATAGGAAAAAGGATGCTGGGATCAGTCTTGGATATTAGAGTTTGAGGTACCTTTGGGGCATCCAAGTAGAGGTATCAACAGACAACAAACTGCTCAGTCTGTTTATTTATTTATTTACTTATTTATTATTAGAGAGGGGAGGGACAGAGGGAGAGGAAGGAGACAATCCAAAGCAGGCTCCACACCAGTGCAGAGCCCTACATGGGGCTTGATCTCAGGACCATGAGATCATGACCTGAGCTGAAATCAACAGTCCGATGCTTAATGGACTGAGCCACCCAGGTGCCCCTGCTCAGTCCATTTAGCTCAGACTCAATGGTCTAGCACTTCAACTCTTTCAACTCTTCTTGCAAAAGGCTTTTATTCATTTTACTTTTAAGCACTATGTTTGTCCAGGAATGTTTTCCACCCTTACATAGCCACCAGGGCAGTTTCCTAAACTTTATTGTGCCTGCAAATCACATGAGGAATCTTCTTAAAATGCAGATTCTAACTCAGAAGGTGGAGTCTGAGCTTTGGCAATCTTTTACAAACTTCCACATGATGCCAAAACTGCTTATTTACATTCTGAGAAGCAAGACACTGCAAATCAGTGAAAATGTCACTAAGAGCTGGTTATCAGTTTGTTTTTGTTTTTGTAAAATTTCAGTCTTATAATAAAGACAGTGGAGATGGGTGAGCTTGCAAAATTTTGAGTCAAATGAATTTCTTCTCATAAACTTTGTTTTTGCACTTCAAAGAATATGTTTAGGTGTTTCACAGGTTCACTTTGAAATATCATATGGCTTTTAATTCATAATTTAATTCAAGACAAACTTTCTTTTTTTTGTCCTTTTTTTTTTTTTTTTAAATTAACACATAACGTATTATTTGCCCCAGGGTACATGTCTGTGGATCCTCAGGAAGACAAACTTTCTTAATTTTAACAGTGATCCCATAAACTTCTTATTATTTCTAGGAGTTTTTTTTTTTTTTTAAGATTTTTTATTTATTTATTTGACAGAGAAAGACACAGTGAGAGAGGGAACACAAGCAGGGAGAGTGGGAGAGGGAGAAGCAGGCTCCCTGCCAAGCAGGGAGCCCGATGTGGGGCTCAATCCCAGAAAACCCTGGGATCATGACCTGAGCTGAAGGCAGACACTTAAGGACTGAGCCACCCAGGCACCCCTATTGTTGTTGTTGTGTTGTTGTTGTTGTTGT
>CM052899.1:54884922-54991608 GCA_028534135.1 Potos flavus
TGTTGTTGTTGTTGTTGTTGTTGTTTTTAGCTTTTAGCCTCAGGCTAAAGATTTCAGGTTGTTTAGCTGCTGTTGGAAGTAATGCAGTTAGAGGGCAGGCTCTGGCAGTAGGTAAATTCAAGGTATTTGAAACATTCAAGAGCTCAAGATATTTTGAAACATTCAAGAGCTTAGAAAAAAATATCAATCACAAAATAGTAACATAGTCTAAATCTAAGCAGAAGTATAGCTATTCTTATCCTGAAACATGGAGATCATCCCATCTCAAAAACAAAAAAGAGATTTTTATTCAGAACCAGTAGCCTTTCTTAGATATCATTAGATTAATTTAAATTGAATAAATAACTTAGGTACATCTGTACCTTTATCTGTTAAGTCATTTCTCTTTTTACTGTGATTGTTTCATAAAACTTCATTATTTGTTTTCTTTTTCATTCTTCCATTCAAAAAATCTTTTTAGGATTTGTTATGGTTCTGGACACAGACAGTTTTGAGTTAGACAAATACCTTGAGCTCATCAGACTTAGTTTTGTAGGAAAGCAGACAATAAAGAAGTAAATAAATGTGATAGTTTTTAATACGTACTATTAAAAAAAAAGAGCAACCAACTAGAGTGATTGGTAGTAGGTGGTATTCTTAGACTGGGTGGTCAGGAAAGCCCTCTCTGTGCTGTAATATCTGAGTAGAGAAATGAGGAAAATGAGGTCATGAACCATATTAATATGAAGACAAACAATAAGAGCAGAGTGAAAATGCCATATATAATCAGCTTGGTGCGTGGAAGGGAGATTAAGACCAGTGAGATGAGTGGCACAAGGGAGGAGAAAGTGGTAGAAGATGGATATAGGAGACAGAAGCAGCAGCCAGATCAAGCAGGGCAAGGATTCTGGATTATCTTCTAAGAGTGACTGCAAATATTTAGGGTTGTAAACAGAAAATTACATGTGATTTCTCTCTTTTGTATTGCCATTTGTACATTCCCCTACTATAATTCATGCTTTTACTATAATACATTTCTGAATGAACAAATGGATATTTTAATTGCTCCAAAACTTATGCTTCTGATTGTAATCTTTCTATTGGAGTCCAGTCTCATATTTTCAAGTGCCTGTTGGCATTTTCAATTAACTGTCCAATTCTTCCTCAAACTCAACACCACAAACTCATCATCTCATTCCAGCTTCTCCATATTTATTGATAATACCAACTTCTTTCTACTTTCCTCGGTTAAAAATTTTAGAGTACTTTGATTCTTCTGATGTTGGGGATTTCCTTTACTCTATTACACTGACTCTAAGCCTGGTTTAGATTTTCATCGCTTAATTCCCCGAAGCATGCAACAGACTTTAACCTGGAGGTAAAGATATTCTGACTTAAATTTCTTCTTTCTTCACATTCATACTGCATATATCTGCAAGATCATTGTTGCTAAAGTATCATTTTATTCATAAGTTCATTCACTGTTCTTTTTATCAACCATTTCTCACACTAATGTGTATGATACATGCCATTTTCTTCTATAAAACCTTAATTAGTGCTCACATGAACTAAACAAGATAGTATTTTTTTCACATTCTTTTTTTTTTTTTTTAAGATTTTTAATCATTTGACAGAGAGAGCACAAGTAGGCAGAACGGCAGGCAGGGAGAGAAGCAGGCTCTCCGCTAAGCAGGGAGCCCGATGTGGGGCAGGATCCGAAGATCCTGGGATCATGACCTGAGCTGAAGGCAGCCACTTAACCAACTCAGCCACCCAGGTGCCCATGAGATAGTATCTTTATCTCCATTTTATAGGTAAGGAAAATGAGCGTTAGGTATGTTAGGCTACCTGCTCAAAGTTACAATTACACCAACAAGGAAATGGTAGGGCTGAGATTTGAACACAGGTCTATTTAGCTGGGACACTGAGCTTTAGTTAATAACTGCATTAATGAGTGGTATCTCAAGTTCAAATTCCTGTTTCTCTTTGGAGGCTTTCCATGATACAGCCCACCAGTTTTACTTAACTTCCTATGACGGCTGAACTTGCATCCTGTATTCCACATTTCAAATATCTTTTTTTTAAAGATTTTATTTATTTATTTGACAGAGAGAGAAAGATCACAAGTAGGCAGAGTGGCAGGCAGAGAGAGAGGGGGAAGCAGGCTCCCTGCTGAGCAGAGAGGGAGATGGGGGGCTCAATCCCAGGACCCTGAGATCATGACCTGAGCCGAAGGCAGAGGCTTTTAACCCAACGAGCCACTCACACACCCCACATTTCAAATATCTTTCTAGTTATCTCCTGTGCATTGACCTTTTTACTTCAATTAGAGAGTAAGCTCCTTAAAATAAAAGACTATGCATTATTAAGTTTCTATGAAAGTCTGCTACTGTGGTGTGCACGGAATACATTCTCAGTGAATAATCGATAAAATCTTTAGCACTGTCCTTGGCATATATGCATGCTTAATAAATGGTAACGAGAATTATTATTTATTACTGCTGGAGGGGGCTGATGCATCGAACTGAAGTTCTAAAAAGAAACCATAAAATTCTGATCTCTGTCTCAATCCGAAGAACTTTCTGCTTACATTCCTTATGATCTAGAGTAATAGTTTCCCAGGCAGCTAGTTCATTTTAGTCCCATCCCACCCTTTCTATGAAGTGGCGTCAACTACTATAGACATCGCCATAACATCAACAAGCAGCAACATTACTATTACTGCTCTTTTTGATAATGCTTTGGAGAAGCCAAGGAATAGTTGTAGTAATTTTTCTGAGTTGAATAGTTAATGTGCTTGCTGTCTACCGATTTAGCTTCATTTAACTTTAATGAAGTTTACTAGAAGTGTCTGTCCAAGACTTCCTGGCTCAAATTTCTTAGGAACAGAGACTCGTGCCATCAGGTATCGCCCCCGTCCCACAAGCCCTCCTTCGCATCTCCGCGTCAAGTAGAATTGGCCCACATCCAGCAATAGAAAAGCCTAGCCACTTGACCCCATGAAGCGAGCTGTAGCGCCAGGAGATAATGAAAACGGCGGGTTTAGGGCCGCGCGAGGTCTCATTTCAAAAAGCCCTGCCCGGCTCCCAGTGAGCGCAATCGCGTCACGTTACGTAGTACGCTCTCCCGGAAGTGCCGCTGTGTCAGCGGCGGGGGCGTGTCTCCAGGCAGCTCAGCGTGCAGTTACCCGAGAAACGCGGGAAGTGGGGCCCAGGTGCGCTTAGAACCCGCACGGTTGTTCTATCTTTTCCCTAGCGAGCCGTGAGCCTGTTTGAGGGCTCTGAACGTGAGCCTGACTGGGTCTCTGGCGCGACGCCATGGAAGTAGTGGAGGCCGCTGCCGCTCAGCTGGAAACTCTGAAATTTAATGGCACCGGTTTGGGGGATGGCCAAGGTCAGGCGGTGGGGTCTCCAGGCTCGGTACCTGTCCCAGAGCCACGGCCGTCACTGCAGTCGGATGAGGCGTCCCCGGACACCGGACAGGCCGCCGAGGCTCAGCCTGCAGAGGAGCAGCCACCTGAATTCGCACCGCAGTCAAGGCCAGAACCTCCACCCGGAGGGAACTGCGTCACCGCCCCGGGCGCGGCGGAGCACGCGGGGACCCCAGACTCTCTAGAGACTTCGGACTCGGATTCGGACTCGGACAGGTCGGGTGCTTGGGGGTCCTGGAGCTGCGGGAGGAACCAGGGTCGGGGAGTAAGAGGTTGCCCGCATGGGCCTGGGAGAGAGGAGAGGTAGCTGAAGCTCGCTGCGCACGTGTTGACAAATAGCCCGGACCGCCCATTCCTCGCCTTTCTCTGCAAATCGCGTTGCGAATCCGAGATTAATAATCAGATCCCTCTTCTTTCCTCAATTTGATAGTCTGAAAGGTCTTCTGTATAGATCGCAAAAACAAAAACTAACAAACCTTGAGGATACTGGATTATTTCGATAACACTCAATTTGACGTATCCCTTTGTAGTTATAACTTTGAATTTTGTGTCAGATCTTTTTTTTTAAGTCAGATTTAGAGTGTGGCCTTGTTTTTTGAGCCAGATGAATTAAGGACCAGTTAAAGGATTTCATACGTTTCCAATTTGGCTCCTGATAATTTTGTAGAATCCTTGCAGGGAGCATGTGTTCACGAAATTAGCGAAACATTGTTATTTCGCATTGCTGTATGATCTGGGTAAGTTTTACAGACAGCACTACCTCCCCCTTCCCCCCCCCCCCGTCGTGTCTTTTGCATATGAATCCTATGGAGAGAGGGGACTTAGGTCGTAGGATGTTACTAAATCACACTGAATGTTGTCTACAAGTATTTGAGTGTGTTACGTGGGATATTGAATAGATGAACAAAATATCCCTGTCCTACATCCTAGTGAGAAGGATGAAAAATAAAACTAAATACATCAATACATAAATTAGAGGGGGTGAAAATTACAATGAAGGAACAAGCAAGGGGTGGAGAAAGTAATAGGAGAGCCCAGCCCTGTAAAACTGTGTAGCCATGTTAAAGTTTTAATTCTAAGTGTTAGGGAAGCTACTGAATTTTAAGCAGAGAAATGGCATGCTCAGGTTAATATTCTAATAAGTTTTGCTCTGTATAGAAGGAATTGAACTGGGTTCAAGAGTGAAAGCAGAGAAGCACGAGTGTAACAGGGCTTAGCGTGGAAAGAGTTGGAAAGATGTTGCATGACTCCATGACCTGACCATGGTTGTTAGGGTTAAGTATTTTGAAGTTACCCTAATAGATGGGGTAGTGGGCTAGACAAGGAGACATCAACTGGGTGGATGATGGTGCTGTTTAATAAAATGGGGAGTAACCTTCCTGGGATGAGGGCTGGAGACCAACAGGAGTGTTTAGTTTGGACAGTTAATTTGAGATTTCTTTGACAGCTAATTGGAGATAATAGGATAATGAGTTTAAAGTTGAGAGGACAATTCTGGACTGGAGATGTAAATTTGAACATCAGATTACAGATAGAATTTACTTTAGTTTTTATTATGGACATTTTCAAATTTGTTAAAAGTAGAGAGTAGTATAATATACTTATAATAATAAGTAGTAAATGTACTCATCACCACACTTAAGCGGTTTCCAGTATTTTGCTAATCTTCTTTTATCTAGTATTTTTTTTTTTAAATTTTATTTATTTGTCAGAGAGATCACAAGTAGGCAGAGAGGCAGGCAGAGAGAGAGGGGGGGAAGCAGACTCCCCGCTGAGCAGAGAGCCCGATGCGGGGCTCGATTCCAGGACCCTGAAATCATGACCTGCGTGGAAGGCAGAGGCTTTAACCCACTGAGCCACCCAGGTGCCCCTTTATCTAGTATTTCTAACATTTTTTTTAACCTGAGATTTTTAGTGCAAATCTCAAACAGTATGTCACCTTCTCTGTATGTTCTTTACATTTCTAACCGATAAAGTACTTGTTATGTAACCATCATATCATTATCAAATGTAGTAAAATTAACCCTAATTTCTTAATATCACCTAATACCCACTCGGTATTCATATTTCTCTGGCTGTCTTTT
Source organism: Potos flavus (assembly GCA_028534135.1). Taxonomy (NCBI): domain Eukaryota; kingdom Metazoa; phylum Chordata; class Mammalia; order Carnivora; family Procyonidae; genus Potos; species Potos flavus. The sequence goes on from CM052899.1 coordinate 54,890,416, forward strand.
AACAGTTGGTTTGTTTGAATTGGCATTCAACCAAGATTCTCAAACAGTGCATTTGGATGTTATGTTGATTTAGTCTCTTTTAAGTCATATTTAAAACCATGGAGACAGAAGAAGATACATGAGGGTAGAATACCACAGTAGCATAGTGGATGCCAAAATATGGAAGTTTTTTGGGGAAATAAGGAGGAATCATCTCAGATGTTGCTAAGTTAAGATGACAGAAAGATGTCCACTGGACTTGACAACATGGAGATTGTTGATGACCTTGTAAAAAGGAGTGGTGGTGATGGAAGCCAGTTTTGGGGTAAAGACTGAATGGGAAATAAAGGAGCAGAGATAGCATGTGTTAACAACTCTGTCAGGAAACTTCAAGGGGAGAAATGAGGCCATAGCTGGAGGAATTCAGCAGAGGTACTGTAGAATTTGGTATGCCGATAGGAATGATCTGGGAGAAGGAAAAGATTCATAATATAGTAATAATAGTAAGGAGTTCGGTTGTGAATTGGATGCCCATTTACACCTGTAATAGAAAAAGACCATACTTGCCAGAGCTAGTGCCTTTGTTTCAAGCATTTCATAATCCATCTGAGAAGACATGTTTTCCAATGAATTATGGATTGTACGATACAGGCTGTACTAGGCAGTTTGGAAAAAATGCTCTGGGAGATATAGAAAGGAGTAAATCTACTTTTGGTGGATAGGAGATGACTTCAGAGGAGATAATATTTGAGTTGAGCTTATAAAGAGGAATGGAATTTTTCTCCCCTGGGGACATTCCAGTCAAAGGAAATAGCACAAATAACGGCATGAGGTAGTGAAAGTAAATGGAATTTGGGACGTTTTAAGTGCTTCTGTGCTAGATGTGGCAGGAGATGGGATTGTGAAGATTACCAGGAACCTGATTGGAAAAGGTTCTGAGATAGCCTTTATCTTGTACACAGTATAGATCTATGGAGAAATTTTTAAAGCTTTTCTCTATGTTTAATGTTTTCTTAATGAAAAATGGAAAGAATGGTGCAAACATATAGCCATCACCTTGAGTTAACACTTAATAACATTTTAGAACTTAGTTTCACATATGTATGTTATTGAGCCCTTTTGAAGCCATTTATAGATATTATGACACTTTCTCCCTAAATGTTTCAGCATGCATTCTCTAAGAGGACATTCTTTTACGTAATCACAGTTCTCACACGTAACAAAATTGATAATTCCTTCATATCTAATGTCCAGTCATGGATTTTTTTTTTTTAAAGCAAGCATATGAACTGATTAGGATGGAAGGTCATGAGACGGTGAAGGAAGGGAACAGCAGTAGGAGGAGGGGTTGATTGTTGTGGGAAGAGACTACAAGTATTGACGTCAGTTATATAATTATTACAGAAAAATAGGTGAGAAATGAGGATTCCTCCCTAAATAGGGTCATAGTAACAGTGGAAATGGGATTGAGAAATAGAATAGGAGTGATGTTTGCCATTTGAAGGTAGGATTTTATCATTGACTGTGAGATGACATTGGCTCAAAATTATTTCAAGGTTTTTACCTATCGCGACTGGATTGAAGACTAAGCAATGAAATAAGAGGCTCAAGGACAGCAGCAGTTTTAGTAAGGAGAATACTTTTTTTTTCTTAACTTGTTGCTAGAATGACGTAAATGTAGGTTATTCATACAGAGGTGGCCAGTATGCATCTGGAGATTAGGGTGGAGCCTAGAGTTATCAATATCAAGGCTGATGATTTAGGAGTTATCTATACATGGGTGATGATTGAAATCATTTGAGTGAATGACGTTATCCATGGGAAGAGGATAGAGAGAAAAGAAAATGAGGGTGGAACTTTTAAAAACAGCACATAAAATGGGCTGAGGGAGAAAGCCAGCAAACAAAATTTAAAACTAAGAGGAGGGTTATTGGTAACAATTGCTGTGAAGCCAAGGGCTAAGGGAGTTCTTAGAGTAGAGTGGTCAACATGGTTGGTAACTTTCAGGAGTTTCCAAGTTGTATGAAGAAAGAACATTTTATTGGCAATTAAGTGATCTGGTCGTTGATGACTAATAAGAAAGGTGTCTTGACTAATAAGAAAGTGTAATGACTAATAAGAAAGCTCTCTTTTGTCAGTGATTTGTCATGTGCTTAACCATGTTAAGACAAATGTGTGATGTGTGAGACTTACAATAATAGGATTTGGGTTATAGCAGGGGTTTTGAAAAATTTTTTTTTTAAGATTTTATTTATTTATTTGACAGAGAGAGAGATCACAGGTAGGCAGAGAGAGGGGGGGGAAGTAGGCTCCCCGCTGAGCAGAGAACTCAGATCTATGCCGGACTGATCCCAGGACCCTGAGATCATGACCTGAGCCGAAGGCAGAGGCTTTAACCCACTGAGCCACCCAAGTGCCCCTGAAAATATTATCAATGGATTAAAGACCACTTTACAAATACCAGAGTCAACTTCAAAATGCTAGCTTTTGAATTATATCGGCAACAATAAATACATAGTAGATATTTCCTAGTCGAAAAATTTTAATTTAATACCACTATAATAATGCTTTACTAAGTTTTGGACTTTTTCTTCCCTACAGTGAAACAGATTCAGATAGTTCAAGCTCCTCCTCATCCTCATCATCTTCCTCATCATCTTCCTCTTGTATATCACTTCCTCCACTGCTGTCAGATGGAGAAGATGATTTACAAACTGAGAAGGAAAATAAGAATTTTCCTCTTAAAACAAAAGATGAGTTACTCCTTAATGTAAGTATTTAGATTTGTTATTAAACCTAATTTGAATATTGTAAAATATATGTCAAGATACTAATATTGATGTTATTTGGCCTGTATCTGGCTCTGTAAATTTGAAGATTTCTCAGCCTCTTATTGGGCATACTTTTTTTTATGCCTTTTTTTTTTAAATAAAAGAGAGGATTGATCTGGTTGCTAAGGTTTCTAAGGTTGCTTCTAATATTTGATAATTGTTCTTGATGGACATCAACTTTAGCTTGCTATTTTTTTTTTGTCTTTCCTACAAAGATTTTTTTTTTTTTTCGCCCCTACAGAGATTTCTTATGTAGATTTACAACCTTGGTTTTTGTTTTTTTGTTTGAAGTTTTTTTTTTTGGTCCAGAAGTCAGAAAATTTTGCTCAGTAGTAATTGGAATCTTTTTAATTGATTGCATTTAAGAGAAATAGAAGTAAAATGAGATGGGTTGAGTTTCTTAGGACTCTTATTAACTTGAAGTTTTGGGAGCATTTTTGTTGCAGATAGAGAAAACTCGTTTATTATAGGATGGTATTTTATTGGCACTTATAGGGTTGGTTTGTAAAGTTGACTCTTACGTGGTTATTTCCTCTTCTCCCTTCCATCCTAGAGGAATGATGGTAGTTTGGTTGAAACCTCATGATCCAAGAGGAACATCTCCTCAGGATTTCAGAATATAGACTGTATTGCCACATGTTTATTTTCCCTATACCCACATGTACTTTAGTGACTACTAATGCTTTTTAAAAATTTAATGATCACTAATTACATCTATTATGTAATACTTAAATCAATGAAATAGTTTAATGCAAGGTTTGAAAACATTTTAAAGGTCTTGAGTTAATTGGGTTGCTTTTCATGCCTGGATTCTGCCAATATTATTTCTTTTTCTTTACTTGTAATGAGAAATTTCCTATCTCACTTATGCTTTATGTATTGAAAACTCTTTGAATTTTATGCAGCTTCATCAGTGGTTCTTGTTTCCATACTACAGACATTGCTGTCCCTTACTAGTCTTTTTACACAAAGGCTTTCCCAACTTATGACTATTTTCTGAAAGTATTAGGAGACTTCTTTGGTCTTTCTCTTGTATCTTGATCACCTTTCTACTTAAGTTTTCTCAGAGTATAAAAATCAACAAATAAAGGACCACAGTACTTTTTATATGTATCATTTTCTTATTTATCTTACTTGACCTGAAATTCTTACCTTGTGAATCTCTTGAAATTTAATGCAAAGTCTTAGTCTATCTGTTTAAGTATTTCTCTTGGTAGAGTGCTTATATTTTCCTCAGAAAACTAAAAGGGTTCATGTTCACACAGAGGCCAGGAACCACATTCTGGAAGGCTGAGTTCATATCTGATCTTCGTAGTTCCCGTAGTGTCCAGTAGATTGGTTGGCAGATAATAGGTTGTCAGTCAACAGTGATACATGATTACAGAATGAGTGAAAGAACAACAGGCATCTTACATTCGTTTATTCTTAAACTATTATAGCACACTGGCCATATACTAGCTGCTGTAACAAGACCCTCAAGTTTCTACTCATAGTGCCCAGTGGAGAGAGGCAGACAGTAAATAAACAGAGACAGCTACAATTTTGGAAGTGCTTTTGAATTGTGAGAGTGTATGTTGGGCTTATATCAGAAAATTACATTTTTGCTGGGAAGGTATGTTAGCTTTTGAAACTTGAACAGTGGGCCAATCTGTTCCTTTTTGTGCCAGTTCCCAGGGATCTTTGGGAAGGATGGAAGAAGCAATTATAGTCTCTATTTTTCAACTTTGGATTCTGGAGTAGCTGTTCACTTTGTATTTACGTAATTAGGAAGTCAGCTTACTGGAAGTTCCTAGTCCTTTAGACCACTGGTACCAGAGTTAGGTAGAGGAATGAGTTCCCTGGATTGCCATAAATCTTTGACTTAGGGCTGTAAAAGAGTACGTTAGGATTCCTTCAGGACTTCAACTCTGGAATTAAGGGAAGAGAATGACTTGGCCCTGAACCAGGATGATATGGCTACATGTATTCAGTATCTTTAGGACTCTGCTGCTTTCTTGCTCAGTAGGGTTTTCTCCATGGGGCTGGCAGTTTGGCCATTGATATTCCTATATGAAAGTCACAGGGAGGACTTGTGCTGGTTTACCTGGGGCCTGGTATACAGCCCTGACGCATCATTGAGGCTAGTGGAATGTGTCTTTGGATTACTTGGGGATGAGTCACGTAGTCACTCTTGTTTGTGTGGGAGAGTATGTAGGAAAGTGAGTGCTTTAGAGAAAGCACACGGGCAAGTGTGAGGGCGGGAACATGTAAAAGCCAGTTGACAGAAAGGGAGTGTGAATGTGTGCGTATTTTGAAGAGCGTGAGCTTTGGGTGGATGATACCAACCCCATGCAAACCACAAGGAATGGCTTCTCTGTCATGGGAAAGGAAGTCTTCTATCCATTTCAGAAGGGGATGCTGTTTAGTCAGTAATAATAGTCATCCTGTGTAGAGAGTAAAAGGGAAATACTTGGAAGGGGTTATCACATGTGACTTATGTTGGACTCTTATGGTTGCGAGCAAAAAAGACTCTCCACTTACCTCAAGAGAAGGAGGATGCATTGTAAACTTACTTGGATAAGAAAGCCATGGGGAATTAAGGTAGCTATTGAGGATAGTCATGCTGTTTCTTTTATATGCCTCTTGGATAGTCTCATAGTTTTCTGAGTGTCATTTTATTCTTTCTTTACTCACTGACTTCTTCTGTTTACCTATAGATTAATCTTTTAAATTCTAGCTTGCATGTAGATTGCTGTGACCCTGGCTCTAAATACAGTGTCTTCTACTTTGATCTTCCCCTTGAAGCAGCCAATTAGTGCTATATTTCTTTGTTGACTTTTGGGACAATCCTATTACTTAGCAGATTGGTTTTTTTGTGTGTGCTTGTTTTTTGTTTTTGTTTTGTTTTTTGAAAATGACAATCCATTTTTTCTGGGAACTGTCCCCTCTTGTTAAAACCAGCTCTAGCTAATGTCAAATGTACCGTTTTGTTTAGGTCATACTGGTATATCCTCTTAGCAGGGATTGTGCATGGAGCTGTTTATATATTCTATTAAATTTCCTAATGAAATGCTGAAGAAAATTAATGAAACAGTCTATCCATGTTGTCTTTGCTAAAAGGTATTCATAAATTAAAATGGGCCAAGCAGTTCTATCAATTCAGAGTTTGTGCTGGATCTTTAGAGGTGTCTGGGACGTAGGCATGTCCAGCTTAACCCAGTTTTATGTCCCATCTCTTTATAAAGTGTCTCATATTCTGGGCTGTTTCCTATTGCCATTCAGGCATGCTGAGCTTAATTTTTACCTCCAGTTAGTCTGTTTGTCAAGGTAGAATGTCACCTCCCTGTATCTAGCTTTTTAATCTTTTCACATTGTTAGAAAATTAGATCCTGGTGATCTAACTACTAACTATTGCAGATCTTTAATGGTATGTATATGGGAGTATATGGGAGCTACAGTGAAGTAACCTCAAGATTGTTCTTTTAGAATTAAACCTTAGAGAGTTGCAACAGTCCCTTGGGATGACAAGATATGGTTATATCTTGATTTAGAAAAAGGGGTGAGGAGAAGAGGAAAAAAGGAATGGTTCGCTATAGAGGCATTGAAAAGGAGAGTAGTCTTAATTGGCTCTTTTTATAATGTCACAGTTATGTAATATATGCTGTTAAATTTAGCCAAGTGGAATTATTCTTTTGATCATAAACTCCTCTTTAGTGCTGAGAAGATTTATATATAACCTACACAGTAAATGTAAAGTAGTATATGTATTACAGCTTGAAACTACATTAAACCGCATAGGGTTTATTCAGTGTTTCAGTGTATTGGAAAATTAGGTCCTTTTTGAACAATTTTCTCAGAAATTTATGCCCTGAACTGTTTATTTAAATAAATCACGTATAATTAAAAATCTAGAATCATAAAAACGTTTATGGGATTGTGACATTTCAGAACTTTAATCAGAAATGAATTTTATAAATTAATGCCTATTATTTTCTGTTCTGAAAACCTGAAAGGTTTTATGTAACATTTAAAAGTTATGGTTACAGTGTTTATGGGGATAAAAAATGGATAATACTGCAGTAGGTATATTAATGTGTATTTATACACATAATATAGCATGTGACTAAGAAAAAATGTAATGCTTGTAGGCAGTTCTTAGTACCTTCATAATTTGGAGACTGCCTATATTATAAAACAAATGCATTTTGTAGTTAGGTTGTGTATACTATATTTGCTTTCTGATTTTGGCAGTGCAGACGCATATCATAAACCATCTAACTTGAGGATATGGAAATATCTGGGCCACCTCAAGTGGTCAGTAGTTACAGCAGATTCTTTCATACTTTTTGATCTCCCACCATCCATGAAATTACAGTGTACCGTGGTCTTCACTTAATAATCGTTGACTGAATATGTTGCTTTCAAGGCCTAGTATAAGTTTTTGCCCTAAATGCAGGCCTCTTTCAACTTCAGCATTTTATGACTCTAAATGTATTTGAAATTATTACATCGTCTCATAGAATACTGATGACACTTTTTAACATTCTTTTCAAAATGTCTGATATTTAAGACATTACGGCTTATGTACTTGAGAGGAGATATTTTTAAATTAATACTTGGTGCTCTTTAAAAATAGTGCTCAGATTTTTTAAAAAATTAAAATTTTGTGCTTCATTAAACAAAATTATTTTAGTAAAGCTTATAGCAAACAGAAATGATCCCTTAAACTTCAGATAAATAGTGTTTTATTCAGTAAAGTAAGCATGTTATGTTCTGTGTGTCTGTGTATAACATACATATATGGTTATTACACACAAGCATTACGTTTATTAGATTCCCCCATTCCTCAGTAGATCTTATTATGTTCTGATTGCTTTAGAGGATAAAGACAAATGTCTGTTAAAAGGGAATCTAGCTAGAGAGTGAGCAAACACACTTCTGCTAATAGCAAAGTAACACCAGAAAGTTAATGATTGAACACGAGATGAATGGTACTGGACATACAAAGTTGTGGGATTGAGTGGAAGAGGAGATAATTTGCAGTGTGCAAGGGTCAAGGAAGTCATCCTAGATTGCAAGATGGATAGGATAGGTATGGAAAGGTGACAGGTGAAGAGAATATGAACTTTCCCACTGATTAGCTAGAGTCTATTGCATGACAGTTGTATTCCTAGTGTTGGTTATCTAGTAGGGGCACAGAGAGTGTTTCTTTGTTCATTCATCATCCATACACCTGATGTTGTAACTTCTAAAATTTGGGACTAATAATTGTTGACATTTTACAGTTATTTGGCAGTGCTTTTATCTTCGTGATAAATAAAGTCAGTGTCTTGGATTTGATGAAATATGGGCTCCTCAGTTAACATAAAAGATAATGCTTAGAATTATGTCGTTGAAGGTTTTCTTATTGAGATGGATTATAATTTTATTTTATGTGAGTCAACTTTTGAAGATATTCTTATAAACTTTGTTTCTGACAGTAGTTTTAGAGAAAAACAGGGTAAGAACATAGTATTTATTTAAAAAGAAAAAGATAAAGACACTGCAAAGAAGTATTTGTTTTTATTTTTTAGGTAAAAATATTTAATGGGCTAGTCTCAGTCTTAAGTTTAGTGTCATACACAACAGGGTAATTAATAAGGGCAATTAATGTGTATTGAGTTCCATGGAACATTGTAAAAGTACTTTTCTTAAGTTGATGAATTAGACTAAATGTTATATGTGGTCCTAGTTACCACACAGTGTACAGATCTAATCCATTCTTTTTTTCCAATATGTTTTACCAGCTATAGGGAAAAAAAAAAAGTTTCCAATCATGGCTCTCAATACTCCAGGGATTGGATCCTTCTTTCCAACCATATCTGAAAAGCGAAGGCTCACCTAATAGCATCAGGTAATTGGCTGCCACATGCATGTCCTCTATTTTTGAGTAATGTAAGGAAAGTGGTCAGATAATTTTATTCCACTTTCCTCATTTTTAAAAATTTTCCCCGGTCTAGCACCAGAAAGAGTTAGTTGCCATTTGGAATGTTTGATTCCTTTCCCATTACCCCTTGCTGCCTTTTTTCTAGATTTGTGAGTGAAAACCCAAATCAAAGTTTTTTAGATAATTTTGCCTCAGAAGATCATAAATTACTGATTTTTTTTCTTGCCCAATAATAAGTCTTTAAAGAGCTAGGGAATGCAAGGTCATTGTAATGTACAAATGTCATCTTCTCAGAGGGCCATTTTCGATCCATTAGCTCCTTTCATTTTTGAAATGGAAGTCTTAGACATCCATTTTTTAACTAGTGTGTCTAGAGTTTAATTTTTTAATAGAGGAGATTTTTAATATTATGTGGTACTCATTTGAATGTTTTGCGTAACTGAACAACCTTACAGGCCATACAGTTGTTCAGGAATCAGAATATAAGAATATTCTTGTAATACAATAATTTCTCTTTCATGGATATCTCAGAAGTATAGGTAGGACCATGCATTTCTTTAATGCCATAGTTAGGGGTATCTATTATCTAGAATTACGTAATTGTGTTTGAGGCTGGTATATAATTTCTATCTTAATGTGCTTTTGATTACATGCAGTTAAACATTTTTTAAATTGTATTAGACATTTGCATGAAATATTCAGAACTTTTGCTCAGTTTTCTCACTGTTTAGTGATAAAAAAAAACTGATTCCCAGAAAGAAAGTGATTTGCCTGAGGTAGTATTTAAGTATGTGAGAGCAGTTTGCAGTCTGCTGTAGTTTTAGTACTTGTGTAGACATGTGTACATAGCAACATTAGAATTTGAATTTGATCATTTGAACTTCCTTGATTATTTGGCTTCTGAATAACGTAGTGTATTTTGTCATGGCGATAGATGATTGTATCATAATGTAAGCTTTCTTAAATTGCATATGGTTGGACCATATTGTCTTTTAATAGAGCCTTAGACTTGGGACTGTAGATTGTAGGAAATGCGTGATTAAATTTCTTTAGTATGGTGAATTTTAGTAGTTTATTGCCAAATGGATTTATGTATCTGGGGATTTTTATTTCCATGTGGTCTTTTCTTTTGCTAGTGATGAGGATGAAGTATTTTTCTTCCTTTCCTTGCCTATTCTTTGTTATTACAGATAACATTTGTTTTGAGTCAGTAAGCATAATATTAACTTTATTTAAATGACAGCATGGATATTTATCTCTAGTTGTATATACGCCACACCCAAGACAGGTTTTAGTTTCTTTTTAATTTGGGGAAAGTAATAGTGATAAAAATAGAGATTTATCACAAGTCTTCATTTCCAGGTTATCAGTTTTCAGGTTATCATTAAGACTTCGTAGGAATATGGTATATGATGTTATAATGTGGCCTTAAAATTCTATTTGTATTAATGGCTGAAAATAGACTGGTGTTATTAATACCTGGGTGTGTGTTTTGTAATGGAGGGCTTGTTTGGATGTATGAGAGTGTAAAGCAGTGCTGTTCAGTAGAGTTTCCTGCAGTGGTGGAAGTGTGTTAATACTGTAGCAGTTGATCATTTGGAAAGTGGCTAATCTAACCAAACGCTGCCTTTTAAATTTTACTTAATTTTAGTTAATGAAATTTAAGTAATCAAATGTAGTTAGTGTCTGGTATTGGATAAGCAGAATAAAAGGAGCCTTTCTTATCCACTATCCATCTTTCCATGAGGGTTGTAGGGTAATCCAGGCTCATACTTTAATCTTCCTTACCTGCAGTAAATAGCCTTCTTGTCTTTTATTTTCAGGACACTTGGGATTTTGTTTATATGATGGAGAAGGTCTTTCTATCCCAGATTTCCCTCATCACCTCTACCTTCAGTTTTTTAGTTTGTCAGAGTGCATTTTACTTCTAATTCTTTACATCCTATGTGTCCTGTCAAGAGTGGTAATGTCCTTTAATATGTGTTCTGGCTACTTGTTTTTTCCTTATTGGAGTTCGTGTGTTTTTCCTCTTTGCTGTGATCCTTTCCTCACTCATGGAAAAGTAAAGTGATGGATTTTTGTTTCTTGAAAGAGATGATGCGACTGAGCAGATGTATTCGTTATCTTACCGGGAACAGCTGCTATGTTATCAGGGAGTCAGGTGTTAATCTAATAATTGTAACAATGTTTGCTGCTGCAAACCTGAGGTATCTATGCATTAGTCCTGAGCAATGAAGCTTCCTTAGAAGCCTGCCTTTTTAACTTTCATTCCTTGAGGATTCTCTTGAATTCTGGGAATTATATTTTCATTATCTGATTTTGCTCCTATTGAAAACGACTGTGATCACTTCTGAGAATTTTGTTTAACTCAGACTGATGAGATAAGTCATTTCATTTAATAAATATATGTTAAACAACTACTATGTGCCAGTCATTGTTCTGGGTACTATGCTAATAAGCAAGGCTGACCAAGTCCTGCTTATTGTTGGATTTATTGTCTAGTTAGGGAAATAGACTTTAAGTAAGAAAACACATGGGATGTTAGACAGTGATGTGTTTACAAAAAAGAAAATTAGCAGGATAATTTAATAAAGAGTAACTACGCTTGGTGGAGGTGCAGTACTTCAGATTTCATACATCCAGATACTAAGACAAGATCATATACTGACATGGCAGTCCAAGGAACTTTTACTTTTAAACCTTTTGAAGTTCTGCCTCTTCAAGCCTGACAAAAATCTTTATGGAAAGCCCATGGAAACCATGCTTGCTTAAAAGGGACAAACATATCTCTTCTTTGATCCAACCCCCAAAATGTCTGCCATTTTCAAAGCAAATACACTGCTTGACATAACTGCACTTTCAAAGGTAAATTCTATAATAGGCTTTTGATCTGAAATTGTACTAGGCTGATTTCATTTATTTCTTATAAGTTCTACGTACAATATTTAGTTCTTTGTATACTTTTTATATTCTGCAGAGTATTTGGGATGGAGAGTTCACGTACATCACTCTTATGGGTAGGTCTGTTACTATCAAGAGGCAATTTAATGCCTTCATTGGTCTTTTTTTAGGAATGCTCGGAAAACCGTATATACATTTCTGTGTTATAAGGTACTAGGATCACTGAACTAGAATTAGAGGTATGGTGGTGATCACAGATAACAGTATCTGTTTTTTTCTCTTAAGTTTAGTTCTGTATGAGACAGAGGTCCTCCCCATCTGTAGGCAGTTTTGTCCTGTTAATACATAGGTTGGAAACAGGATAACAGGAATTAAGGAAGCCTGACAGACTCTGCTTTTGACCACAAGAGTGGGTCCCTATGTCACTACAAATATTCTGGCTTTGTATATCTTCCCCTGTCTTCCTCATTGCTAGATGTGTCTCATAGACATCCTTAGGGGAGGAGAACATCAGGATTTCATTAGACCCTGGAGCTGACCTGTTGAACTTATAGTAAATTATGTTATAATAATCTCAAAAGATGATGAAAAGGCATTAGATGAAATTCAACAGTCTGATTTTAAAAAACACAAATAGGAACACAAGTAGGAATAGACGGTCACTTTTTAAACATTCGAAAAAAAGAAATTTCAATTAAGAAACATCGTTATGCTTAACATTTGAAGCATTTCTAATTAATAGCCATACATCATGCCCACTGTCATTACGGTTTCTTAACACTTGATATTCTGGACATACCAGCCAATATTATTTGAAAAGTGAAAAATATGATACAATAATATTGAAAAGGAGGAGGAGGACTTATTTTTTTTTGGAAATACACAAGAAAGTCATTAGATATAAGTTTCAGCATGATGCTTTCTTGTGTTCAAATGATACTCTATAAAGGATGCATTTATAATAGCAATAAAAGATATTAAATAACTAAGAATTTATAATAGCAAATAAGGTATGAGATGGCTTCAAATAAACCTAAGGATTACTTAGACAACCTAATTAAGTGTGATTTTTATCAATACTAACAAGACTAAATATGATATGACAAAATGGTTTTAAAGTTTGTCTAGTGAAGTAAACATGAGAATAGTTAGAAAAATACCATGGGGAAAAATATGGATGGAATGCATAGGGGAACTAGCCTTATTCCCAAATACTAAACATGTAACAAAAGGCAGTTATTGAGATAGTTTAGTGCTGACACTGAAATAGATTAGTAGAACTGAATGGAGATTTCAGTAAAAAACCCAAATATATAAGTACATTTAGTATGTGTTAAAATTTATTTTTCATATCAGTAGGGGGAAAGATGGATTATTCTGTAATGTGGGAATAACTGGCCAGTAATATGGATAAAGACTAAGCCAATCTGTGTCTTGCTTTTATACAAGAATAAAATTACGAATGGTCCAAATATGCAAATATTAAAAATGAAATTGGAGAAGCAATGAAAATATGAGTGAATTTAAAAAGTGATTTTGGAATAGGGAAGGTCCTTCTCTCTGTGACGTAAGTCTCAAAAACCAAAAAAAAGAAAAAGAAAAGCCTGATATATTTGACTACAAAAAAATTAAAATGCTAAAGTTCATTAAGCAACTTAAATACTAAAAACCATTCTGGGAGGAAAGGGAGTGGATATTTTCTTCATATTTGATAAAGGGCAAATGTTCTTTAACCCAAAGTTACCTTATAAAATACTAACAGAAAGATAAACCCTCTGAAAGAAAAATGTATAAAATATACAAACAATTCATAAACACATTTGGATAGCCAGGAAACATGCAAGGATGCATGTGATTAATAAAGAAATTAAAATAAAAGCAAGATGCTATTTTATATCATAGACCTATCACACTGGCAAAGATTTACAGTTTGCTTCTCAGTGATGGCATGAATGTGAGAAAATCTCTCATCATTGGTGGAATTGTTAATTAACAGAACCTTTTTGAAAAGAAACTTGGCAGTATCTGTCAAAATTAAGAATGTTCGTATCTTTGGATCTAGCAGTTCCACTTATAGGGATTTATCACAGGAGTTACATGAAAATGTATGTGAAGGATAGTTCATTTTATCATTGTGTGAAATGATAAAAATTAAAAAGAGGCAGATGTTTTATCAGCTGACTGGTGTTAACAGTCTATACAGTGATATACTGTAAAAGTGTTTAAAAAATTAGATGTTTATGTTTTGGTGTAGAAAGATGTACAGAATATGATAAGTGAAAAGGGTAGCTTGCATTACAATGTGGATATAAATAAAACATTTTACCATTAGAAATGTAAAATTTATATCTGCATGGTAAATGTATTTGAAAGATAAACTATTAACAGCTCTCTGTGGAGAGGGATTGTTTCATGGGTGTTCAGAATGGTTTGGTAGATATCCAACTAAATTCAGGGGACTGGTTGAAATAGGGTCCCCTAAATCCTCCACCATCTTTTCCATTTCCACACTTTCTAATATAGTTTAAGGTCTTGTGATGCCCACAGCTTTGGTTTTCTTGTTCGACATTCCTCTGGAATGTTGGGAGGTTAAAAGTAATAAGATAAGGGAATTTTTGCTTTTTACTCTGAGTCCTTCTATACTACTAATTTTTTTCCCTTTTTAAAAATCAGGAGCATGTATTTTATATTTTAATGTTAAAAGAAATCAAAACAGTATTAGGGTTTAGATCTATACCAAAACATAATTATACTGCACAGACCTTTATTCCTCTTAATAGAAAATATAAAACAGGAGCTTTTCATTCTGTGGCCAAGTAGCATTTATTTATTTGAGAATAACATTGATTTTGTATTCTGTGTGTTAATGGTATTTGGTTTACGCTCCTTTTCAGTTTAGAGGTTTTCCCAAAAGATCTAGTAGCACTTTTCTCTTTGGAGACTTCCTTTTCCTTTGTTCTACATACATGATCCTGACTATTTAACCAGTGAGCTTTATCACAGTCCAAAAGTACGAAAAGTTTTTGCTCTGGATTTAACTGTGATTTGGTTGGTCAATGGGGGAGATTTCAGGTTTTATCACTATACTTCTGCTTTAGAAAATGCCATTTGCCACTTCTGAGAGCTACCGCCCCCAGAAGCAGAAGGCAGTGTGATTTGTTCTCTAAAATATCATGAAAGCTCTCCTGTCTGCAGTCTCCCAACATTAGAGTTCTCTATTCTTGTATTTAACTGAATGTGGGATTTCTTTTGCTTAGAACTTCTTAACAAGGCTATTCCATGTCACATGTTCTTTACCAGTTCTGACAACTGTACTCGCTTGTCTATCCTAATACACACATGGTCCACTTTCAAACCATGGTTTTGCCAAGAAAAAACTATCCGTGTTTAATATGCAAAGATGACAAATTGTTGTCCTCTCCCTAAAAGTACTCAGAAAAGTTCTGACATATAAAATACAATCAGGGGCGCCTGGGTGGCTCAGTCCGTTAAGCGCCTGCCTTCGGCTCAGGTCATGATCCCAGGGTCCTGGGATGGAGCCCCAAGTCGGGCTCCCTACTCGGTGGAGAGCCTGCATCTCCCTCTCCCTCTGCCTGCTGCTCTGCCTACTTGTGCGCTCTCTCTCTCTCTCTCTCTCTCTCTCTGTGTCAGATAAATAAAATCTTAAAAAATAAATAAATAAAATAAAATACAATCATTTCCTCCAACACCATCCGGACTAACCATGCAAAAAAATAATGTATGGAGTTGGTTGAGACCTTTAGTATGGTTGTTCGTAAATAATTCTTGATCAGAAAATAGCATCTCCCAGAAACAAGTTATACTTTAACTCTGGTTATATGGTTTGTTAAAAACCTTGTTTGAGTCCCTGAAGAGGAAAATGATTACCCGTGATCCGTTCAGCTGTGATAAACTGTATTGTTTCGGCTTTTCCCATCTTTTTCAACATTTCTTCAAAAGTTATCTTTCTCCTCCCAGACCAACTCCTAACATGCCAGTAATAGGATCTTTACACTTTCAAGCCTTCTTAAGGAAGAACTTCCTTCTAAAAGTTAATTGTGGTCTTTTGGCAAAGGTCAAAAATAGTTCTGTTTGTTTAGCTTAAAGCCTAAGGTCAGTTTTATTCTTGGATACCTCTTCAACTTCATCTCTACTTCAACATCTAGTTTCTATGGCAACTGAGGTATAGTTAGTAGCTGGGTCAGAAAAGAGGAATTTTTAAATGTAAAGGAATTTAGTTTTTAACATAGAAAGAAGATACTAGGCAACACTCACAACTTTTCCGGGTAGAGCCTATGTTCTGTTTCCCAGAAATTCTAGATTTTTTCCTGAAGAAGCCAGACATTTATTCTTTTTTACACAGCCCCAGAAAGATTGCTCTTTTTCTTTTCAACTACTTAATCTCCATCAAATTAATTAACCAAATTAAGACAGCTAAGAGAGAGAACTCTTCTTCTGTGGAGAAATTGTAGTGACCAGTAGAATTATTTCTGTGGGAATCACTTAGCGAAATCTCTTGTTTGTTTGTTTGTTTACTTTGGATTCCTTTTTTTTTTTTTTAAAGATTTTATTTGACAGAGAGAGAGATCACAAGTAGGCAGAGAGGCAGGCAGAGTGAGAAGGGGAAGCAGGCTCCCTGCTGAGCAGAGAGCCCAATGCGGGGCTCGATCCCAGGACCCTGAGATCGTGACCTGAGCTGAAGGCAGAGGCTTTAACCCACTGAGCCACCCAGGTGCCCCTACTTTGGATTCCTTAACAATAATCGCTTTTTTTGTTTTTTATCTCATTCAGGTATGATTGGAAAAATCTAGGTACTTTTGTCCATGTTCTTAGTCTAGCTGGATTAAAGTATAGATGCTGTTGCATCACTCACATGGGGAGATATTGGAGGTGGAAGAAATACTGTCAGACACTAAAAAGGATAACATCAAAGAGACGATATAAGTGTTTAATGTTACATCTTCAGAAATGTTTAGTCTTTAAATGGAAATGATGTCCTATTTTTTTTAGTTGTTGAAGCTGGAGGAAGATCACTGCTTTTTTTATATTACAGGAACTACCTTCTGTTGAAGAACTCACTATTATTCTGCCTGAAGATATTGAATTAAAGCCCCTTGGAATGGTTTCAAGTATTATTGAGCAATTAGGTATGTAAATAATTTTATGAATAAAATTACTTCTATCCAGATATGCATTCATCAAATCAAAGACTTTATGACTAGTGCATTTTCTGTGAAATATGTAATAATACTTCATTTTATAGTCATTAAGTTTGAATAGATAAATTTATTTTTTACTTATATACGTAACTCATAAATGCAGTGTCTTTTTTAAAATTCAAAGTTTACTTTTACTGACATTTCTCCAGAATTTTCTTTGATTTGGTATATTCATTATTTATTGCTATTAAGTTGCTACAAATTTAGTGGCTTTAAACAACACAAATTTATTATTTTATAGTTTTGTAGGCCAGAAGTCTGATGTGGGTCTCACTGGGCTAAAATCAAGGTGTCCATCAGGGCTGAGTTCGTTTCTGAAGGCTCTAGGGGATAATTCATTTTCTTGTCCCTTTCCGCTTCTAGAGGCTGCCTGTATTCCTTGGCTCATGGCCCCCTTTCTTCATCTTCAAAGCCAATAATATACCTTCTCTGTGACCCTTCTCCCTTCATCACATCTCTCCCTGACCAAAGCCTGGAAAGATTATCTGCTTTTAAGGACTCCTTAGTTTGGGCCTGCATGCATAACCCAGGATAATCTCCCCAATCTCAAGGTCCTTAACCTTATTCACATCTGCAGAATCCTTATTATTTATTTATTTTTTAAAATGTAAGGTAACATATTTGTAGTTTCAGGGATTAGGGTGTGGGTGTCTTTTGGTAGGGGGAACATTGTTCTGCCTACTACCTTTGATTTTTATTTTAGAAACATGTAAATTAGAAAGTTCTGTGACTTAATGTCATGAAATATAAAGCTGTTCTAAGAGAACTAGATATTATAGGTTTCTTTTAGCCCTAAAAGACTACTAAAAGCCTACTAAAAGCCTTGAAGTTTGTGTAGCTACCATTAGCTCTCAGTAAAATCCGTCTGAAAGTAGAACTCAGAGTTGACAAAGTCAAAGGATATTTGAACTGGATAAAAGACCTGGATTATCCACCAGCCCCCTTAGTTTACAGGACTTAAGGGACACAGAAAAACCCGACTCACTTTCCCTTATGGTCAGTAGTAGAAATTGGACTTTTGACCTTTTTCTAACAGTGTCTATACCAATATTTTACAAAGTTTATACTTACATAATTTTGTACTTTGCCATTTATTAATCAAAATTCTGATTAAAGTGAAACTTTTTTTTTTTTTACAAAAATCATTATTATTTAAACTCTTTTCCTGATTCTTGAGTCATTACATTTACCTGGTATTTGATTTCTCTTATGGCATTTAATAATATGCATAAATAAGTTAAGTAATCATTTGATTACATAGTGTGAGTTGAGCATTTATTAGACTTCATGTATATAGAAAAAATAAAGGTCATAATGTTTATCAAGAAAAAATGTGAACTACACGATATGCATAGGATAATGCTTTTTAAAGATATCATTTTGACTAGCATACCCTAATAGACTAATAAAATTCTCAAGCTTCTGGGAATAAAGATTGACTGAAAATCAGCACATGCTACCCTGTTTTGAGAGCCTAAAATAACATGATTTGGATCAAATTACAACAGAGAAAAATATAAGTATTAATATATAAAGTAAAAAATATGTGAGTTCAAGTAAGAACCCCAGGAGAAAAAGAGGATTTGAGTTTGTACTCTGCAGTTGTTCGCGTTTTTCTCTCTCTCTCTTACTTAATTTGGAAAATACAAGAGGCTAGTTAGATATTATCCACCTAGATAGAAGTAGAGAGATTTCATGAAGTTAAGAATGTTGTACCAGTAGATACTTTGACTGTTGATAGCCTTGGAAATTTTTATCAATGTATGGTACAAACTTTAGATTGATTTGTATCCAACTAACTGCAACTGCCACCTAGAATCATAAAAAAAAGAATGTTTTTTTTAAGGCTATGGAAGCACAGTCAGTAGTTGTGTTGTTAAAGGAAGAGCATTGGAACTAGCGATCTAGGTTATTCTAGGTTCTGGTGATGACTTGGTCTGGAATTGGCCATGTGATAATGTTAATATTTAAGTCCTGTTTTCTCATCTTTCTATAAAATGAGGGAATTGGATTAGATGATCTTTTATTTTCATGTAATTTGATTCTTGGGAAGGGGATTAGGGAGGATAAATGATTGAAAATGAATGCTTTGTTAGTGCTCACTATCATTATCAGTCCTTACTCATTATCTTTATTCCAGAAACATATCTAACTCAAAAAATGTTGACCTGTGATCTATTACTCCACATGTATGTTCAGAACTTTACATGTATGTACAATAACTGTTGTAATTAATTGGATACAGTTGAAATTTTTAAAATGAATTTTAATAACCTGAACTAATATTTTATTTCTCAAGTGGACATGGCATTATCTGTGTAATGTGGCAAGTATTCTTGCTTTTGTTGCTCTAATTTTCTAAGCCAGTTGTTTGTTTGTCTTCTCTCTGTGCTATGGTAGCTTGGTTGTTTTCACATTTGTGGCCTTTACAGGAATTGGAGGTTATAATAGACTAGTGGGATGATGCTGTTTCATTTTGAGAATGATAAAAATTACCATGAGTTCTATCATTCTTCTTTTGTTCAGAGGAAAATGCTTTTGGGAAGTCTTTAGCTTTTTCATAGATCAGTAAGTACCCAGTGCTTTGTAGAAAAGAATTTCTAGAGTGAGAAAGAAGACTAATTTTTTCTAAAACAGGGGTTTTGTGACTAAATGTGATTATACTTTTTTGGGTAAAAATTGCTTGGGAAAATGTACATGACTTAAATTTTGACTTTTTAGTGGGTGATACCAACTTTCTGTGAGAATTTTTACTTTAGTTTTTGTTTCTTAGAGTTGTAGCTTTTTCTATTAAATAAAAATATGTAGAATCTATTTCCTTGTGCCGCTTGATAATAAATAGACTTGTTTTAAGAGGAATAGTTACTGAGGTATATTATCTCACCTTAAATTTCATTTTAAATTATGTTGGAGTTAAAAATTACCACTTAAGTTTTACATTATCTTCTGATTAAATCTTGAAATAATCTCCTTTGTTTCATTTTTCAGTAATAATTGAATCTAAGACTAACCTACCCCCGGTTAATGAGGAGACTGTAATTTTTAAAAGCGATCGACAGGCAGCAGGAAAGGTTTGTAAAAAAAAAAAAAAAAAAAATTCAAATCTTACAATTACCGTGTTTCTTTGTTGATTGATTTTTCTGATTTTCCCTATCTGTCCTAAAAAAAATTTATTAATTTTAGTAGATGAGCAATCTAGAGCTCTGGTTTTAGTTTATTTTTAGTTTTTTCAATACTTCATGTCTGTTGGTATAGTTTTTTCCTTTTTGTCAGGTACCTTGTGAAGTAGTAGTGGGTCTACATATTGAATACCTCCAGGTAGTCAAAGTTGAGTTAGCAAACTTTCTACGGTGTAGTAGTTCTTAGTCTTTTTTTGGTTTGTGAGTTCCTTTGAGTGGGGGCTCTCAAAACTTTTTAGGTTTTGGTTTCCTCAGGTGGAATCTGTGAAGTGGAAAAAAGTAAAAGGGGAAAAAGATTTCTGTAATAGCCGCAAAGTGTTACTGAAAGCACATTCTGGGGAATTAGGAGTAGGTATACTTTAGTACTCACCAAAAAGTCAAGTCCCTTATGACATCTTTTGAATGGAATAATTTTGCATGTCCATCTTTAGTATGGAAGACTGCACATTTTACCCAGTAAATATGCAATTTTGAGCTGAGGTTGTAAAACCTCTAAGATCAAGACTACAAATACCAACCAAGTGTTCCTTTTTTGGCATTAGAGGTAGTTTTATTCACCTCAGTATTCTCCACTCTGCAAAGTATAATGCTTTGTAAATTATAAGTACTAAGTAAATGTGTACTGTGTTGAAAACAAATAAAAATAAGAAACCAGCTGCTATCTTTGGGGAAGTCACTTTTTGGGGTCTAGTTGTTCCCAGATAACTAGTAGTTGGTTTCCTTTTTTGTTCTAAAGAGATACAATTAATTTACATCTAGTCAGAAAAAAGCATATCTTTTTAATTATATTCTTGGGTCATTCATACAATTTTCCCTTTTATATGCTATTTCCTACTGTCCCGTTTCTAATACAGATTAGAAAGAGGTCAGATTTTTTTATCAGGATCCTGCCTACCTCGTACTACCTATATACTTTTTTGGTTTTGTTTCTGTTTCTGTTTAGATTGACAGGCTAATTTACCAAAGAGAAATGAGTGACTTAGGATTGCAAAGCAATCAGTAACAGAATTAATTGGAGTCTAGAGCTAATATACTTTGGCAATTCTTGAGAAAGTTGGTGAGGGGAAGAAAGACTTTAATGCCTAAAGGATGGTGCTATACTTTTTTTCCTTTTCAGATACTTAAATTCAGTCTTTTTGTTTTAAGGATGAGGTCTGCTGGTGCCTTTATAAGTGGTTAGAGATTCACTGGGGGGCTTAACCTCAGAGAAGGTTGAGAGAGAAAAGGGATAGGAAATGAGTTAGTGACTGTGCCATGAGTGTAGCTCTTCATGCCCATTGGTATGTCTACTTCTTTAGGAGAAACCAGTATCTGCTCTGGCACAAAGAAAGGCAAAGCATTTTTTTTTTTTAAATATTTTATTTATTTATTTCACAGAGAGAGAGAGATTGCAAGTAGGCAGAGAGGCAGGCAGAGAGAGAGGGGGAAGCAGGCTCCCTGCTGAGCAGAGAGCCCGATGTGGGGCTCCATCCCAGGACCCTGAGATCATGACCCGAGCCGAAGGCAGAGGCTTTAACCCGCTGAGCCACCCAGGGGCCCCAAGGCAAAGCATTTTTCGCTCTCCTCCAGAAAGTAGTAGAAGATGAGAGGGGAAAAGAGGAAATGGAAACTTATTTCTTGGTTTTCTAACTCATTTGAAACTGATTATTTCCATTATTCCTTTTATTTATGATTTTCATGACAGTTGTCTTTTTAAGTAGCTAGCTGAGACAATTTTAATTTCAAAATACCCAATACTTTGTTAATTAAAAACTTCTAAATTCACATTTCTTATATCCCCCAATACATTTGAATTTTTAGTTCTATAATTGTGACTAATAATGTTAATATTCAGCTCTCTTGTCATTTGGCTTTGAAAGGAATCAGATGAAAATGTAACATTTATGCCTCGAACTTTAGTTATGTGACATAAGTCTAGAAGGAAAAATTAAATCTATTTCTAAATTTTACATGGAGAGCTTTGTAAATTCAAGAAGTGACAGGCCTTTAAAAAATATTTGATTATACATCTAAGTTCCTTGACATGATTCCCCAAAATAATGGTGCAGGGATGGGGAGAGTTGGAACTATCAGTTAAACAAATGAGTGACCAGAAAATGAAATAGAATCTGTTTTAGATCTTATCTATGTACTAAATTAGTTTTACCTTCAATGTCAAACCTTTGTATAGCCTTTCTTTTCCCTCTACAGCAGTAATAATGAGCCACAGCGATACATATTTTGTATATCTTTTTAAATTCATTAGAACTCTAAGCAAGTGGAATTATCCCCATTTACTCAAAAATCACAAAGTTTTAAAAAGGAATAAAATTGAATTTACAACCTAGTCTGTCTGATGCATTTCCCTTCCACCTTCCTCCCCCTTACCCACTGAATTAAGGGAGGTAACCTTGGATTTGTGTTTCTACCTTTTGCCCTTTAATCCTAATGATGATTAGTTACTCTTGATAAATGATGAATGAAATTTTATTTTTAATGTTTAGCATTTAAAAATTGACCAACCTGTGCAATTTATTATCCCTATATAACATGAATTACTTACTCATTTTGCATGTAATTTTCAGTGTTTGTTAGAGTTGGGCTGGAATTTTTACTGATCTTTTTTAAAAAGAATATATTACAGTTTTGGTTTGTAGGATGTGTTGATTTTCTGAAAGTCTATATATTATTTTGCTACAGTGGTTTATTTTCTCCTCCCTCAGCACCTTGTGAAGTAATAACAACAAACAGTGATTAGTGTAAAGTGACTGATAAGAGATAATTCTGAATGACTCAGAGGGGTTCATTTCCCCCTTTCCCCTTTTGGTAGGTTAGCCAAAAAGTGGCTAAGCTGGAACAACCATAAGACCTTTGTTAATGGCATTCTTTGAAGGCTGGTCTCAGAGTAGAAGTATCCAGATGTTGGCTCCATTTGCACAGTCTTCCAGCATTATTCCTGGGCCTGGAGATTCTTTGATCTGTTTCTTGTTACCTGTAGAAACTAGGATTACCTAGTCCCTCTGAGGCAACCAATAAGTATATAACGTATGTGTGGAGAGGGGGAGTGCAGCTTATTCTCTCTCTTGGAGTGCTCTCTCTGCGTGTCTAGCCAGCTGACTCAGGCTGGCCTCCAGCCTTTTGCCATGGAGCATACAGAACACCTAAGCCTGGACTATGCTGTGGAATGAGAATTTGGGGGAATGAATTTACTTCTCTGCTTGACAGTTTTTTTCCTAACAGACCTTAAACTGTATCTGTATAAGGTGGTAGTGGTGTGTATTTGTGATCTCTGTGTGTGACGGGAATCCTTTGAGGTCTTTTAGCAGAAAAATACTGCTTTTGAATAAGAGATGGTAAGTTTTATAAGCCAGAGCCAAGTGGATAGACACTGAAAACTACCTTTCAAAGGACGAGGCAAGTATAAAACATTACTGGATTAAATTTTTATGAGTATTTCTGTGGAATATATACTACCATTTAAAGTATAAGGAAAGCTTCTTGCCTACCTTAAAATAAGTATCTTAGACATTATTATCCTGAATTTTGTTTCTCACACTGTTGTCTCAGCCATTCCTTCCTTTCCTTTTATCTGTAGTCAGATGGTTTGGAACTTGTAGAATCCTCAAAGGCAGGTCTGAAGAGTGAGCCAGGATGCAAGATTTAATGAAACTATGAGATGAAGTGGGCTGGCCTGACCCCTACTTTGTCTGAGGTTTCTGTTCAGAGTTTAGCTCTCAGGTATTAGCCCATCTAAAATCTATACTTTGTAGCTGATAGTAGTTTAAAATATTGTTAAACCCTTTTTTTCTATAACTCTAGTTTATCTAAATTGCCTGTGTCAACTCAGTCAAGTGTTTCGTGGCTATTTGAGGTAGGAGCATAAATACTTCTCAGTTTTGGTGTAAGCCATGCATGGATTCCCTAAAGTAGCTTCCTGTTACCTGTTATATATGTAGTTATCTTACTTAAAACCTTATAATGATTTTATCATAGGTATGGCTCATTAACACTTGAGATCTTAAGAATAGTCAACCAGGTATGCTTTGATTTTAACTACGTGTTTTGAATGTTACTTATATTTTAGTTCAAACCAGTCTCTATGTAAGCCTGAAGCTCTTCAGGCATTTCTCTAGTGAAATCATTTCTCAGGGAACGGAATTATTTTGTCCAGGAAATGAATCTTTGGGAAACAGCTTTATGTACCAGGTTGCAAACAGTGATTATTACATGTTTATGGGAAAAATTTTTTAAAATATTATTTATTTATTTGACAGAGAGAAAGAGATCACAAGTAGGCATAGAGGCAGGCAGAGAGAGACGGGGAAGCAGGCTCCCCTGCTGAGCAGAAGCCCGATGCGGGGCTCGATCCCAGGACCCTGAGATCATGACCTGAGCCGAAGGCAGAGACTTAACCCACCGA
The DNA here is from genome assembly GCA_028534135.1 of Potos flavus. Classification (NCBI taxonomy): domain Eukaryota; kingdom Metazoa; phylum Chordata; class Mammalia; order Carnivora; family Procyonidae; genus Potos; species Potos flavus. The sequence goes on from CM052899.1 coordinate 54,914,829, forward strand.
GCCACCCAGGCGCCCCATGGGAGATTTTTTTAAACAAATTTTTATCCCCATCCAAACTTGAAAAATCAGATTTGTTGATATTTATCAAAGAAATTTAAAAAAGAATTGTTTTTAAGACTTTTTTAATTAAAAATTTTTTTTTATTAAATCAACCATTCACCAAACTTTAATTGAACTCCTACCTTAATATGTTTGAGCTTTAATGGATGACCCCACTATTCCAGGAGTAACGTGGGTGCTCAGACAGGAGACTTTCAGTGCTAAAACCAGGACAGCCCTAGGCAACCCAGAAGTCAGACAGACCTGGACTCAGGTTCCCTTTTCCACTACCATATGACCTTCAACATGTTACTCCACCATCATGAGTCTTACTTTCTTCATCTTTGAATGGATATTAATACAGATACTTAATTCTTAGGATTGCAGTGAAGATTAAGCAAGATGAAGTGTACAGAGCTCACACATCTGGCATATAGCACTTGCTCAGTAAATGGCACCTGTTAATAATTGTCACCATCATTAATATCCCTGTTTGTTAGCTGTGAAAGCTTACCAGCTTCTTCTCAATATCTATCTAGGAAACCCCAATCTGGGGGAAAGGTTAGACAAATATTGCTGAGTTCTTCATTGGAGGTCGGTCATCTGACCTAGTTCTGGCCACTGAGAAAAAAAGAGGATGTTTTTGGTTGAGACTTTCAAGAAGGGTTAAAATATGAATGTATGGGGCGAGAGGGTGGGTGTTGCGGGGGGCCAAATTAGTATATACATTTTGTTCTTCCTTCTTCCACTTCTTCCTGCCTGGAACACAGGTAGTACTTCCACCGCCTCCTACCTGGAAGCAAAGCAGCTATCCTGTGATGCCAGGGGTGACAAGAATGTGTTGAGGATGGCTGGTGGAAAGACACAGGGAGTCCGTCTTCCCCCTGGCATCATGGAGCCACTGTACCCAACTTAGATTTCTGACTTTTGGACTGAGAAAAAATAAAATCTCCGATTTGCTTCCATTGCTGTTTCCAGGTTTCTGTTATTCACAGTCAAACAGAATTTTCCACCAATAATAGGCACACACAAATAGAAATACAGGCAGGGGCACCTGGGTGGCTCAGTGGGTTAAGTGTCTGCCTTCGGCTCAGGTCATGATCCCAGGGTCCTGGGATCAAGCCCGCATCGGGCTCTGTGCTCAGCAGGGAGCCTGCTTCCCTGTCTCTCTGCCTACTTGTGCTCTCTCTCTCTCTGTCAAATAAATAAATAAAATCTTTAAAAAAAATAGAAATACAGGCAAAGGATGCAAACAGGCAATTTAACAAACAAAAAGGCAAATGTCATGTAAGTCTATGACAAAACTTACTACATCATCATTATTATATAAATATAAGCATGACACCATGTTTAACTCATGTTGACCATAAAGTACAGAGAATAATATTTAAAATACCGTATTTAACAATTAACAAAATGTAACAATTATTTTTATTATGCTATATATTCTTTTGACTTCTTTGAAAGAAATAAAATAGAATATAGGAACTGGAAGCTCCCTTTCCCTTCTTCCAAATCCATTCACGTCCCTTCATCCCCATGTTTAGCCAGTATCCTGAAGAAACTGTGTATTCTCCTTATCTAGGTTTTTATACTTTTAGTACATAAGTATATATATGCATAAAAATACACTGTATAACAAGTTACCTATTAATGTATTTTTAAAATTCACATGTTATAATTCCATCCATATCTTTTTATGAAATTCTTTAACTCAGTAGTATATATAATTTTGAGGTTTACCCAAATGTATACATCTAGTTTATTCATTTTAATAATTCTACTCTCTTCCATTGCAGAAAATATTTACCAATTCTTATTTACCAATTCTTTCTTTGTTAAACATACATATTTTTCTAACTTTTGCCATTAATGCATGACTTTAAAAAGTGACAAGTAAGATAATCCATTACTTTATGTAATGTGAACCAGTAAGAAGTTGTGTTGCGTTATATCCCTATGTCCTTTGCAATTCTGGTTAGAAGAGGACTACTCTTTGTATCTAAGTCCTTTCAAAGCAAATTTGCTATTTCCTTTTAGAATTAAAAAAAACATTAAATTTTTTATGCTATCGGTGTTGCTTCAGAATACTTCGGCATTTTAATTGTATTGAATACTACGAGTTCTTTTTGGGTTACTCATGCTTTCAGAATATTGGTACCGTGATGGGTGAGCTCTTTTATGCCTCACTGAAAATTAATAAAATCCTGAATGGTGTACTTTGAGAATAAAATGAGAATATTTACTCTGAAAAATGAAGAACTGACAATGTCCTAAAACAGGCACTTTCAGTGCACTTGGTTTAAAATAGTCCAAGCTATTTGGAAAGTTATTCAGTAATTTATAACCAGAGTTTTGATAATAATCATACTCTTGACTCCAATAATTGTGCCCCTTACAAATAAATTTTTGGGAAATCTGAGTATAGACATTTCTATAAAAGGATGTTCATCGGAGCATCATTTATTATATATTGCACAAACTGGAAGCTCCCTAAATGTCCTATTAGGCAAGTCAAATTGTGCCAGATCTATAAAGGAGTGTGATATAGCTACCGAAATTATACTTACAAAGAATATTTATAACATGGAAAAACTTAGTGCAACTTTAGGTTTTAAAAGGGAATAGTATACAAAGCTACAGTGTGGTCCCAGAAGAAAAAAATTGTTAATAGAAAAAAAGACTAAAAAGGTCGACACTGACAGTGGTCATTGTCTAATTTCTTTTTTTTTTTTTTTCATTGTCTAGTTTCTATAGCATAAATGTATTTATTATCAGAAACATTATTTTTTAAAAATTTAGGTATTTCTTTTGAGAAGAGTTTGAAAACAAGAGGCTTCCTTTAATCATTCATAAAACATTTTCAGAAATAAAATATATCTGTACTAAAAACAGTGCCTTTACATAAAAGTTAAAGGCTGTATAAGCTTCTTTGGTCTTTGAGAAATAAGCGACTTCAAGTTCAAATCTACTTTTCTAAGTTTTGAATTAGAAACAGTTGTGGTTTAACTTTATGAAAAATGTTAACTACTATATGGAAACAGCAAAAAGATTGAATACCCACTAAAGCAGAATCTTTTTTTAAGTTTTGTGTTATAAGATTCCAGGTGACAGCATTTTATTTCTCAAAAGTTACCCATTGTAATTCTTTTCTTTATCCTTTACAACTTAAACGAGGAATAATAATTTTAAAAAAACTTCATAATTTGTATCTAGTTAGTACACCACCAAGATGATTTGAATTTATCAAGGAACAAATTTGTTACACTTATTTTAAATTCATAAAAGAAATCTGGAATGAGTTGATACATATATAATCAAAATATGAAGACTTTGAGTATGCAAAAATGACTTAAATGTAAATACAGTTTTATTGTTCTGACATGACAAAATTACCTTGTTATAACAATTATCAGTTTTTTAAAAAAATATTACTGACTTTCTGTTATTTCACATATTAGAGGTATTTATCTTTCTTCTATTTTATAGATATTTGAGATATTTGGACCTGTTGCACATCCATTTTATGTGTTACGGTTTAATTCTTCAGAGCACATTGAGGGTAAAGGTATTAAAATAAAAGACACGATGTATTTTGCTCCGTCAATGAAAGACTTCACCCAGTACATATTCACAGAAAAACTTAAACAGTAAGTATGTCACTGACAGCATTAGTTGTTGTCTGCTTATCTAATGTTTATATTTTATGAATAATTTTCAGTGAAGGTAGTTTCTTGTTAAGTATCTGTGTTCCAGAGCATTCATTTGTTTTCCTCTTTTTTTTTTTCCTTTTTTTTTCATTTATTTTCCTAATAACATCTCTGAAAGCTATAATTTGTTAATCAGATTTTACAGGTTGAGATGATTTGTATCTTTTACCCAAAATGACATAATCAACTAGTAGGACTACATTTAGGCCATATAAAGTTTCTGAATTCTAATTCATATTTTTTCCATGGCATAACTTTTTTTATTAACATGCTACTTCAGCATTAGTATTACCACTCTTTTCCATTTTAAATAGAATTATTCCTTGGATTACATTAAAGGCTTGACTATTTAACAAAACTTGATAATTCTCAAGAAAAAGAAATGAATAAATTTCAGGTTGCTTACAGATTATAAATTTACAGACGAGAAAACAAAAATGTGTCCATAAAAAGTTGTGTATCAAGTTGATAAACAGGGTTTATTTATTTATTATTTTTAAAATTTTTATTTATTTCTTTTGAGAGTGGGGGGAGAGCATATGCATAAGTGGGGGAGAGGGAAGGGGCAGAGGGAGAAGCTGACTCTCTGCTGAGCAGGGAGCCTAATGCGGGGCTCCATCCCAGGACCTCATGACCTGAGCTGAAGGCAGATGCTTAACCCACTGAGCCACCCACGTGCCCCAAACAGGGTTGATTTAACCAACAAACTGCTGCTGTCCCTTTTGCAGATGCTAAATGATGCCCGTGGCATGCAGATAGTAATATTTCTGCATGATTATGGTACTCATTAATTGTGCATTTTCCATGTGTTATTTGTGTTGCTAAGTGTTAGCGGTAGAGCTGCTTATATCAGTTGAACTTGTTATTATAATAAAATTTATTTATAGTAAATCAGTGACATATGGTTCCAGTAGAATAGTTTTTTCAGAAAAAAGAAAGTTGAATGATTTGGAAAGATGTAATGAATATGAGCCACTAAAAATATTGTAAAATTTAGTAGGAGTGGAAGAAACGCTACAAAAGATTGAGGAAGGGATGAGTATCCAAAAAGACTTTGCACTCAGTTAACACATAAGTCTCTTTTAGGTCTAGCTCTCTTTTGATGGGAAACTTGAAGTGTAGTTGAAGTGTTAGGAATGTGGTTTTTGTAGAACATAGAGGGGAACTTCAGTCAGTGAGTAACCTTAGTGCTACCTTGAAAGTACTAGCCCCATTGCATGGCGTAAAATCTCTAAAGTACTTACATATTAAATCAAGTCTCTGAATTTCATTTATCATAATTCATTAAACCCATGTTTAAGAATCCATATAATTATCTGAGGAACATTTTGCCTAAGTTGTTCTTCAGGTTGGTAAAGTTTGATTTTTCTAAACAACCGCTGAAAAGAAAGGTAAATTAAATAGAAAAGTCCTATTTTAAAATCATGCCTTAAATAGGTAGCATTTCATTCTGCTTTACTAGGATTTTGCTGTGTATATGCCATTTTTTGGTTTTTAACAAATAAAATATTTTAGCTTAAAACATAAATTTAAAAGCTTCTCTAAAGACATTTATTAAATATATTTTAAATAAGAGAAGTCTTTGTTTTTGATTTGCAAGAATAAGAATTTTTTCCTGGAAAGAGAACAATAAAGAGTTGGGAAATTAGGCCCACGCGGTGGAAGCCCCACCTGACAAAGGTTATTTTATTCTAGATTGCAGTTTGATGTCTCCATGGGCACTCAGTGGAGTACTTCACCTTTGAGGTAGAGAAGGTCACCTCCTCTCTAGTTTATCTGCCTCTTGTAAGGCTGTTTTAATTTTAACTTCCCATGAACTTACTCTTGTTGAAAGTGTGTTTTGAAATGTTGCTTGATCTCTTCTTTAGTAGATTTTGATTTTCTGTGGTAAATGCAGTAATGGAGAACTTCCCCATTTATGTCTTTAAACTCACCATAGGTCATGAGATGACATGTATGCAAAAAGGAGTACTGGAGCTATGTTAAATGCATAGCTGTAAGCTGATCATTAATGAGTAAAAGCTTTTTTTTAAATGGTAGAAAAATCATTGATAATGCCCCATATACAGTGTCGAAGTTCTGAATCAGAATTTTAGAGCAGGCTTAATGATTTTCTTATTCTGCCAGCCCACTGACATTTGTACATTCGTTTTTATGGATTATGGTTTAATATATTAATGATTTTAATGAATGAATTCCTGAGAATCTCATTTATTTTTGGGATCTAGTTTAAAGCAGTGAGGACAACATCTACTCCTAGTATTTTGTAATATTTTAATATAATTAAGTAACAAGATATTGTCAAACTTACAAAATCAAAAAGATTAAAAAGATAAAGATGAGCTTTCAGAAATCATAGTCGTATTTAATGATATATGTATTTTTGTTGGTTGTAGAGTAAAAACTTTCCACTAAAACTAGTTAGTGCTTGTGATTATACTGTCCTTCAGACTCTTCAGAATTCTTTCTCCTTACCAAATGAGATAGCTTTTATTCCACCCTCTCTGCTTTGAGAAATACTGTTGGAATAAGCTTTGGTTCCTCATGGAATATTGTTGATATTTCTCAGGTAAATAGAGGAAGAATTTCATGTTTTATCTCTACCATTAAATCTGTAAAATCTTAAGGGAATGCTTCATGGTCATTTTTGTATCCTTAGCACCTGAAACAGGGTCGGACCTATAGTTAGTGTAGAATAAGCATTTGTTGATGTGAACTTTATGAACCAATCTCAGGTATCATGAAAATATCAGTCAAAGTCATAGCATCTGGAGATGGTTATGAACTTCAAAACCACTTTCCTTTGCACACCATAGCCTTGGCTTCTCATTCTGATACCCAGTCCTAATATTCATATGTGTCCAGATCTTGTGTTTTTCTTATGAGCTTCCCACATCTTCTGAAACAAGGTGAAGAACATATACATAGTCCTGGTTTTTTTGCTCTTATTTTCATATATATTATAAAATTAAGGATTGAGCTCATGTCTTTTACTTCATTATTTACTATACTATTAAGTTATAAACACAGAATCTTAAGTACTTCTTAAGTACTTCATGTTTTCTTTTGACTTTTTTCTCTTTCTAGGGATAGGGGATCGGATGCGTCATGGAAGAACGATCAGGAACCACCACCAGAAGTAAGTATAAGTCTCTTTACATAATATTTTAGGAAGTAAAGCAGGATTTAATTTTTTAAAGATTATTTATTTATTTATTTATTTATTTGAGAGAGTGCAGGCACAAGAGGAGAGGTTGGGGGCAGAGAGAGAGGGAGAAGGGGGGCTTGATCCCAGGACACTGAGATCATGACCTGAGCCGAAGTTATACGCAAAACTCACAGCCACCCAGGCACCTCACAACTTAATTTTATAAATTCATCTTGACCTTAAGGAGGTCCTTAATGCTGCCGGCAGTCTATTGCCATCTGTGGGAGGACGTACTTTCCCCGCCTCACCCAGATGACTATTTTATACCCCTCAATAAGAGTTTTTGATTGATCATTTTAGGAAAAAAAAAAAGATATTTTCAGTCATATTTTAATAATTACCAGTTTATCATTTTCCTTGTAACTTCCTATTTTTTTAAATCAATTTTGTTGACAGCCAATAAAAGCAGAATTGTCATTATTTAAAAATTTTTTTAAATTTGGTATACTAACCATGTGGGACATGAATACATTTAATGGTGCTTTTAATAAGCTGCCTTTCTTTTGGAAATACAAAATCATTAGAATCTACCTACCTCTCCATTTTTTTATAATATAATTACATTCCTAAGAAGAGGATTCTTGATTTTCTTTATTGAATCCATGTCAGCAAGATTAATTTTATGTTTAAAGTAGCTTAATGCACAGTTTTTCTAGAGGTGTGGAATAGCTAGGAATAATCAGGAATAATAGTCAGGAATTATTTAACTTTCCATGGAGATTTTCTTTTTTTTTTATTATTAAAGTATAAAAATTGCAGCAATGAGTGTGTACATTTCTTGAAAATAGTATGAATTTATACACTGTAGGTGAAAATGTAATTATTATTATGTGAGTATTTTTTATTTTATTTAGTTTTTTAAAGATTTTATTTATTTAAAAAAAAAGATTTTATTTATTTAACAGAGAGAGAGATCACAAGTAGGCAGAGAGGCAGGCAGAGAGGGGGAAGCAGGCTCCCCACTGAGCAGAGAGCCCGATCTGGGGCTCGATTCCAGGACCCTGAGGTCATGACCTAAGCCAAAGGCAGAGGCTTAACCCACTGAGCCACCCAGGTGCCCCATGTGAGAGTTTTTAAACATACTTAGGAATTCTGATGAAGTTTCACAGTATATAAATTCTAGGGTTTGTAGGTTTAACTTTGTTCATTTTAGATGTTCTCAAGCCGTGCTGAAGATTCATGTTAATTTCTAATTTTGCTGAGGTGTGAATCAGGTAACACTAACTGAGAGGGTCACTTAAACAGTGAGTGATCCTAGTTTAGTATCTACATTGCCATGGGATTATGTTTTCTAATTTATATTATATATACACATGATCTCATGTGTATAAACATGTTAAGGCTCTGAAGATTCACTTAATATTCTTAGTTATGTTTAGGTCACCTTGTTACTGAAGTTACATGTTTTTAAAGTATTTGAGAAAATTCACAAAGGCCTTAAAACATATTTCTTGGGAAATGAAAATATTCTAATACATCCCTGTTGTTTGAGACCTAAGCTTTGAAGTTGCTAATTATAGTAATGTTAGTTGTTTATTATAAAGTTGGTGTGATTAGGTTAATTTTAAAATTAAATCCTAGTATACTTCAGGTGTTTTTGTTTTGTTCTGTTTTGTTTTTTTTAAGTAGTTGACTGAATGTCCTTTAATTCTGTAATAGGGGAAAACTTGAAGATTTTAAAGTTTCTTTTATTATGAAATTTTGTAGTATAGAATTATTGCCTGATGTTAATCATAGATTATGTATAAGGCATGAATCTTCTTCATTTTGGTAGTCATTTCTAATACATGAATATGTAATTTGTAATTGAATAAATGTATTCAAGTCCAAATTTATTATGTATACAAGAAGCATGTGAATTTTTTTCTGACTTCAGGAGGTGAGAGCAAAATATTGCCAAAGCAATCTCTCTAAAATAAAAAAAAAGGCCAATTAAAATCCTTTAATACCTCCCTCCTGCTCTTAGGACATGCCCAGTGACTGGGCCGTAAAGTTCTTCATTCTCCAATTTCATCATCTCCGATTTCACTATATAAGAAGCTTTTGCTTTGCTTTACAGAACCAGTTTCATGTCTCAAATACATCATTCCTTTGCACATATTCCCGCCCCTTGAAATTTTCCTTTCCTTTGTTCCCTGCTAATTCATCGTTAGGGATTTATCTTGAGTTTTTGTCTTCTAAAGATAGAATGATGAATATATCTAAGCCTCTCCCTGCAGTCCAGTCTAAATCACATCCACAGTGATTTTCTCTTCTCTTACTTTGCTTCTTTATTTATTTACAGCCCTTACTATACTTGACATTATATTATGAAAATAATTAATACCTATAAAGTGTTTAGAACAGTGCTTGGCATATAATGGGCATGTATAAATTTTTGAGTGAATGAAAGATAAAAAATTTTCTTCTATTTTTATATTAGATCTGATCATTTATGTTATTTGGATATTCCTGACTGTTCCTTCCCTTTAGCATTGTTTGGTAGCTGATGCCGTGATGAATCTTGACTCTTAAGCTTAACGTCAGTCTTCTGGCTATGGAATACCCATATCTGAAGGTTGTTAAAGATTGACATTTTAAAGTTACCTATGTGTGCATAAAGAGAATTATCTATCTGAGACTTTATAGGAAAAAAAAAAGCCTTGAGTACTCCGGCCTGTGTTAAGAGTCATAAGTAGTTAATTCAGATATATACTACAAAATATTACATATCAAAAAGAGTAATATTCTTTGAGGGTCATTGTTAAATAATAGGCCTGTTCTTCTCACTTCCAAGTATGTAACAACGAATTGGTAAATCCATGTGACATAATCTGTATATTTTTCCTCTGCAAGGCCTTAGATTTCAGTGATGATGAAAAGGAAAAAGAAGCCAAACAGAGGAAAAAATCTCAGATTCAAGGCCGGAAAAAATTCAAGTCTGAATCTAATGAATCAAGTGAGTAAAGGCAATATATAGTAATTTTTTATCTTCATTTAACATTTATATAAGTCGATAACTAATAAAATTGAAGGAAACATGTGGGATCTCTTTTTACTTCCTGGCATCCATCTAACATAGGAGGCGTTACAAAGTACAAGATGCGGCAGAAGAGAGTCATGAGGAATATTCAACGTTAGTTTTTTAAGCTTAAGATGTAAAAATGGCATCTAGGGGTAAAACGAAGCCTTGTTAGTCATTTGTGCATATTGGTACTCTTTTCTTAAGAAACCTCTTTGCTTCCATGTTTAGAGTTAAAGGATATGATACTTAATACCCAAATCAAAGTATTTTATTTTATTTTTTTTTAAGATATTATTTTTTATTTATTTGACAGAGATCACAAGTAGGCAGAGAGGCAGGCAGAGAGAGAGGAGGAAGCAGGCTCCCTGCCGAGCAGAGAGCCCGATGCGGGGCTCGATCCCAGGACCCTGAGATCATGACCTGAGCCAAAGGCAGAGGCTTAACCCACTGAGCCACCCAGGCGCCCCAAAGTATTTTATTTTTTAACATGCATTTCCTTTTATTATACCGTTCCTAATTTTTTTTTTTTTTTAGATTCCCATGCAGTTGTAAGAAATAATTGAGATTTTCTTGCATGTCCGTACCCACTTTCCTGAAATGGTAACATCTTGTAAAACTACACGGTACAATATCACAACCAGGATATTGACTTTGAGACACTCAAGATACAGAATATTTCCACCACAGAAAAGGATCCCTCATATTGCCTTTTTATAGTCACTCCCACTTCCCTCCCTCCCACCTCCTTAACTCTTGGCAATTACTAATCTGTTCTCCATTTCTGTAATATATTTTGCTATGTCAAAAATGCTTGTATAAATAGAGCCATCCAATATGTTACTTTTAGGGATTAGCTTTTTGTCACTGAGCATAATTTCCTGGAGATTCATCCAGATTGTTTTATTTGTTGTGTTTGTTCTTTTCATTTAGGAATGTATAGTATTCCGTGGTATGAATATACTACAGGTTGTTTACCAGTCAAGCCTTAACATCTGGATTGTTAACATTTTTTGGTTATAGGAACAAAGTTGCTTTATGTATTTTTGTACAGGCTTTTGTGTGAACACATCTTTTCATTTCTCTGGGATCAATATCTAAGAATAATTGCCGGATTATACAGTAGTTGGATTTCCATCACCAGTATATGAGTGACTCAGTTTCTCTGCATTCTCACCAACATTTGGTTTTGTCACTATTTTTTATTTTAGTCATTCTGGTAGGTGTGTAGTGATATCTAATGGTGATTTTAACTTGCATTTTCTTGATGGCTAAGGATTCTGAACAGCTTTCCATGTCCTGATTTGTTATCTGCATATCTTCTTCAGTGATATATTTGCTCATGTCTCTTGCCTATTTTCTAACTATATTTCTGCTTTTTTGTTCTTGAGTTATGAGAGTTTATACATAATTTGTTCCAGCCTGTAGCTTGTATTTTTATCCTCTCAAGAAGGCCATTTGTAGGACAAAAGATTTTAAATTTGTTGAAGCCCAATTTATTGTTTTCCTTTTGTAGAGTCTGAGATTTCTTGTCTAGACCTACATTCTAAAATTTTTCTCCTAGTTTTTTTCCCTAAAAGTTTTCAAAGTTATTTTAGAATATTCTAAAATAGCTAAAATAAAACCTCTCTTTTCCATATGCATTTTATAATAATCTTCCCTATATTGGTGCCGCTTCCTGACGGCACAAGGGAGAAGAATGAGGCACAAACAAGTCAGCTGCAAGAGAGATTGGGAGCAGGGGTCGGCAGTTGAGAAGACTGCCACCCCGAACAACTCCTTAATCCCATATTTATTGGATACAAGATGATAATCAACAAAGAAGAAGATTATACATTGTTTGTAGGTAAATAAGAAGGAATGTGAGTCATAGTTGATCACGAGAGTCTTATAGATTAAACAAGGGGAAGAGAAGGGTGTGCCTGGTCAATCAGCATGGAATTCGTTATAGAATAAGCGTGCTTAGCACTTAAATGGATAACCCCATCAGCAAGCTCTCCCGGAGGCAGCGGAGATAACGAAAGAGGGAAGCAGGTGGTGTTCCGCCCTGAGCGAGCCGGGCCTCCCCAGCTGCTCAGCTTCAAGAACGTATATCTCCCCCTCCACCTGAGGCCTGCTGCGAGTACATGTTTTTCTCAAGGTTATCTTTAAGCATGCTTGCATGACCAGCACAACTCCTCCTGGTTATATTTTCAGGAGTATATTATTTTGAGGGATGGTTACAATTGGCAAAAGCCTTGCTGGGATTTTTTTTTAACTTGCTGGGATTTTGATAGGAATTGTGTTAAACCTGTGTATTGGTTTGCAGAGAATTGATACATTAACTGTACTGAGTCTTCTATTGCACAGTAATGGTGTACATCTCTATTAATTTAGATCTTTGGTTCTTTTCAGTAGCATTTTGTCGTGTTTAGAATAGAAATCCTGTACTTTTTTTATTAGTGTACACCTAAGTATTTCATTTTTCAAATCATTATAAATGGTTTTACATTTTTAATTCCAGTGTCCATGTGTTTGTTGCTAGATTATAGAAATAAATTAGTGTTTGTAACGGTTAGCTTCTATCTTGTGACCTTGCTGAACTCACTAGTTCTAGTCTTTTTCTTTGACATTCTACTTAGCCAACTACGTCAGTTGCAAATAGGAACGGTATTCTTTGTTGTTCAAACTGCATGTTTTTTGTTTTTTGTGTTTTTTGGTCTCTCTTTAGCTCTAGCCTCTGGCACTATGTTGAATAAATGTGTTTGTTCTTGATTGGAAGAGGAAACATTGTTTTTCATCATTAAGTATAATTTAGGTATAGGGGTTTTGTAGATGTTGTCAAGTAAAGAAAGTTTCCATCTATTCCTATTTTTTGGAGCTTTTTAAAAAAAATCTATGAGTATTAAATTTTTACAATACTTTGATAAGATGACATGATTTTTTGTCCGTAGCCTGTTAATGAGGAGATTACACTGGTTTTAGAATATTGAACCAGCCTTTGCATCCCTGGAATAGACCAGAGGTGATCATAGTATATAATTCTTTATATGTATATTGTTGAATTCTCTTGTCTCTTTCTCTCATGATTTTCTTTGTTTTGAAATCTATTTTATCTGATATTAATGTAGCTACTCTTTTTTTTTTTTTTTTTTGAAGATTTATTTGCTAGGAGAGGGAGCATGAGCAGGGGGGAGGCAGAGGGAGAGAGAGAAGCCGACTCCCCACTGAGCAGCTGAGCAGGGAGCCCAACATGGGGCTTGATCCCAGGACTCTGGGATCATGACCCAAGCTGAAGGTAGATGCTTAACCAGTTGAACTACCCAGGCACCCTGCTGCTCCTTTCTTCTGATTAATGTTTGCACGTTATATCTTTTGCTATCCTTTTACGTTCAACCTGACTATATCCTTTGAAATGAGTATTTTGTTTTTTAATCTACTCTCCCAGTCATTCCCAGTGTTTTAATTGATGTATTTAGACCATTTGTATTTAATGTAGTTATTGATGTTAGGGCTTAAGTCTGCCCTTTTCTGTTCATTCTCTCTGGTTTTCATTTCTCTGTTTTCTTTTATCCGCCTGCCTGTCAGTACTATAACATTTTTTAGAATTCCATTTTGATTTATCTGTAGTGTTTTTGAATGTATCTCTTTGTATAATTTCTTCAGTGGTTGTCTCAGGTATTAAATTCTATATACGTTACTTCTCACAATCTACTGGTGTCATTGTTTTGCCAGTTTGTGTGTGGTGTAGAAACCTTACCTCTTAGAAGCTTTACCTCTATGACCCTTATTTTCTTTTGTTTATAACATAAATTGCCTTAAATAGTTCATATATAGAATTAGAATCATATTACTTACTTGTTTTAACCATCAAACATAATTTAGAAAACTCAAAAAAGGATATTTTATTGTATTTACTCATATTTTTGCTGTGTTCTTCCTTCCTTCCTTCCTGATGTTTCAAGTTTCTTTTATTGTTTCTGTTTAGAGAACTTGCTTTAGTCATTGTATCAGTGTAGGTCTGCCGGAGATAAATTATTAGTTTTTCTTCATTGTAGAATGTCTTTAGTTTCCCTTTTTTCCTGAGGATATTTTCATTCCATTTAGAATTCTAAATTGAGTTTTTCAGCACTTGAAAATGTACCACTTTCTTCTGTCCTCTCTGGTTTCTGATGAAACATCTCTTGTCCTTCCTGATCCCCTGGCCCTTTGGATTCATTTTAAATTGATAATTTTAAGCCTTTTGCTTTTTCAGTTGCCATAAGACAATACTGGAAGTTAAAGGAAAGGCATTATTGAAACTTTCAGCAGTGTTTTTTGATGTACTAAAATTAGTTTTAATTTTGTTTTTATGTTTTTTTCCCTCACTCAAAGGTGAAAATTTTTCAGAAGTACATCAGAACTGGAATGTTCATAGCTCTGTTTCAGAGCATTCAAAAGGATATCGTAACAGAGAATTCACACGAGGATTTTCCCGGGGTAGATATCCTCGACCTTGCCACGGCATGCCTCCATCGCCACAGTTTTATAACTCAGAGCATATGGTGTTTCAGGAGACTTCAGGATTTCCACCTCAGAGACAAGATAATCCTATCATGCCACAGTATCCCTTTCCTCCTCCGGGGTTTGACATGCACGGTTTTTCACACCCACCTCCTCTACCACCACTCCCTCCACCTCCACCACCTGCATCTGTAAACCTGGGGTGGGCTGCACCTAATGTGGCACCTCATCCATTAATTCCCTTACCATACTCTATACCCCCACCCCCTCCACCATTGCCTCCACCCCCCTCTTCTGGGGATGGTAATTCTTCCCATTTTGGATCTTACTACTAGATGACTGACTGTACGTTTCTGGAGAAATCTGGATTTTTTATATTATATGGGAAGGATTTTTTTTTCTTTTTTTAAAGAAAGCAATTATGGAGCTAGATTTTTAACAGTGTAAAATACTAAATATTTCCTTCAGTTGTAAGTTGATATATATTTGTAACCTTTGTGAAATTGTATCCATATGAAAATTTCACTTTTGTGGAGGAGAAAATCCAGCTGTGTAATATTTAATTAAAACTGAATCCATGTTTTCCCTATCCCTGCTCAATTAAACAATGTATATAGGTCTAATAGAACTGGAGCAACTGTCATCATGGGTTATAATCTGTTGAACACATTGATTGTCTTCTTGGTATATCTGAAAATAAGATGTTGAAGTCCTATTGAGAGTCTTTAAAATAAACTATTTTTACAAATGTATACTTTGGAAAGTGATTTTGATTTTAATGCAAAAACATATAAATTTATGTATCTTATTTTTTAAAAAGATTTGTTTATTTTAAAGAGGGAGAGTGAGAGAGAGTGAGTGTGGGGGGAGGGGGGAGGGAGAGGGAGTCCCAAGCAGACTCTGCACTGAGTGCATGGCGTGAAACGGGGGCTTGATTCCATGACTCCAGGTCACAACCCAAGTTGAAACCAAGAGTTGGACATCAACCCACTGTGCCACCCAGGTGCCCACACCCCCCCTTTTTTTTTTTTAAATAAGTGAAGGGTACAGAGAAGAAAAGCCTTCAATATTGGTAGATGTTCTGACTCTATAAAGTTCACATTGATTATGCATAGGCAAGCTTTATTATCTATGCAGGTTTCTAGAACTTAGCATTATTCAGTAGACTTTAATTAAAGGGACACAGTGGTTATTCATAATAAAATGTTATTTATTCCCAATAAAGTATATGTAACTCCATATTAGGACACTGTCTTCTCTATTTTCCAGATTCTCGCATTGCCTGGCACAGTAGGAGCTTACTAAGTATTTATTGAATTAATGACTGAATTTAGAGCTTTTAATTAAATTACCACTGAGTGTTATTTTACATCATGAAGTGTAAATGCAAGGGAAATAATGGAATTTTAGAAATAGAAGAGGTCTTAGATGTAGTTTAAACTAGTCCTCATTTAACAAGTAATGAGGAACCTAAGGGTTCCAAGGTAGGTAACTTAAGATTACTCAGTGGGATGACAAGGAGTTGAACCTAGTTTTCTTGATTCTCACATCAGCACCTCCTACTAAATTGTTGCTTCCCAATCTTTAATTCCTTGACGTTCTTAGAAAATAATATTTGTATGCACATCTTTGGGGTAATCTGGAGATCATTTATCACAACCCCATGGACTCTGGTTGCACCCAGGCCCTTCACATCCCTGAGGCTGGGGAGACTCTGTAAAGTACCTGGGACCCAACTGAGAAGTTCTTGCTTTGGTATACATTGACTTCATCATACGTTGTACTTTATTATTGTTTCTTGAAATGTGTTTGTAGTTTCTCTTTAGGAGTTAACCTTCATAGTTTATGGCAGTCTTTTTTTTTTTTTTTTTTCTGGTTGATAGAATATTGTTAGAATTGAGATTGTATCTAGAAGTACTAAAAAAAACAATTTTTCTACAAGAACGGAAAGAGTGAGATGGTAACATTCAATTACAGTATATCAGCAAGCCATTGTAATTGCCATGGCATTTAAAAAAAATCTTTGAACCTCTGTGCCTCAAGTACTGGTGTCTGACTGTAGGTATTTATTATCTGAAGAAACAGAACTGAATGATACTATTTGGTATCTACCTTCAATTAAGCTGCTACCTTAAATACTTATACGCAGTGTGCTTCCTCCTTATACTTGAGGGATTTTGAAACTTCAGGGTGCCCAGAAATCACCCACAGTAATCACCTAAGGTTTGGAAAGCTTACTAAAAATGCACATTCTTGAACTTTATCCCCAGATTCCAATTCAGTAGATGTAAGATGAGGCCTAGGCATTTTTGTTGTTGTTGTCTTCTGCTTTCCCAATGTTCGTTTTTATTTCTTCAAATTTTATTTTTAATCTCATTTCTAGGATAGTTAACATACAGTGTTTTATTAGTTTCAGGTGTACAATACAGTGATTCAACAATATATTACTTAGTGCTCATCACGATAAGTGTACTCTAATTCCCCTCCCCTATGAACCCTATTCCCCCACCCACCTCTGGTAACCATCAGTTAGTTTGTTCTCTGTAGTTAAGAGTGTTGGTCTTTTCCCCTTTGTTTTGTTTCTTAAATTCCACATATAAGTGAAATCATATGGTATTTGTCTTGTTCTGAGTTATTTCACTTAGTGCATTATACTCTCTAGATCCATCCATGTTGTTGCAAGTGGTAAAATTAAAATGATTGCCTAAGCTAATATATTTGTTTTACTAAGATGAATCTCTCCTCCTTTTTTTTTTTTTCAGAAAGGATAGTGAAGTTCATGGTAACTGGATGACTTGTCTACTTAATAGAAATAGCTATTGAAAGAACTGGATTCTACACAATAGAATGTGTAGTTTCAGGACCTACCAAAGAACATCTCTTAAAAGCCATGTACTTAATTGTAAAGCTAAATACTAAAATGTATCTATCTCTTTTGTGCAGCTAAGTATTGTGCAGCTAATTGTCAGTGCTAATTGGCGGTAGGGGCGATGAAAGGAATAAACAATGGCAGGGGACCTGTGTGCCAAGGTCTCCATCGTTTTGGGTCAGTGAGGAATATAGAATGCTTTCCCTTCTTTCGCCCTCTTCCCACCCACGTTCTGATTTATTCTTCCCTGCCCTCCACCTCCACTGCTTTGTGTGCTACATTTTTTTCTGTTGCTTGCTTAGAGTTGGTGTACACTAAGTACATTAAAAAATTCAGAACATTTGATGAATAAGACATAAGCAGAATCTAAGTTCTAGTCTACTATAATTTCAAACTAATAAATAGAATTGGTATTTTAAATCCCCAGGGCTAAAAATCTTAGTGTATTTTTGAAGGACAAGGTTTCTTAAGATAACATCATGATTTAGGGAGAGACAGAATCTCAGACATAATGCTTTTTTTTTTTTTTTTGAGAGCATCATTGGGGGACAAGGGGAGAGAGAATTTTTTTCTAAAGGATTTATTTGAGAGAGAGAGCAAGCGAGCGCCATGGGGTGGGGGGTGCAGAGGGAAACAGAATTTCAGGCAGACACCCTGCTGAGTGCAGAGCCCAGGCTCCATCTGGTAACCCTGAGATCAAGACCTGAGACCCAAGAGTCTGTCGCTTAACTGATTGAGCCACTTAGGCGTCCCCATAATGCATCATTCTTATATATTCTTTTGGACAATAATAATGTTAATGTTTGCATTCAATTATATAAGATTTACATAAAAAATCATAACTGATTTCAGTGCTTTCTGCTAGTTCTTTTATAGTGTCCCATCACTGAGATCTTTTTTGTTGTAGAAAAAGGCAATCCTGCCTCCCCTCTGAGTGACAAAGATCAAGGAATTCAACCACAGGAAGAGCAATAATTCCTTATTTGTCTACTTCTCACCCATTCCCAGTCTCTTTCACCAGGGGACCTGAGGTTGGCTTGAGAAAATTTTTTGCTTAGGATGCTATCTTCACATGGTTAGGGTATTTAGAATTTTTGAAAATAGTTATGGTCTCCTTCAGCTAAGTACTGCGGAAAATAAGTTAGTATATTATTAAATAGTAGATCCTTTAAAAAAAAATTTACAAATTTAAAACTAGATTATTTTTGTAGAATGCCTTTGTGTGTTCACATTGTACATTCACAAAATCTTTGTTCTGACTTTGCAAATTTGATACTAATAACTATAAAAAGATATTTTTAATAGAATGCAAGCTGGGAAAAATAGGATTATTATTATTTTTTTTAAAGATTTTATTTATTTATAAATAAAACCCCCCAAAATAGAATTATTTATGAGAATTCATTGCCAGGTGATGTTGCAGCCACACTATTTATGATTTAATACATTCTACGTTACAATGCATTTAGAGTAAAAAAAAAAAAAAAATTTTTTCTGCAGATAAATTGCCAGAATTCCAAAAGCCTTTCTTTATTTCTCACTCTGAGACCTAGTCTGATCCCAGATTTATGTGGCAATTATGTTCTAGAAAACCAAGGAAACAATTACTATTGTGTGCCCGAAATTAAAGTTGAGAAATATCTTCTTAATATATTCTATCAGACCAAAGTGCTTGTTTTGAGCTACTTGCAACAATGAAGTTGCATCTCATTTTTGACTCTGTGTGCGCTCTGGACCTAAATTGTTATCATTGGTGTATTAGACATGTACAGTTACTTAGTGCCCTGGAAACAAGGGACGAATTTGTGTATCAAACAGTAAAATAATGGAAAGAACCAATGAAAAAATACCAAATTTTCTTCTGCACATTCAATAAAAAATATATATACTTATATGTTTATATGAACATATGTATATTTTGAAGGCTAGTACAAGAAAGCCTGATTATTTTTTTTAAAGATTTTATTTATTTATTTGATAGAGAGATCACAAGTAGGCAGAGAGGCAGGCAGAGAAAGAAGGAGAAGCAGGCTCCCTGCTGAGCAGAGAGCCCGATGCGGGGCTCGATCCCAGGACCCTGAGACCATGACCTCAGCCAAAGGCAGAGGCTTTAACCCACTGAGCCACCCAGGTGCCTCAAAAGTCTGATTATTATGCACATTTTAGTACCTTTTGTTTCTACTTAAAAGGTTGATAAAACGGGAATAAGTGGTTTACTGTGTAGTTAGTTGCATGACACCATCCCCCAAACAGAGCAAACTAACCTTATATGGTAAAAGCCTTTTATTTATACTGAGGATATATGGGCTAAACATTGTTTCTAACAAGAGATATGACCCAAATAGTAATAAAATATAACAAATACAGAAGAATAGTATCTGTTAGGGTAAAATCCCTATTAAAATGTGATAAATAGATGATGGTGGTCTGTGATGTTTGGATGATAGAGATGAACTTCTCAAATGTTCTCATAGTATCAAAAGCCACTACGCTGTGCAGAACCTGTTAGTGCGGCTTTTAAAATTGTTTATTGTGTGCTCCCATGACATACAGGAGTGCTGGGAAAACATTTGCTCTCTCCCCCATCTCATTGCTCTTGCAAATATCTGTTTGACTAGGCGTCATGCAGTGTTTCATCTTAGACAGGATTTGGGACTGTCAGGCTCATTTATGTAAGCTGTGTTAGTAGCTGATTCATGCAAAGCAAATAATTATTTTTCTTTAGTGTCAGTTTGGTTTTTAACCAAGTATACTTGCTAGTATATTTATTGGCAATAACATAAGCTCAAATGAATTCTGTTTGGCAAGATTATGAACAGAAAAAGATTTAAGGGCAGAAGACAGTAATAAGGCATTAACTTTAACAACACATTCAAATACAGTAAGTTTGAACCATATGAAATTCCCTACACAGTAGACCTTTCACATGGTTCAATGTAATATATGGACTATAAAATATATTGCTTCTCATATTTATTTTTCTTCGTAGAACATCTCTCTGTACCATTACTTACCAGAACACATTTTGGGAAATACAGCTGGCAGAAATTCAGGGTACTGATCATTTCCCAGAGATATCTCTAGTCTTGCTAAGAGGACAATCTATGAAAAGACCATGGGGTCCAGAAGAACTATTAAAATATTTTGTATTAAGTTAGAAAAATACTTTCTTTAATATAGACTTCGTGGCTCTTAACCTAGGATTTGTTCCCCAGTGTTCTAGAACCCACTAAAAACCTGTGAGATGTACATTTTTCTAGGAGAGAGGGTCCTTGACTTTCATCTTGTTTTTAAAGTAATATGAAAGAGGATGAAGAGAGAGTCTTTCAAAAGGTTTTCTCCTTTTAGAGCATGATAACAATATAAATGTTTCTCAAATTTGATAATGCACAAATCCTTTTATTAAAAAGTGTTGAGGAGGGGCGCCTTGGTGGCTCAGTCGGTTGGGCATCTGCCTTCAGCTTGGGTCGTGATCCCAGGCTCCTGGAATCAAGTCCCGCATCGGGCTCCCTGCCCAGTGGGGAACCTGCTTCTCCCTCTCCCTCTGCCTGCCACTCCCCTTGCTTGTGCTCTCTCTCAGTCAAATAAATAAATAAAACCTTAAAAAAAAAGAAAAAGAAAAAAAAGTGTTGTAGATCCCCAAGACGACAGTTCGGGAAACATTGAGTTATGAAACTAAATTTCTTTCTATGCAAATCTCAGTTTCTTAGAGAATTTTTATACCTGCAAGAATGTTATCTGTGGACCTCAACTTAAACGATTGTCTTAGACAATGTTGGGTTTCAAATGGGTATATAGGAAAAACTTCCAAATGTTTATGACCAGGAATAGAGGAAACATTTAACAGTCTTAGATGTCTAGAAAATGTTTGGCATCTATGTTTCTTCCCAATGGGGAATTTCTTTATAATTTAGACTCTAGATAGGAAATCACTCTTACACTACTAGAAAGGGGCAGTATCTTCAGTTTAACGAATTCAGTTGTCTGTGTCCATTCTAGGCATATTGTGATGGGAGGTGAAATTTGACCAAACTAACAAAGTCTAAGGACATTTCTACAAATACTATAAATATCCATACATAGGAACAATGGAAAAGGGAAGGACCTGAACGGAACACAGAAAATGATCCAGAAAAATTTCTGGAAGGAGAAATGGAGATTAAGCCAAGATGAGACCATCCAGGCATAATCAGCAATGGCATTTCTCCATTTCCTCAGGACAGAGGGTGTGGAAGATTATATATAACCATTTGTTACATTTGTATAATTTATTTTTGTTAAAGGAAAGGAAAATATATAGATTGCTCATTAAAATGTGAATTCAGTCATGCTTGTTGATACACTTCTTTAGTTTTCATAAATTTTTAGTCAAATAATATATCTAGATACTTTTACATATAGCTCTCTGAACTGAGTGGGCACTTAAGGACTCTTCCCAGTGTGGTCAAGCAGCATTATCCCTTTCAAAATGTCCACTTTAAAAGTTTTCGTTTTTGTGAACACAACATGATATATAATAAGAGGCTTAATTCTCCTAGAGTATTCTACTTACATTGTCATAATATGCATGACATTTTATTGTAACCGATTGTATTGATCTCCCACATTGAAGTGTAATTTCCTTGAGGACCAGCACTGTTTGATCACATCTGTTTGTACTCTGAGCACACAAAAGGTATTCAAGAGACAGAGGTTTCAACCTGTTGCCAGAGGCTTCTTGCTCTTCTTGCTGGGATTCTCTTTTGTGTTTCTAGAATACAGTGGTTTATGTGTGTTCATTCCAGATGAATACTGCAGTATTAGTGATAATTCTTTTTATTTAATAACTTCAAAGTATTTCTCAGGATATCAGAAATCTATTTTGGCAAAGATTTTCAGGTCAGATGTGCCTCAAAAATGGCCCAGAGAGATCAGTAGAAAATGGATTCACTTGTTTTTGGAACAGGTTTTGATAAAACTCTATCAACACTAATGTGGAAAGGACAGTATTTTGACAGCAAAAATAATATCTTTTTTCTCAAGATAATAAAATATGCTTAAAATTCATATTTTAGATGATATCAAAATATGTCTATCAAATTATTAAGAATGACAAATTTACTGTGGGGTTTTCGGGCTGATCTCTATATTGGTCATCCAATAAGATTGTATATATGCTGCTCTATCCATAAATATACTTTTCAGAGAGCTAACCTTATAGATAGCAAAGAATAATGAATGATATACATATATATATAATAATTTCCAGAGAATTGTTTCCAGAGAATTTAAATTTAAATTTCCAGAGAATTTAAAACTAAAGATTAAGAAGAGAAGACTTAGTATTCTAGGAGAGATTTGCTTTCCCCTCCAAATTTTCTCTACTTTGTAAAATGGCTTCAGGATGAGAAAGCCACTTGAGATCATGCATTAGATTCACTTGTAAATATGAAAAAAAACCAATAGAAGCACAAGTGTTGTAACTCTCATGACAACTGATAGGGAACTACATATAATTTGCTGTTAATATTTCACTAGGTTAACCACCCTAGTGGAATCTGGGGTACAGAGCCATTGAGCTTTCTTTCTTTCTTTTTATTTTTTTTAAAGATTTTATTTATTTATTTTCCAGAGAGAGATAGAGAGCACAAGCAGGGGGAGCAGCAGGCAGAGTGAGGATCAGGCTTCCGGCTGAGCAATGAGCCCGATGTGGAACTTAATCCCAGAACCCTGAGATATGACTTGAGCTGAAGGCAGACACTTAACTGACTGAGCCACCCAGGTGTCCCAAGCACTGAGCTTTCAACTGCTCATTTATTTAATAAACATTTGTTTTGTGCTTATTATTGGTCATCCATTTGATGCTGGGGATACAACCATTAGAGTGCAATTGTAGGAAATATACAAATAAGCGTACCAGGTGCTGTATCATACAAGTGTATATTTGTACAGAGTATGGTGGGAACATAGAGGTGAAAGAGGTCAATTCTACCTTGGGTAGGAATGGGGAAAGGGAGAAAATAGGGAACAATTTACAGAGGACGTGATTCTGGAGCTGATTCTTACAATATAAGAGATAAGCCTGAGAAAAGCTATGGAAGTGTAAAACAGGTCAACATGTTTAGAAGCCAGCAGGCAGCTAGGTATGATGGATGTAGAGGGTATGGCTGGAATGGAGGAAACCAATCCCAAAAGCTGGAAAGGAACAGTCTCAGATGACTGAGAGCTCTGGGGGCCTTACCGGGGAGCTCTCACTATAGTTTCACTCTGGATTACTGACATCATTTTGGGTTTTTGTTTTGTTTTGTTTTGTTTTGTTTTTCATATTTTGGAAATACTACTAACTGAGAGAACAAGTTGGAGGGGCAAAATGGAAGGATGGAAGGAGGCTGATCAGGAAATTATTGATGAAAGCAATGTAGGAGAGTGATAATGAAGACTTACTAGTGATTGAAATAAGGATGTGATTTTGGATGATAGAAATTTCAGAAATGTGAATTGATAAGGACTTGCAATGTTAGGGGGTGGGGTTGAGAAGGGAAGTCCTTTGTAATAACACTCAGGTTATGATTTGAGTGACTATGTAAGGTGTTAGTCTCTGATAAAAGGGATATATTTTGCGTCGTTTATATCTTTCAATCTTTTGTGAGATAGGAAATACTATTATAATTTTGTAAAGAAGGAAAAGGAGGCCTTGTAGAAATTACGGACTTTATCCAGTTTTTTACAGATAGAAATAATGAAATCATATTGAACACAATTGTCTGATTCTAGGATCTGAGCTTGGAACCACCATTCTAGACTGCCTCATAAGGCAATGATAAACCACAAGATTTTCAAAAGTTAAAGGAACAGAGAAAGAATAGTTACAACAAAAATAAAAAAATAAAACTATTAAATTTACATTTAAGGAGACATTAGTGCTGAGAAATTCTGCTAGAAAATTATCAGCACATATTTAATATACCCTTGATATAAGGTCACATAGAGATACACACACACGCACCATACACACACACACACACACACACACATATACACACACACAGTTGAACAAAAATAATTCAAGTTAATTCAGTGATATAACTTTCTGTTCACCCACCTATAATTTTACTTATTTCTTTCAAGATTCCATAAGACTATTATAGCATTTTTATAATTAAGCTACAATATTTCCAAGAATTTCATTCATGTATACCCTGTGGGCTAAAGCTCCATAACATTCCTGTACTTACTAAAATAATTAGTTGGAAATGTGCATCGCTTTTTAAATTAGTTGTAAATCAGTTGTTTTAAAAATTGATGTAAAGTAAATAGTAAGAAATTATAGATCGTTTTTAAAATTAGTATACACTTTTCAGGTTATTAATATCTGACCGTTAATGTCAATTAAAAACTAATGATATCTGTTGCTGTATTGTTTCAATTTTAGGAATTTATTTTGAATATTTTTAGCAACAACTTAGACTCCTAAGAGCTGTTGAATTGAATGCATCTCTTGCACCTTCGTTTTATTTGTTTATTATAGAAGAAGCAATTTTGTTATTAGAGGCAATTTGGTGTCATAATGAGGATATTGAATTACGTGATAATTTGGCAGACATTTATATGTAGTTTTTTGTTTTACCTTGAAAATTATGCATAGAAATAGATCTCTATAAATAAAGTTGATAGAGAAAAGTTACATAAAATAGCTAGCTGCAAAATTTTGTCGCGCATATATTTTCTTTTTTTTAAATAACAAAATAGCTCATCCTATTAGTAACATTCTTTGGTCAGTACTCATATTGATGAAAGAGTTTGTTTGTAGATTTTGTCTGTTTAGTCTTTTAAGTCAAAATATAACTCACAGGATGTGGCCAATTCACAAAGAAATATATATGACCTATAAGAATTTGGGAAAAAAAATGTTCAGCCTTCAAAGAAACTTAAAGAAATGCAAATAAAATTAAGTAGAATACTATTTCCAGTATAGCAAATTGGCAAAAAGTAGATAAAAAGAAACATGACTATCATACTAAGTATGACTCAGGCTACAATTAATTACGCATTGTTCTATATACCTATATTACCGAGCTTTATGAAAGGTAATTTAATAAAATGTACAAAGAGCCTTTCACTAGCCCTTGGTCCTAATGATTCTACTTTTTGATATTTATTATGATATTATTATGAAGAAGTCTGCTTGAACATTATATTCCTATAGTTAAAATAACCGTAAGACTAATATGAGCTAAACGAAAGGATATTATGAATAACTATACCAATATATTTAAAAACTTAGATGAAATAGATAAACTTCTAGAAAAATAAACTCTTTGAAGCTTTTTCCACTTGGCTTCTAGAATATCAAACTCTCTTGTTTTTTCTGCCTCACTGGTCATGCCTTCTCAGATGGGCCATCAATTGCACAACTCCAAGAGATGCCATTTACCCGGACAAAAATACAAATGGTCTCTCGGGGGCGGGGGGGTGGGGGGGAAGCAGTGAGGTGGCTCTTCTTCTCGGTATTTTGTTCTGGTTTGTTCTCTTCCTCTGACTCTTGATGTACGAGTGCCACAGGGCTCTGTGCCTGGTGCATTTCTGTTTCTTAAGTACATTCATCTCTTTTCCAGACTTTGCTCAGACTCAGAATCCACAGGCTACCTGACGTCTTTACCTGCATGACTAACAAATATCTGAACATGTCCGGAATGGAGTTCTAATCTTTCATCCCAGCTTGCTCCACTGCAAGTTCCTGCTCTTTCAGTTGATGACAACTCCTTCCTGCCAGTTACTCTAGCCTCTGACACCTCGTTCAAAACAAAACAAAATAGAAAAACAATAAGGATTGCGTATTGCTTTTACCTTGTGCTCAGAGATGAGAAGGGAATAGTAGTGGTCAAAGTAGAGAATTAACCTACTTGCGGTTTTCTTGGGGTACCTCTCTGAATTTAAATATTTTAAATGGGCTGACAATGACCAAAGAAATGTGCCCTCTGCTTCCTCCCTTTCTGCTGGCCCTCATTCCTTCCTCCCTTGATTCTGATATCCGTCAATTTGTTTAACATCGAGTCAATCTTTCAGCATTCTATCTAGAAGATATTCAGCACTTGTCACTTTGTAAAAACCCACAAAGGGTACGTATGCAAGAGCCGGAGTCACATCTGGATATTGCATATATAAGTTTTTTTTTGCAGGATCCACTTAAGACAAGGAATTTTCTAAGGAGCTTTTGAAAAGTAATTTCTGGGTTTTAACTTACAAAATGTGAAAATCAGCGCAATTTCTAGTCGTCGTAGAAAGGAGAAACAAACTCAGGTAGCTCTATAATTCTTTTGGGTAGAAAAACCAAAAGCAAAACTAAAAATCACATTAAAATCTATAGAAATGCACTGAAACACATAAGCATTGCTTTTGCTTGACCTTAGATTTCCAGAACAGTAAGAAAATAGAGCCCATTTACCATGCAAATTACTTTTAAAGTCAAGATGGTGGTGGGATTTGCAAACGTTGCCATGGCTGGTGACAGGAACAGCGAATCTTCCAGCCTGGTCAGGCATTCTTTCATATAGAATAGTTTCCATGGAAACGCTGTCTGCAACCCACAGATTTCACGTACTGTATGATCTGGCTAAATAAATAATGAAAAGCTGTCTTCTTTCTTATTTAATGACCTGCAGATCTGCATACCCGATAGGCAGGATGCCACCTCACATGTCATTTGCAGTGAAGAAAGACAAAATGAGGACACGACAAAGTAAAGTCTCCATCTCTGCCTTTTAAAAGCACAGTCTGTGTTAAGAAATTATATTTTCATTTCACCTCGGGTCAGAAGATCAGACATGTATCACTGGCCATTCCTACCTCCCCTGATCCTAGTTATGGGCCACTCTCACCCTCACTGAGAACGGCAATCACCTGGAGACGTATTTAGGAGTTGTGAGGAGTCCTGACAAACATCTTTCTAAGTAGACTGATGTCGAGTTTTAGCTCCCCGTGGAAGAACGCTCTCCTTCCCAATGGTGATGTCACAGAGCAAGTTGGGACATTGCTTTTCTGTCTCGGTGAGGTAGGGTAATGTCACCATCCCCTGTTACCATCTGTTTTCTATCTGTCCCTAATGTTACTTTCTCTATGTACTAATTCATGGAAAAATACTTTAAACAAATAATAGCCTCATAATAAGAGGATTTTTTTTTCTTCCTAGACAAATTGAAATGTTTTAGACACTAGAAAATAAAGGAGTTTTAATGAATTCAGAGTAAACACTTAAACAACTTGTTTTTCTCTTTTCCAAATAGACAACAATCATGGGCCAAAGTTTCAGTATAGTCTAGTCAGGTAATATTAGCTTTTTAGCTATGAAATAATTTTAAGCACTTCATTTTGAGGTAACTTATGGTATAAATTATACATTTTATATCTTGATAGAAAATATAAAGCTAGGAGGTAGTGGAGGGAGAAGAAAGAAGTATTCTTGAATTGTATATGAAAAGACTAATTTCTCTAGTTATAAGCTCTCTTGCCTTGCAAGATTAAGTTTCTCCTTGGATGAAAAGAAGGTGGAAAGGAAAGCATTAAACCCTGTATAACTGGTGTGTTTTATTGAAAAACTCGTTTCTTCCCCAAACAGAAATGTCCCGGATATGGTAAGTTCAAATGGAGAATTCTAAATAATTTGTCAACTTATGGCGAAGACTTGGGGAGAGAAAAGAGGGAACTGTATCTTCCAGAGCCTAATTTTGTTAAAGAAATATAACCAAAGGGAAAAGACATGAAGTCCTTTTCCAGTGAGGATCTAACCTGGAAAGGGGGGAGCTCTGCAGATGGGCCAGAATGATCCCCCAGCCCAAGCTTTCCTCTGGTGCATAACCAGGCACATCATGCCCACGGTGACTGTTTCTTGAATGAACAAATGAATGAATGATAGGGTAAATCAAAGAGTACATTTTGGCCTGCTACTTTAATTGAATACATCTTAAGAACGATATTTCATTACACTTTAAAATCCCCTTATTTCTTCTTTTTATTACTGTGCAAAGCATAATGAAGAAAAATATCCATGAAAACCTTTATTGTCTTAATTGTAAGAGTTGACAAACTTTGTCAAAAAATTGTTGATTTATCGAATAATACAGGAGGGAATTTTGACCAAATGAAATATAGGTTAGTGCAAATCTTTAGCATTCAGACAGATTTCCTCACATTGAACTCGGTGCTCAAAGTTTGAATATTATTTTCTTTTTTAGGAAGTGATCTTAATAACTGAGGGTTGGGGTCGCCCCTGGGTGGTTCAGTCAGTAGAGCATCAGACTCTTTATTTTGGCTCTGGTCACGCTCTCAGGGTGGTAAGATTGGGAGATCCAGCTGGCATCTGTCTCCACACTGAGCCGGGAGTCTGCCTTTGTATGCTCTCTCTCTCTCTCAAATAAATAAGTAAATCTTTTAAAAAAATAATTGAGGGTCGGGAATAAGAGATGCTTTCCAAATGCTAATCTCTCATGTTAGAGGTTGCAAGAGACGTGGGTAAATTATTGGCTAATGGGTTTGAATGACTGACTATTGGAAAATAAAATAAATGCTATATGCTCTTATGCAGGTATCTTCCTCCTCTCCTCCCCTCCTTCTGTGTCCTTTCTCTTATCCTTTCACATTTCCCTCTGAACCCTACCCCTCCCTCTTCACGCCTGTAAGCAGTGACATTGAAAATGCTAGAGTAGAATGACATAAGATCTCAAAGATCAAGATCCCATGATTTCAAATACTGTGATTTCTCAGAAAGCCCAGAGAGTTTATTTCCTTACTAAGCTGCTAATGTATGCAAATTATGATGTATGTAGGAGGAAAAAAGTATTTTCCTAATCTCCATACTCAAGCAAGCTACAAGCTTTGAAATATTCATGACAGGGCATGCAACATAAGTAAAGGATCTTGAATAGTATCTATTTCTGATATTTTTATTCCTTTTTATCAGGCATTATCAAAGGGGCAATATTGTTGCTAAGGAGATAAAATTTGATTCTTGGAAAGTGACAAATTCTTACTTTTTTTATGTATAAAGCACTAGTATACAGACAGTAATTGTAGGAAATCTGAGGTATTAAAATTTCATGATGGACGTTTAGGAAAAAATGTCTAGAAAGATTTCTTAAGGGGGCAATAATGAGAAAAAAAGGTAAAGAAACACTATTATATATTGTGCTTTTAGTTTTCTTTTTTAAATTTTTTTTAAAGATTTAATTTATTTATTTGACAGAGAGAGACACAGCAAGAGAGGGAACATGAGCAGGGGAATGGGAGAGGGAGAAGCAGGCTTCCTGCCGAGCAGGGAGCCCGATGTGGGGCTGGATCCCAGGACCCTGAGATCAGGACCTGAGCTGAAGGCAGATGCTTTATGACTGAGCCACCCAGATGCCTCTGTGCTTTTAGTTTTCTAAAGATTGTTCTCCTCTCCCAGGTTCTGGTTAATAGAATAACTGGTAAAGAACTAATAGCCTCACGGGAGCCAATTTTTTGAATAGTTGAACCAAAGCAGGACTTCCAGGTTAAAACTTATTTGTAAAATGTTCCTAGATCTGGGACTGAAGGGAGGTCAGTCATTCTCTGGATGTCTGAATTGAAGTCAACTCATTTCTGCAAGATGGTCTCCACTTGAAAGAGAAAGGAAAAAAAAAAAAAAGAAAGAAAGAAAGAAAAGACTTGTTCTGTAGTGGAAACAGTGCAGGGAGAGCGCCGTGTACCTGAACTGCCCTCGCAGAGGGAGGCGAAGGAGCCTGTTGTACCTGAGCACTTGGCCATTGGCAAGTGGAAGCAGAGGATTGTGCTCTGGGGACATGGTGGTCCCCACTACCAGCAAATGGTCTAAAGAGTATAGGATTAGTCACTTTTCCTAATAAAAGTAGGTGTGGAGAAATAATTCTGAAATATACCTTTCTTTTTGAAAACATGTGAAAAGGATGGAGTATTCTCTCTAAGGTATAGTACTAAAAATCAAAATGAATTTTGTCTATTAATTTTGCCTAATTTACTATGATGAATAGATCTTCGTGTTGGAATTATATTTGTAAGTAAATACTCATCTCTGCAGGGTGTTTTAAATATCCTTTTATAGATATATGTACTCCTGTATTCATCGATGAATGAATAAGTATGGTACCCAGGATATGGAAACAAGCTAAGTGTACATTGATGGATGAATAGACAGAGAAGATGTAGTGTAAACACACACACACACACACACACACACACACACACACGCAATGGGATACTACCCAGCCACAAAAATAAAAATCTTGCCATTTGTGGCAACATGGATAAATCTCAAGGGTATTACACTAAGTAAAATAAGACAAATGCTGCAGGATTCTACTTACATGTGGAATCTAAAAACAGAACAAACAACAGAACTCAGAGTCAAAGAAAGAGAACAGGTTGCCAGAGGGTAGGGAAGTTGCAGCGGGGGTGAAATGGGTGAAGGCGATTAAGAAGTACAAACTTGCAGGTATAAAAGAAATAAGTCGTGAGGATGTAATGTATAGCATGGGGCCTATAGTCAGTAATGTTTGTCTCTGTAAAATGACATATGATAACTTGAATTATTACGGCAACCATCGTGCAATGTATACATATGTCAAATCACTGTGTTGTACACCTGAAACGAATGTAATATTGTAGGTCAATTATACCTCAATCAAAATAATAAAACAATAAAATGAAACATCATTTTCTATAGTCTCTAAATATCTCAGGAAACAGGATTTCCTTCAAATTGTTTTTCAAAATTAATTTTTAATTAAAATAAATTATTTTGTTTCATTTTGAAACTAAAATCATATTGGTCGATACTCTATTGAGATGAGGAGTGAGTAGGCAGAAGAAAGAAGAGGAAAAAAATTAAGCAAGGGGATAAAAATGAGAAAAATGAATAGTTTTGATTGCTATAGGAAATGGGAACTTTAGACTAGTGCTGCCCAATAAAACTTCCTGCTGTGATGGAAGTGATGTATACTGGCACTTTCTAACATGGTAGCCGCCAGCGACATGGGGATATCGAGCACTTGCAATGTGCCTAGTGGGACTGAGAAATTGCATTTAAATTTTATTTAATTTCAGTTAATTTAAATTTGTATACCTGCTTGGGACTAGTGCCCAGCATTATGGTCAATGCAACCCCTACACTATGAGGGTATTTCTATGTATAATTTACCAATCAAAGCACCTAGTTTGAAATACTATAAGAATACTGACAAATCATTGTGAAATTTCCTCATTACATAGATTTAGGCTCTCAGGCTAATACCATGTCTTCTGCTAGGATAACTGTCATAGGCGGGACCCCGGTTCACCATCCAAATAGACAGGCTTCCCACAGGTGTAGTTAATGAAAATGCACTGATTGTGCATTTTTTTAAATAAAAAACTGAAATCCTATAAATGGTCAAATTTCTATTAGAAGATATTAGTATTGACATCATATTTAAATGAAATATGCAATTTAGAACAAAATGTTAACAAATAAACATTTCAAGGTATAATTTGGCAACTTGTTCATTATAATTTTCCTTATTGTCAATTATTACTTAACTTAATTCTCAACAGGAACTGAATCAAAGCTTGCATTCAGTGACAAAACCTAGCAGCCAATTATTGACCACGGAAAAATATCCATGTTTTCCACATCTACTGAAAGATTTAAGATAAATATAAACCAGACATGTACCCAAAAAAGTACATACATTACATACATTTTATTTATAAAATAAAATAAACTTGCTTGGTCAAGGCAAGTATATTTTTAGTTTTTATTTTTCTTCCAGTTTTATTGAGATCAAATTGACATAAAACATCGTGTAAATTTAAGGCATACTACATGTTGATTTGAGACACTTAAATATTACAAAATGCTTACTACAGTATCATAAGCTAACACCTCCAGCCTGTCATATAATTGCTATTTCTTTCTTGCTATGAGAACAATTAAGATCTACTCTTAGCAACATTTGGATTTATAATATAATATTATTAGATATAATCACTATACTGTACATTAAACCCCGGATCTTATTAATTCTACAACTGGCAGTTTGTACCCTTGATCAATATCTCCCCATTTCCTGCACCTTCCAGCCCTCAGTAACCACTACTCAACTGTTTCTGTGGGTCTGGCTTTTTTTCAATTTCACATATAAGTGATATTATATAGTATTTGTCTTTCTCTGTCTGATATATTTCACTAAGCATGATGCCCTCAAGATTTATCCAAATTACCTCAAATGGCAGGATATCCATCTTTCTCATCGCTGAATAATAGTCCACTGTAAATACATCTTCTTTATCCACTTGTTCACTGACAGACACTTAAGTTGTTTTCATATCATGGCTGTTGTGAATAATGCTGCAATGAACATGAAAGTGCAGATATATCTACTAGATCCTGATTTCAATTCCTTTGAGTATATATCCAGAAGCGAGATCGCTGTATCATACAGTAGTTCTATTTTTAATTTTTTGAGGGACCTCCATACTGCATTTCATAGTGGATACATCAATTTATAGTCCCATCCACAGTGAACAAATGTTCCCTCTTCTCCACACCCTCGCTAACACTTGTTATCTCTAAAAGCAAGTATATTTTTAGGTATTTTATTTTGTAGGGATGAAATTTTGCTTATAATAAGATGAAAATGCTATCCAGCATGTTTATTGTCTTAAGAAATTATCATTTCCAATGGCATTTTACAGCAATTATAAAAGACTATCTTCTAGTTTAGATACAGTACGGGCAAGAATATTTACATTCGTTGGTCAAATATTAAATAGCTAATATATTTTTTAAGAATCATAGATAACAGATTCAAAAGTGTAAGTTTCATCTTGTGATTATTCTCCTTGTCTTCCTCCAAGTTTTACTTTGTGATCTAATTATAGGTAACATTTATTAAGCATCTAAAATTAGTGCCAAGCACTATGTTATGTCCTAATTTTATAGATGTTATCTCACTTAATGCTTCTCACAGTACTGTTATAGAAGAGCTATTATTATCTGGATTGTACCCTGCAGTGAACTGCCCCTCACCGTGATAAGCTTACTGAGGCTTCTACACACAGCAATTCCAGAGCCAAGATTTGCTTCAGGCCCTGCCCCAGACCAGAGCCCAGGGCTTACATCTTAACCTCTGACCCAACTACCTCTTAGGAATTTCCAATATATATATCACAGCATGTTCTGGTAGCAACAGTACGGACTCTGCAAACCAGCAATTATAAAGGAGGGGTCCGCTGATGCTTTGGTATAACACTGTGAGGGTATAACTTTTAATAATATCAAGGATGAAGAAAGATTTGTGTTGAGCTTAATAACTAAAATTTTAAGTGCTGGTTTTCTTTTTCCCTTCCCTTCCCTACCCTTCCTTTACCCTCCCTTTCCTTTCTTCCTTCTTTTTTCCTTTCTTCCTCCCTTCCTTCTTTTTTTTTTTTTGAGACTTAAAATGTCCTAATACATGAAAAGGCACTGAACAAATTACTGAGTTGTGGCTATTAAGTTGGACTTATCTTATGTGTAGGTAATATCCTAGTCACCTCATTAAACCACCGGGAATTGCACAAGACTTAAGTGATCACTCCTGAGGTTGGGAAGACCACTCGACCAGTATTCTCATGGAACCATTTGCTCTGATATTATTCAGAAAGTGAAGCTTATTATTTTCATTGCGTTGTAAATTGTTTCTTTTTTTTTAACATTTTATTTATTTATTTGTCAGAGAGAGAGTGAGAGAGAGATCACAAGTAGGCAGAGAGGCAGGCAGAGGCAGAGGGAGAAGCAGGCTCCCTGTCAAGCAAGGAGCCCGATGTGGGACTCGATCCAAGGACCCTGGCATCATGACCTGAGTCGAAGGCAGCCACTTAACCAACTGAGCCACCCAGGCGTCCCTGTAAATTGTTTCTTGGTGATCATACGTTTTGACTCCAGTTAATAAATTAATCAGCTTAGAGATTGAGGTGTGTGTATCTCCTTAAGTATAAATGCCCATTCTTGCCACCCTAATACAGATGAGTAATTTCAAAAATAAAAATAGCAACATCTTGGGGCACCTGCCTGGCTCAGTTGGTAGAGCATGTGACTCTTGATCTGGTCGTGAGCATGGACTCATGTGTCCATACTTTGTTATAGTTTATAAAACTAAGAATAAAAAGAAATCACATTTATAAAATATAACAGAAAAGTGTAACACTATGTTTTTATGGACATTTCTACAATAGCATCTTTTTTTCTGCACTAAGTAGGTAGGTTCAATTTTATTAAAACCCCATTTTTATGAATGCTCTGTGTGCCAAATATGGCATTAATAGAAAGTACAGCATTCACATGTTTATTTTCACATAAACATGTAAATTATTGAAAACACCCAGTGGATAGCCTGCATTGTTGTACGCCTGGTAGTTTGGCCAAGCAAGTAGAGAATATATTCCTTATCTGCAACAAGTTTATAATCTAGCTCTAAACAAACATCTAAGAAACAGTCCAAGAAGAATTCCAAGTCAATGCATTAACAACTCAAACGTTCATAATCATCATTGTGCGGCTCAGTCAAAATCAAACAGTGCTGCTGCTTTTGTTTTAATAACAGAACACTCAACAAAGACTCAAGTGAACTGGCATAAAAGGGAAAAAAGTAAACTCCCTGGGAGCCTGTGAGTGAGTTTGTTTGTTTGTTTGTTTACTTACTTACTTATATGTAATTGACATTTCACTCTTCTTTCTGCCTCATATGTGGAAGGTAAAAACATAGGGAGAACCAATCAGAAAGAAGAGGGGCTATTTTTTCCCCCTTTCATAGTTTGTCCTCTGAGAGATGAAAGAGGAAAACACAGAGTTTGAAGTCACATCCTGCCGCAGGAAATAAAGCTTGGAGGCGTTTCCTTTGAAAGAACTCTGAAAGATCAGTAGTGTTAACGTCTTGATGTCTCAGAACTGAAGCCTGTGAAAGAGTCAGGAGCATCTCTCTGAACTAGAAAGAGAAGAAATGGTAAATAACGAGAACAGAGAAGTTTAATGACAATGGTAACAAGTTTTATTTAGGTTCTGAGTTAATTTAAAGGATTTTTCTATAAGATGATACGATCCACTGTTGTTTAAGCTGATTTGATTTAGTAAAGGCTTGCTTTTGAAAAATGAGAAAGGCATGCTTCTCTTGGACTGAGACCAAACATTACAGTAACATGAATAGGCTTTGCCCTTCTCTTGGGGCTGGGACCAATGTACTGCTGTCAGTTGATGGGTAGCACGCCTGATTGTACCAAAGTTCCCCAAATTATAATTTCTTCTTGAGCAAAATGTCTTGAAACCTAGTACTGCATGACTCAAGAAAGCTAAACTTCAGACCCCTATGGTGATTTGTGCAGGATGCCATAACCAAATACCAGACTGAGTGGCTAACACAAAAACATTTGTTTTCTCATTGTTCTGGAGGCTGGAAACCCAAGATCAGAGTGCTGGAAATTTGGTTTCTTCTGCAACCTCTCTTCCTGGGTTGCAGACAGTGGCCTCCTTGCTGGGTCCTCACATGGCCCTTTTCTCTGGGTGCCTGTGTTGCTGGTGTCTCTTCCTCCTCTAAGGACACCCATCCTATTGGATTAAGGCCCCACCCTGATGACCTCATTTCATCTTATCTGCTTAAGATCCTATTTCCAAATACTGTCCCATTGGGGTTTAAGGCTTTGCCATATGAATTTGGGGGGAACACATTTGAGTCCATAACATCCTTCATCTACCTGATGACCCTGTGCTGCCAGTTTATTTTGATGTGGCCGCGCCCAAGTATGTCTGGGCAGCTGCTGATGCTGCCTTCTCCCAGAGCCCTATCTGTCTTTGGTCTTATCTCATGAACATATCTCGCCCCCCAGTCTAGAGAACCTAAATTTTGACACACATGAGAGCATTTTTCTCTCCTCTCCCCTCTTCTCTTCTCCTATCCTTCCATCTCTCTCTCCACAATCCCCAGTAAAAGGATTTTCTCTACATCATTTCTTCCCACTCTGTCTCCTCTTCTTTCTGACTCTGGCTAAACTTTAATGACAGACAGCAGTTCCCTTTATACCATAGAAACATGTTTGTGGACTAAGTCCTTCAAAATTGGTGGTTGATATGCTAGTGAGAGGAACAAAATTAATTTTTAAATTTTTCTCTCAGGTCTGCTGCATAATCCTATTTTGGAATAATAAATTTAAGCCATCTCAGGCGATATATAATATGTTCGTGTGATTCGTTTTATATGTGTGACTAAAAGAAAGAAAAACAATTACAAGAAGAAATAAAACATTTTATATATGTAGAAGGCAAAGTGGAATTTAGAATTCAAATCATTCTATTTTGCTGTAACAAGAAATGTTTTTAATTTAGGTTCTTGACCTCCCCATTACTAGGTAATTGAGAATACTTAATCAGCACTCATTGATGCAGGGAGCAGTTAAGCCAAAAAAGAATAAGTTGAATGAGCTACTGGAAAACTCTTAGCCAGAAGTGCTGATTTTCTTCTTATATCATCGTCTTCAATTGCCAGTAATGCTTAGAGATGATTAAAAGAAAAGAGGTGAGTGTTGTTAGTACACTTATGCACCTTGTTAGCAAATTATTGAAACTCACTAAAAAGCCCTGGAACACTAGTACTCAGATGAATCCAGAAGATGAAAATCATTCCTTTCCTCCTAAGTCTTCACTAGGTATCCCTAAGTCACTCATATTTCTGAAATTTTTCTTCAGGCACTAGAGTTTACAGTTTTTGAGCTCTCTCTGCTATGAAACTTTCCAGTTACTGGAAGTCTTCTCCCAGGTGACCCTTTATGGGTGGAGATATCCCTTAAGTGTCCTTATCATTTCTTGTTCTCATTAATGGACAAGAAGAAGAAGCAGAAGACTTACATTTTCGTTTGTTTATTCCATAGGTATTTATTGAGTATCCGTGTTTCAGGCATTGCTTTAAGTTCTGGAAACACACAATGATCAAACCACAAACTGTACTCTTAGAAGCTCACTATCTAGTGGGGATGACAGAGAGAAGAAGAAACGATTGCCGGATCAGAAATAATTAGAGCAAGATACTAAAGGAGAGAGCAGGGAGAAGGTACCACAGGGGAGGTGGTACTGTGCTTTGTCCTGAAGGGTGAGTAGGAGTTTTCCAGGCTGGCAGAGAGGGAAGAGCACGTGAGAAACATGGGCTAAGACAGAGAGCAGTGAAACATGGACTAAGGGTGCATAAGTATACTAGCAACACTATGAGATCACATTTTTTTTTTTTAAAGAGAAGAGATAGATAATAGGTCTTTATTGGACTGTTTCTGAAAATATGTTTGACCCTGGGAAGAATCTAGTTATATTTATTTATTTATTTATTTATTTATTTATTTTAGTTTTTATTTTTTTATTTTTATTTTTTTAATTAACATATAATGTACTATTTGCCCCAGGGAGATCACATCTTTATTTTAGTTATATTCTGCTCGACTTCAGGCAAAATCACGATATTATATTTTTGACCAATCTTTGCCAATTAATCTTTTAACAATTGGAACCAGAGGGATATTTCTATGTTTTCATACAGTGAATGGTCTTACACTTTGGGGGAGAAGGTCATTCTTTTTTCTTTTCTTTTCTTTTTTTTTTTTGCGAAGTTCATTCTTAAATTCAGAGATTTCATCCAAATATTTTACACTGTGTTATCCTTCTGCTTCTGTAAAAACAATGGCAAACCACATTTAAGTGACAGTGGTGCCTCAGGGAGCCGCGGCACATATAGAAATGCCTTTCTTTTTTTTTTCCCCCCCAAATACTTTTATTTTATTTTTTCAGTGTTACAAGATTCATTGTTTATATACCACACCCAGTGCTCCATGCAATAAGTGCTCTCCTCAATACCCACCACCAGGCTCGCCCATCCCCCCACCTCCCTCCTCTCCAAAACCCTTGCTCTGGGTTCACAGTCTCTCATGGTTCTTCAGAATGCCTTTCTTAGACGTGCACTTGAATCTGCCCGGGGAGACGGTCTCCAGGGAAGGTATTCTAGTCTGAAGTAGCAGGGCTGTTCTTTCAGGTCACAGTGCGATCGCTGTGGCAGGAGGACATTTCTGCTCTGTTCTTCCCACTCGCCTTCCACCCCCATCGAAAGACGTGGAGCTGCTGCTCTGATCTGTCAATCCGGGACATCCCACGTCCTTCACCGGGACTAAGATGGCTTTAAGTGAGAAATACATGTGAGTCCAGAAATAGTCCCTCTCTCTTTTCTATATTTTATGTGACCGGGTTAGAGAATTCACTGATACACTCAGCTGCTCCCTGCCTAAGTGTTTTTCTTTTTGTTTTTTCTCTTTTTGTTTTGTGTTTTTCTTTTTTTTTTTTCACCTAAAAGCCTCATGGGATGACAAGGTCCTCCCAAGATACAGATTTGAGTGGGGCCTGGGGCAGTGTGGGAAAAGGTCATGCTTGACCAAAGCCACAAAACCCTTGCCAGACATCTGCTTTTGTTGTCATTGGTCAGTGATTCCACGGTTACTAAAGTGGTTCTTGATTTTCCATTGAGCTACATTTCCTTTTATAGAACTACCTTGGGTGACTTGGGAAAAGAGAGAAGGGGGAGGAATGATGGACAGGTTTGGGGCATTTTCCTATTTTTGGATATAATACCACCAAATACTATCAGAAATATGCTCTCGGTTCCTAACTTTTGCGCACAGTCTCAGTGGGCTGGAAGGTCAACGAAGGCACTGAGCATCTGGGAACCAAAACTGCAGATAGAGAGGTCAGAGCATCCCCGGGTCAGTTCAAACTGGGTTATGCTTGAGGTGAGCAAGAGAAGAAATCCATTACGAGGCGAGGAAAAATATATCTGGTATTTGCTGAGGTTTTAGGAAAGAAGAACTCATTTATCGTGGGCACGTTACTTCATGTAATCCTTTAAGTGAATAATTAACTATTAAAAATTGGATACACAAATCCATTAACCCAGAAATTCCAGTCTGAAATTTATCCTTCAAATGTACTTACTTGCACAAGCAGATACATACGTATGAAGATCTTCCTTGCAACCCTGTTTGTAAAACTGCAAACAACCCAGATGACCATAATAACCAAAGAACTGCTTTAAAATAGCACAATAATTTATGGTACATTGTACAATAAGATATCAAGTGTACACTGAAAAATGATATTTATGTGGTCATATTTATTATGCAGAAATTAATTTTTCAATAAAACATGGTACAAAACACTATTTATGA
This sequence comes from Potos flavus, assembly GCA_028534135.1. Lineage (NCBI taxonomy): Eukaryota > Metazoa > Chordata > Mammalia > Carnivora > Procyonidae > Potos > Potos flavus. The sequence continues at coordinate 54,954,368 of CM052899.1, forward strand.
TATAGTCCTACCTGTGTAGAGACCAAAGCATATGTATGCTTGCATATTGGTAAAAGTTCCAGGAAAAGGCTTCTCCCAAATACGCAATGCTATTAATAGTAGTTACACTTGAGGAATGGATGAAGTGTGTTTGTTTGTATTTTTAAAAAAATTATGTATACACATCACTTTTGTGATAAAATAGTTTTAAGAAGTAAGTAAGATCTGATGCAAATAATAATAAAAGCATAAGATATAACATTATACAGATTTGGTTAACTACTTTTCCTTGAAACGAGGTTTTTTTTTTTTTTAAGATTTTATTTATTTGAGAGAGAGGGTGAGAGAGAGAGAGTGGTGGGTGGGGCAGAGGGAGAGGAAGAAGCAGACTCCCACTGAGCAGTGAGCCTTACAGGGCTCCGGGATCAGGACCTGAACCAAAGGCAGACATTTAACCAACTGAGCCACTCAGGCACCTGTCCGAAGCACTTTCTGAGCTTGTCTTCAATGGCATCCCTCCTACACGATATATTTTTCTTCTAGGTCCCTGGTCATTCCTGATTCCTCTCTAATATTGCCTTCTCTTCTACCCTCTTCTGAAGATTTGTACTGGACCTATTCTCTCACTGCAATGATTTTCTTCAGATAAACTTATCTGCCCCACTCCCTCTGGTTTCCCTTACTGTCTCTATGCTGATGACTCTCAAATCTATTTCTCAGCACGAACTCCTTTTCTGAGTCCCAGATCAATAAATCTAATTACCTCTCCAAATTTGTACCTCACACTCAACATGCACAAAACAAAACTATCATCTTACCTTCAAATAGTCCTATACTTCTTCAGTATTTCTTTTCTCAGGTAATGTCACCAGTCAAAAGCCAGGAGGAGACACTGTAGTCAAACAAAGTTGGGCTTATTTACTACAGCAAAGGAGACTGCTCACACAGGGAACGTGGGGCATCTCAGGAAGAGCGTGTTAGGGAGGATTGATATAGAAGATGGACTTGTGGTAGGTGATTTTGGAGATGGTATACGGGAGATGGGATTGGCTCTGGATTGGGTGTGTTCATCAGGGGCAATTCTATAATTGAATATCTTAACTCTTTTTATCTATCAAGCAGGAGGAATGGAGCAGGGTGGATTCTGTGGTTGGTAGATAAGAAGCAGTCACTCATGTTTGCTGGAAGAGGGTAACATGTGGTCATTTTTGCGGTTTGCATTGCCAAGTGACAAAACTAACACAATTTAGTAATGAGTTCAGTGTCCTTTATTCAAAGGGAAATCATCCACGGATTGGGAGAGTACAGTACCTCACAAGCAGGGGAGCAACCTACCTGATGGATTTTGTACAAGAGCGAGTTTTACGGAGCATCAGAAGAGGCAACACAGAAACACGGCGTGGTTGGCTAGGAGGTCAGGGATTTCCTCCTAAGGCCAGCAGGTCCTGTTTTCTAGGGTCAGCTGAACTAGCCCACGCTGAGTTGGAGGATTATGAATGGCCATGGTAGGATTCTTTAACAAATGTTTTGCATAAGTGCAGGCTGACTTAACTTTAGATTTGTGACATGGGCCGTGCCCCTGGGGTGGCTCCATTCCATGGGTCCTGAAATATGAATTAACTTTATCAGCACGGTATTCTTATTGTCTTTGTGCGTAGTCATGATTACAGAGGGTCTTGGTCTTGCCTTGCACCGTCATGGTCACAGAATGAACTTGTTTGCTGTTGCGCAATTCTTCAGCCGAACACCATGGCCCGCTACTTGGCAACAGCTTTGATGCAAAATTGAGCAAACCTTTTAAAAAAATGTTCAAGAAAAAAGGAAAAGAGTTTTATTTAGGACAGCTGCCTGGGATACACAATCTTTATAGGGATGAGAGTGCTCCAGGGAAGGACCGTTTGGTGCAGTGTTATATATGTTTTTTACATAAAGAAAAAAGTTACAAATCATCATAATGAAGGACATTCCCGGAAGTTACAGACTTTATCTTATGGTTTTAGTAGGTGTGGGGCTGTCTGATTTTAATCTTATGGGAACCGGGGAGGTGTTTTTGTTGTCGTCGTTGTTGTTGTTGTTGTTTTTTCTCATTTATATTTGGAATGTTCCTTTTTTGGTTATTTTTTTTTTTGAACAAAGCAGACATACAAGATATGCTCAGGGCAGAAATAGAGCCTATGCTTTGAGGTTTTGTAGAGTCATTTTGACCTTGATAAATGTTAAAGTATAGCTTCCTTGGAAGCCCAGGAGCAGAGACCACAAACATTAACCATTCAAATTTCCCTTTATCAACAGTAACAGGGATGCTAATTTTTCCCCTCACAACCATAGATCTAGTTGCCCAAGCTAGAAACTTTGGCATCATCCTTGAATACTTTCTCTTTACCCAGCACATTCTAATTGGCAAAGTAGCAAGCTCTCCTGATTGCCCTAAATAACTTTACAATCCATCAACATTCCCTTTTCCCATTCCACCACAATCATGGCTCACCTTTTCTTCCGTGTTAGAATTCTAGCTCAATTCAGTGCCTCCCTTTTGCTTCTTCCTTGCTGATTTTGTTGATTCCTTTCAGAATATGCTTCCCTTTAAAACAGGTTATTCCTTTAAAACAGTGCTTCTTAATCTTGGCTGCCAGTTAGGATCGCCTCCAGAGGCTGTAAGACAATACCGACACCGTTCCTTTTCCAAAGAGGAAAGAATTGCACTAACGCTTAATCATGTCCATTTTATGTAGCAATATCTTCTAGGCAGGCAAAAGCCTTATTACTCATCTAAATTTTGAAGGGAGTGGTGAATGGCTGGAAGGGGGCAAGTGGAAAAGCAGAGAGAGAGGTCTGAGAGGAAAAGAAAGATGAGAAGCAGAGAAGGACTGAGAAATCCTACAAGCAGTTTGTGGGGAATGTGACATTGTGATTCACAATAAGAAATAAATATTTGGTCTTCAACCCCTGGCACGGAGCTCCCAAACCCTTGGAACTTCCTGGGTGATAAAAGCATCTTTTGTCAGAATATTTGCTCTCTTGTCTTCAGTTCCTGAAATCACTTCAGAGCCATAAAGGTGACATGGGCATCTTGTTATTCATCGCAAGCCCCTTTCTGCCAAATCTGGGCTTATGTTAATGAGGTGACTTTTGGAAATTCCCTAAGGATGGAGCTGGTTAGCAGGGAACCTACCATGAACAGAGGATTGCATCTATCAGTCCCAAGCCATGGATGGATTTGTCCCACAGCAGTCTGCTGACCCTCATCCTTGGCCTTTCCCAGATCCATCATTCGCTTTTCTCTCTTGCAATTATTGTCTTCTTTCAGTGACTCTCCTCAGCTCACTCTCTCTCAGTTTCAACCCTGGTCCTACTGATCTCATACACTGAAATATCTCGTTGTCTACTTCTTTTGGCCAATTTCCAGCCACCACTGTTTTCAGAACCCCTGTCTAGAACAGCTTCTTTACCGCAAATCCAGTGAATCCTGACTCATCCTTCAAGACTCCATCACAGGGCCACCTCCTTCAGGAAGTCTTTCCTTCCTCGGCCAGTCTTGACCTCTCCCACTTCTGTGCTCAGTAGCACTGTATCTTACTTGTATCCCTGCTGTTATTAAATTTTGGGGGCCCCATATGTATATGTTTTCTTTCCTAGTTTTTGAACCTTGTTTCTTTTTTTTTTTTTTTAAGGATTTTATTTATTTATTTGACAGAAAGATAGAGAGAGAGCACAAGTAAGCAGAGCAGCAGGTAGAGGGAGGGAGAGAAGCAGGGTCTCTGCTGAGCGGGGAGCCTGATGCAGGGCTCGATCCCAGGACCCTGGAATCATGACCTGAGCCGAAGCAGTCACTTAACCAGCTGAGCCACCCAAGCTCCCCTGAACCTTGTTTCATTCATTTTGGTATCTTTCATACAGTGTCTGATATACCATAGAAGTACAGTAGATGTTGGGTACTTATGTACATGCTGTATTTTTATTTTGTATCTCTTGCATATTTTATAAATATAATTTTGTACATACTCAATATCTAATAAAAACCATTTTAAATGTTTATAAATAAAGAAAGAAGTGCAGTAAATGTATTTTTTTAATTTAAGTTGTTTTTTTTTTAAAGATTTTATTTATTTGACAGAGAGATCACAAGTAGGCAGAGAGGCAGGGCACCTGGGTGGCTCAGTCATTAGGCGTCTGCCTTCGGCTCAGGTCATGATCCTGGAGTCCCGGGATCGAATCCTGCATCGGGCTCCCAGGCCTGCTGGGAGTCTGCTTCTCCCTCTGACCTTCTCCTCTCTCATGCTCTCTTCCTCTCTCTCTCTCTCAAATAAATAAATAAAATCTTTAAAAAAAAAAAGACAAGTAGGCAGAGAGGCAGGCAGAAAGAGGGGGAAGCAGGCTCCCTGCTGAGCAGAGAGCCCGATATGGGGCTCGATCCCAGGACCCTGAGATCATGACCTGAGCCGAAGGCAGAGGCTTTAACCCACTGAACCACCCAGGCGCCCCAGTAAATGTTTTTTAAAACAGTGGAAGAACGTAAGAGTGTCCTTTCTCTCTTTTCATCTGTGTTACTAGCTCATAATATTATGATGAAAGAAGGGAGGGTGGGAGAATTGTGACAGAAAGTAGTGCCAAGTAAATTAATTGTCTCCAGAAACTGCTTTAAATTTCATTTGGAGGCTGACGGCCATGGTCTTTCATTCTAGGTTGATTTCTGCTTCTAACACATAGGGCAGAAAATGTGCTTTTCAGATGGAATATGGCATTATCACCTATTATCAGTCGTGTTGAAAGTGAGGAGAAAAATAAGGGGGAAAATAATCTTAATTTTGTTAGAAATGAAGAAAATATACTCTAAATGATGATAAATATGCTGAGTCATTTGGTTACTTATTTAACAAGTACTATTAAGCCCTTATTATGTGCTCAAAACTGCTAGGAGAGTTTAGCACAGGCAAAATTCTTTCTTTTTTGTAACATATCTGCCTCTCTGATTTCAAAATATCAGTCTATTTTTTTGCCTTATAATTTGTGGGAGCCATCGAAGACAAATGAATATGTTTAAAGTATGCTTGAAATATCAAAAAGCTTCCTAAATGGATCCTATTATCTCTCCTGCCAGCAGCGTCTTCTTTGTGGCATAAAGGGTTTAAAAAGTAGGAACAAAGTTTTATTAAGATGTCTTGATAGGCAGAAATGGACAGTGAAAAAAGATTTCAGGTGGAAATTTTACTTAGAGGCTTGTGCCTCTCTCATAGGGAAATTAGCTACAGAGAGGTTCTCCCTCCTTTGCCCTCCACCCTCTCCCAGATTATGCAGAAAGGATGGTAGAAATAACCGCTAACCTGTCTTTTAAAACAACAACAACTGTGGAATATAGCAATGCCTTAGAACTGATTAGGATACAAACAAAATGCCTTTCTATATAACAGGTTTTGGCTATTTGCCTTAATAAGCTTGTGAATTTCCTTCTCTGTCATCTTTTGGATGGGCTTATACAACCAGGAAACCCAAGACAAACAGGCTTTAGGACTCTGTATCATCTCCCTGCTAAGAAACTGCTGCAGTCCCAGGTGAGGCTCCCTGGGAAGCCAACTATGGGACAGTGACTGGCTTGTGCCAAGAGAGGAGAAGCGGGATGGAAAGAGAAGAAAGCAGAATTGGGCTGAGGGAATCATCATGGAAGCACTAGTCAATTCTGCAAGAAGCTCTGAGGGTAAGCAAACTTTTCAAAGTGATCCTGAATTCTAGGCAGACCTAGAAAGGGCTGGGTGTTTCTAGCTCCTTCTCATACCCATAGACCAATCTGAGGGCTGCCCCGGGAAGGGAAGGTAACTTTGGGCTAGGCAGTTGCCTATAGCTAAGGAGCTGGGATCTGACAGCTCAAGCTTCCTAGAAACTGGGGGGAAAAAGTGCTTTTGTCTTGCAAGTCAACGTATGAGTGGTGCAATTTCATACCCACTGCACAGGCTAAAGGAGGAGATGACTGAGGACCCTGAGGGACCCTGGGTTTTGGTAGTTAACCCTCAGGCATTGAGGTTGGAGGAGGAAGGACATAAATATCCATGTCACCAGGCAATTTAATAAGAAACTGGTGAGCTATTATCTTTGTGTTTGTGTTTGTGTTTGTGTTTGTGTATGTGTACAGTCGTCATGTGACATCCCTCAGTCTCTCCCCAGCTGGCTCCATTCATTCATTCATTCCCTCTTCAAGCTATTCTGTGATGATCTCTGAGAAAAAATTTTGGGGAATTCTTGCTGAGAGAGCTTTCAAGCTTTAAAGTTTGAGATTTTTTAATGGTTTTAAAAGATATTTATAACTTACATAATATCAGATTATATGTAGTTCATTTCTCACTAAAAGTTGATGGAAAGACGTGTTTATGGAATAAACTGATAGAACTACAGGTTTGTGATTTTATTTTATTTATTTATTTTTTAAAGATTTTATTTATTTATTTGACAGAGAGAAAGAGATCACAAGTAGGCAGAGGCAGGCAGAGGGAGAGGGGGAAGCAGGCTTCCCACTGAGCAGAGAGCCTGATGCGGGGCTTGATTCCAGGACCCTGAGATCAGGACCTAAGCTGAAGGTGGAGGCTTAACCCACTGAGCCACCCAGACGCCCGCAGATTTGGGATTTTAAAGTCACTGAGTCCTTCAGGATAAAGTGGAAAGTTGATTTCTGAGAATTCGTGAAAACAAAATAAGAGGAAATTCTGTCCTCTGAACATAAAAGTGTTAGGTTTCTTTTTCCTTTTTCGTTCTTCTGGAAGAAAGGGAGATTGAAGCCTACGGGGAATCCTTCAGCTGTGGACTGTGAAGTCGGGCATCAGAAGACTAACCCCCACTCACCACACCCTGGGTAGGAACTGACATCGCTGCCTTGTGAACTGAGTTTGCCTAAACTGACCTAGTGTCAGGACGAATAGACTGGTTCAGTGGGATGAAAAATCCTACCAGCGCAACTTTTAATGTGTGAAACTTCAGAGAAGTTTACATTTAAATCTTATCTGAGTAACTCATCTTTCTGGCAGCGGAAACATTTGTCTACCAAACATTTACTTGTTTCCATCGTCCTGTGAATTTCTTTCCTTCCTTTTGAAGTCCCAACCCCCTACCCCCTTCTCTTAATTCAGGACAGCGTTTGTACCCCATTGTGCTTGACTACCATGTCTGTGTGCATTCCCCACACATATGCTATTAAATTTGATTTTGTCCTGTTTGTTTGTTTGTTTGTTTATTTAAATCAGAGAGAGAGAGAGAGAGAGAGAGAGACTGAGCACAAGCAGGGGAAATGGGCAGGAGAGGGAGAAGCAGGCTCCCCGCTGAGCAAATAACCTGGGATCATGACCTGAGTCGAAGGCACACACTTAACAGGCTGAGCCACCCACGTACCCCGATTTTGTCCTGTTTAAAAAAAAAACTGACAAAGGCAAAAACAGGATCTTAACCTCAGACTTTTCTGAAGCTCTGGAAGCACACATATACATGCGCACACACACACACACACACACACACACTCACTCGCTCATGTGTGCACTCAGGCTTTTGAGTTGGAAATTAACATTAATGAAATTTATGAAAAATTAGGGTGGGATGAGTGGTATCTGTGAACAAGTAATGAGAGTAGCAATTTTACCTGAGTGCTTTTCTTGGTGTATTTTTCAAGAATGAGTTGCTTTATTATGTACCTGCTAACATAATCATAGGACTGATGTCTCACTATATTCACAGATTCCACCCACACTTAAAAGGGAGGGGCCGTACAAGGGAAAAGGTCGTTGGAGGTCATCTTAGAATTCTGCCTATTACAATGTATAAAATTTCAAGTGATAATTGCTGCTAGTTCCCAAAATTCTTGTTTTTAAAGTCCAATTCTTTTAATTCTGTTTTTTTTCTATAAGTGAATATATATAAGTATTTGCTTTATCTTCGAATTTTCTCCAGTGTTGCGAAAACAATACAGCGTAAGAAGGAAAACCTGGATTTTTTTTTTCTTTTTTACGTTTCAGAAATGTAACTAGTAGGAGCGCCATGGTGACACAATGCAACTCTTAAACTGAAGGTCTGTGTTTTTTCTTGTGTACGTGGTAAGAAAGTGGTCAAATTTCTTCTCTTTTTCTTTTTCTTTCATGGGATATCTAAGTGGGTCAACAATATTTACCTAATGGTCTACTTTTTCTTCACTGACCTGCAATTCCTGCTCGGTCATACACTAAATTTCCATACATGCAAGTGTCTGTTTGTAGGCTCTCCCATTCTTTCATCACCATCACACTTTCTTAATTACTGTAGTTTTATAAGAAATATTGATTTCTAGAAAGGTAACCACCTTCGACTCCACTAGTTTTTCTTCTTCTTGAGTGTTTAGCTACATTTGGCCATTTGCACTTTCGTATGGTTTTGTTTGTTTGTTTGTTTGTTTTAAGGAGGCTCCACACTGGGCCTTGAACCCATAACCCTGAAATCAAGGTCTGAGCTGAGATCTAGAGTTGGATGCTTAAGCAACTGAGCCACTCAGGCACCCCTGTGCTTTCATAATTTTTAAAGATTTTATTCATTTATTTGAGAGAGAGAGACCACAAGCAGTGGGGAGGGGCAGAGAGAGAGAGGGAGAAGCAGGCTCCCCGCATAACAGGGAGCCAGACATGGGGCTCCATCCAGACCCTGAATCACAACCTGAGCAGAAGGCAGACGCTTAACCAACTGAGCCACCCAGGCACCCTCTTCATGTAAGTTTTAAAATCAGTTTTTGAAGTTCCACAGAAATCTTTTGGAATTGCATTGGTACTCTATTTAATCAGGGAGAATCAAAACATTTATAATAGCGAGTCTTCCTAGCTCTGAACACAATATATACTTTTTACATTTGATTTTCTTTTGTGTTATTTTAATACTTATGAAAATTATTTTCTCTATAATGGTCTCACATATTATTTTAAAAGATTTGTTCTGAGTGTCTTATTTTTTTATTATATAAATGGTAGGCTTATTAAAATTATTTTTTCTAACTATTGGTGGCTTGGGTAAAAAAGATCAGATTTCATATTCTGACTTAGTATTCTGCAAATTCCCTAATTCTTCTTATTAATTTTTCTAATTAATTAGAATTAATCTAACTAATTAGATTCCTTTGGATTTTTAGGTATACGGTAATAAAATTTTCAAATAGTGACAATTTTACTTCTTACTTACATTTTGTTATCTATCTATTTATCTGTCTATCAACTATCTGTTATATACCAATCATCATTGTCCTGTTTAGGACCTTCGATGCATTGTAGAATAGATGTGGTGATAACAGGTAGTTAGTCTGCTGGGGCTACCATAACAAAATACCACAGACTAGGTGGCTTAAACAGTAGACATTTATTTTCTCACAATTCTGAAGGCTAGAAGTCTGAGAAAAAAGTGTTGACAGGATTGGTTTCTTCTAAGGCTTCTCTTCTTGGCTTGTAGATGTCCATCTTCTTCTAGTATCTTTGCATGGTTTCCCTTCTGTGTGTATCCGTGTCCTAATCTCCTCCCCTTATAGGATATTAGTCATAGTAGATTAAGATGCATCCAATAACCTCATTCTAACTTAATTATCTCTTTAAAGACCTTATCTCCAAATATAGTCACCTTCTGGGATACCAGGGGTTAGGACTTCAACATATGAATTTTGTGGGGACACAAGTCAGTCTATAACAACAGGTATCCTTGTCTTATTCCTGATTTTAAAACCATTGTTTTACTGCTTTTTTTTTTTTTAAGATTTTATTTAATTGACAGAGAGAAAGAGATCACAAGTAGGCAGAGAGGCAGGCAGAGGGAGAGAGGGAAGAAGGCTCCCTGCTGAGCAGAGGGGCTCGATCCCAGGACCCTGAGATCATGACCTGAGCTGAAGGCAGACGCTTAACCCACTGAGCCACCCAGGCGCCCCTGTTTTACTGCTTTAAATTACGCATATGTCAATTTCAGGCTCTGGACACTTCTTATCCCCACAAATACACTGATTAGTAATAATTGGTTGACAAATTCCCTTTGTGAGAAATCAGAAACTAATGGAAGGGCTGCTGCACTCTAAGAGAATGCACTCTCCAAAGCTGGCAGGAGATCCCAGACATCCTCTCGTCAGAGACCTTGCACCCAACTTAGTGCCATATAATGAGGATTTTCCAGCTTCACCCTGAGGAGAGGAGTTGGTTTGCATGCCCAATGCCCCCAACTTCTTTGAGGAGCTCCTTAGAGGACTGGCTTATGTCCTGCCAAACTTGGAGCTCTGATGAGTCTGGCACAGTCTAGCTGCCTGGGCAAGAACAGAAAGGGTGCCTTGGGCTAGTAGATGTTATTGATCCTCCCCCAACTCAATACAGAGTAAGTGGATGAAAAATCCCCAAGGCTCAGCTTCTCTCTGGGGAGAGAAAGTGTTGATCTGTGCATCTAGTATCTCAACTTCTCCAAGGCCACCAAAGAATGAGCATCTGTCTTGCCAGTCTTGACGCTCTGATGAATCCAGCACAATCAAGCCACTGACAGGGAGAAAGGAAGCAGCCTCTTGAGTTGGTAGATGCCATAGCCTCCCACTGTGTCTCAGTACAAAGTGAGCAGACAAAAATCACAGCTGCTTGCTTCTCCCTGGAGAGGGAAAGGGTTGGTAGAGGCTTCCAGAACTCTCTGGCTGGGATGATTGAGGAGGTTCTCCTATACAGAGCTAGTTCATGAGGCCTGAAATAGATGCTTGCTTTGTGTAAGGCACAGACACCAACACAGAGAGGCAAGGAAAAAGAAGAATCAGGCAAAGGGGTTTCAAACAAAGGAACGAGGTAAATTTCTAGAAACCAATTCCAATGAGTTATGTGATTTATCTAACAGAGAATTAAAAACAACTTTTACCAAAATGGCTACCATGATAAACAGAACAATGCATAAACAGAGTGGGAATTTCAACAGAGATAGATAATACTAAAAATGTACAAAACAGAAACCATGGAGCTTAAGAACATAACAATGGAACTGAAAAATTCACTGGAGTAAAGAATACAATGACTGTCAGCACAGTTTAGTCCCATTGCTGTGATTCATGGTAAGATGTCAACACTTCTACTCATAATTTCTATTATCAGTGTAAATGTCAAGGAAGTGAAACAGGTAAATAAAAAAAAAAGAAAAAAGTAAATAATGCATTAGATGATGGTGCATCATATAAAGTTTATGTGGAATAGGCATCTGTGAATTATACTTTGAAAACTATTGCTCAATAGCATACCAGGAAAGCTCTAGTATTTTAACTTCATCTCATGTGGCCACCGCCGGGTCCAGGTTTCGGTCAATAAACCCAATAAAATGTCAGAGCCACTTCCACTTACTCATTGACACATTCGTCTGGAATCTCTGCTTTGTGAGCCCATACTGATCATCTGAGCTCGGACCAAGGCTACATTTGTTCCCGGCAGCAGTATCCTTAGGATCCACTCTGCTACGTGCTCCCCAGATTTCTATTGACATAAAATGGCAAAATCCTAAAATTCCTGATACATGTCATAGCTCCTCAGTGGCCACTCTTTTACTTTACCCTCTGGTGCCTTCCAAGATTTGTCTGGTTGTATGATGAAAGAGGATGAGTATAGGCCAAGGGTTAGTAATTCTTTGTAAGGTAGCTGCCTCAGGGGAGGCTGCAACAGTGTCTTCAGGCAACGGAAAACTGATCTTCTCAGACAGGAATGGAAACTTCTCTTTTTTTGGTAAAGGCAGAAGAATTTAGGGTTTCAAGTTCCTTGCTTCGTAACCTTCTAAGAACCTGTCCTGATATTTGGGCTCCAAGTCCTTCCTAAGCAGTGCCTGAACTGTAACATCAGAGACCTTGCATCCCTGGGGATTCAATTTGTGCTGGAATTCAGCCATGCGCAGGTTTAGTTTTTAGGACTTGTTTTCAGAAATCTCAGTGCTTCAGGAACAGGAAATAAGAGGAGTTTGTTTATTAGAGGGTAATCATAGAAAGTATCTGCTCAGTCAGCCCTTCAGCTTGGAATTTAAAGACTCAGGTTTTAGGATCCATGACATTCCCCCTTTCCTTTTCCAGTACCCTTTCAAGCAACAAACCAACCTCGGTGAACTCCTTACTCTTTCTAAAATGCGCAATGATAGCAAATATCGGTCACCCTGAGCCCTGCCATCTTTAGATACTAATAATAGAGGTTTCTGAAGGTGCTAATTTAAGTCATTCTTTTCCACTGCACGCCATGGGCTGGTTTTAATTCCCTTATCCCTGGCAAAAGGATCATTAAGGCCTTTAATGACCTTTGATCAGACCAGAGAACGAATTCCAGAAACCCCAGGACCACTTCAGAGAACCTACCTTACAGGCTCTGTTTCCCTTCTGTTACCATTGCTTTCATATCCTTAAGATTCATTCAGAGAAGCAGCACCACTGCGAGTGACACTCAATAAGGGATTTGTTGTAGCCATTAGACCTTGTGTAGTTGTGAGATCCAATGAGGAGGTCTATGGAGGGTCATTGCCTCTGAGTCCGTTGGGGGGCTGGAATTTACTGTGAATCAGCAGGGCCAACGATCAGGAAGACAACCCAGCTGTGAAGAGGGAGAGAGCAAGGAGACATTGGAATTCATGAGGACAAGCTGGAAACCACGTCTGCCTCTCACCATCTCCAATCTCGAAGTCAAAGCAGAAGGAGCCGCAGGAGGAGCTGGCAGTTTTTGGCACCAGAGCAGCCCATGCACCTGGCTCAGGACTTGGAGAAGCTGAAAGAGAAACTCCTGTGGGGGCTGCAAGAGCAATAGGCTCGGCAGCAACGCCGTCATCAAAGGCAAGCCAGGAGAGCCGTGAGGACAGGTGACCTGCCGCTGTGCTGGGAGCCCCAGGCCAAGCTCCCGAACTTAGTGGCTGCTACTTCATTTCTGCCTTACCAGTCTCATGGAAACTGTTCTTTCGGCCAGCCTCTGTCTAGAACTATACAGGGAAGGGCATCTGGTTCCAGATAGCTAAATGACACTGTACAGAGCTACCACAGACTTTCTTCATCCCTTCTGATTTTTAAATTTTATCATTAAAAATGATTTATTAGTTTATTTTTGTATGTGACACAATTTTTCATTAAATTATTTTTATTGATCCGTATCTAGTCTTGCCAACATTTCCTATTTCCCATTCCCCTCATCTTATTACTGATTTCTTGTTTATCATTCCACAATTAGAAAATATTTGGCTTCATATGTTTATTCTTTTGATACTCTACAATTTTTTGCAGTCTGGTTTTAATTCCTCAAGTAGTTACCTTGATTGCTATTAATTTATTTAATGATTTTAGTTCTTATTTCATCAGTAAATGATTTATTGACTACTACGAATGATGATAAAATTAGCATAATTTGATACCCTCATAATTCCGCTGATTTTTATTTTTACTTACCTGGTTTTATATTATTAATATTATTTCTTTTTGTATTTAATCTTCATAGCTTTGACAATATCTCTATCACTTGATTTAGCAGCTATATCTTTTGATCTCAAGTTATGTGTTCTCTGTACTTTGCCATTCCAAATTTTATTAACTACATTACTATTTCTACTAGGCCACAGTTTATAATGTTAAAATTCTCTGGAACTATAGCTTCTGTAATGGGTTTGAACCTATGTCTTCTATTCAAATGGACTCAAAGCTCAAAGTCAGCAGTTTCTTTTTTTTTTTGCCAGATTGTTGCATTCATTTCTTTTTCATTTTAAGTTCACTTTCCAATACAATTTTCAAAAAGAGATCATGTGAATCACATTTTCTGAGATATATATATTAAAAATATTTTGCTGTGGTCTTTAAACTTGTAAGACAGCTTGGCCAGGTAAATTTTTCTTGTGGAATAATTTTTCTTGTGAGGAGGTTATATGCACTGTTCTACTCTTTCCCAGAAATGACCACTACTGTGAGAAAGGAGAGGCTACTCTAATTTTTGAAAGGGAAGTGGTGCCTTTTTTTCTGAATTTTCAAAAGTTCTTTCTTTTCTTGGAAAGTCAGTAATTTTTCCAGGACATGTATTGCAGCTGAAAATTCTGTATCTATATTTTCTGACTCATGGTATATCCTTTATATCTATAATTTTTTTACAATCTATAATTTTAAGTGCATTTTTTTATTTCAAGAAAGGATCTTCGAATTTAAATTTTTTGTGGATTTCATTTCTGTCATGGTATATTTTCTTTTCTTTCTTTCTTTCTTTCTTTTTTTTTTTTTTGGAGAGAGAGAGTGAGCAAGCACTGGGTAGGAGCAGAGGGAGAGGGAAAGAGAGAATCTCAAGCAAGCAAGCTCCACACCCAGCGGGGAGCCCATGGGGGGTGGTTGATCTCAGGATCCTGAGATCATGACCTAAGCTGAAAACAAGAGTTGGTCGCTTAACCAACTGAGTCACCCAGACACCCCTATATTTATTTTCTCCTCTACTTCCTTCATAAACTTCACTTATCATTTTTCATTTGCTTTAGTTGTTTCTCAACCCTTAATCAAATTTTGTATGTTTCTTGATCTCTTGATTTTTAAGTAAAATATTTTTGTTACTGTTTTTGAGTTATTAAAAATGTTTTTGTTCAATATTTTCATTTTTTAAGAACACCTTTTGTTTACTTTTCACTCCTCATTTTTTTTTTTTTGCTTTTTTCATATGTATTTTATAAATCTTATACAATTACAAAGATTATATTCAAACAGGTGATTTCTTCCCAGACCAGCAATTTATCAGAGGGTGGTTGGTAGAGAGCCAGGGCTGTTGTCTGGGCCCATAGAAACCTTCCCTGGCTCACTGTGAAGCTCTCCAGCTGCTTAGCTGAGGAAAATAAGAAGCTTCCGAGTTTCTGATCATTCACACATCTCTGCATCACAGCACATTTGCAGAGATGATGTTTTCTTATATTTCCAAATTTAGCTGTTGCTTCTGCCACATCATAATGTGAGAGGGAATGTGGGAAGCCATCTAGAATGGCATTTGTAGACAGTCCATATATCCCATTCTGGTAGATCTAAGTAATGGGTCACTAACTCTGTCCCTCTGGGTGAGCCTTGACTCTGGAAAACCCTGTGCTCTGTCTGACATTTTAGCTGCTGGAATCTTCTCCATGTGTTCTCTCAGTGTAGTCAGTGCCCCAGTAACCAACTGGTATGGATTTTGGTTACAGGTATATCTTCATTCCATCAAAGATGGAGTTTCTTTTTCTATTTCATGTTCTCCTTATAATCTTGGGATGCAGTTTCAAAAGGGAAGACGGAGACATCTTTTATACTTCACCATCTAGCTTAACCTTTTATAAAAAAAAATCTATAGAAAATTTTAATGCTTCCTGAAACATTTTCACAATATTAAGAAAAAAATTCTACAGAAAATATAGAAAAAGACAGCCTTATACAGAGCTGGCTCATCCACTTTTGAGCTCAATAGAAAGAAAATTTAAAAAAAAAAAGAAAGAAAATTTTTACTTTTCCTTATATATTTTGTGAATTTCAGATAAAGAGGGAGAAGCGATACAAAGATTTCCATCAGGAGAGCAGGCAAATGGCACCAGTTCAGGATTTCCCCTAGATTCTACTCTGACTCTCTTTGATGAAGTTCTATATTATTCATAGTAATTTCTTTGTCTGAATAAGTTTTTGTGAAAAGAAAACGTATCTAAGGTTTCTGGGAGTCTTGTCCCTAATTGAGGCCTCAGCGTGCGAAGGATACACAGAATAATAAGAGCATCTGGGGAAAAAAAAAGGATGTCTCCTTTTCGTTTTTCTCTCCATTTAAAATGCTGTGCTGAGGAGGGTGGATAGATATCAGAGGCCCCCAGGGTCCTTGGACTGGCAAGATGCTTGGGAGTTTTAGAGAAATTTGTTGCAAAGGAGTTTGAGCAGTGGTCAGAATCCCAGGGGTACAGCAAGGCATTGGAGAAGGGGTTGCGTGTGGGAGGGTGATTCGATCACCTTGCACAGTTTCTTTTGCACTGAAATAACTTGAAAAAGAATTTGGTTCTGAGGCCCTTAGTAAGGCAGAAGTAATACAGAAGTCCTCTGACTTAAGAGGCCTTGTGGATCAGACATGAAGATGAAGTTCTTGACAAATGCCTACTTGCACAGAAAACATTGAAATATGAATCATTGAAGAATGAATGAACTCTGATTCCCTGGTACTTTGTAAGCCCCTCAGAACTTAGATACAATCCTGAAGGAAGACTACAAACAGAATGATATTGTTTCCAATCATTCTAGAAGAATGGGGGTATTAAGAGAAAGTAACTTGGCTAAATACAATAAAATGAATAATGCTTCATTTCTAGCATGCCTGGGTCTGTAGACAGATAGCAATTTTTCCTCCAGATACAGCCAAATACTTTGGCTGGGCAAGTACTTGCAAATAGAATTGTCGATGGGTGGCATTGTTATCTTTTAGTTGATATATACATTTTCATTTCAATCTTTCTTGTCCCTGAGAGAAATATTTTGGATTTCCCCCTGCATGTATTAATTTGAAGATACAATTTTTACGTAAGACTAAAAAAGAGTTTGGAACCTGAATTCCTCCTGCCATAAAATTAAAAGACTTAACATATCTTTCAAGCTGAAATAATCCCAATCAATGGTATGCTGTAGGAAAGGCAATGTGGGCTTCTAAAGGGGAATTTACTGAATTAAAGAATTGAGTCTAGACATTTGACTTGCACTTACCACGAACGCAGGAATTATAGGAGGGACATGTATGTCTTGTGTGATCATATTCTGAAGTGGCTTCATACCTTCATAGCATTCACACTAATGCTGAGGTTCACATTCAGGAAAATGCTTGTGGTTATGGTACAAAAATTAAATTTTTCTTCTTCTGCAGCCACCAAAGATAATTTGAAAGTCACCATTGATAGGCACCTCTCTCTCTTCTTCCTCTAATAGGGGAATAAATCCTTCTTGCTGGGAGAGAGACTCAGTCAGTGTACATTAGGAAACACAGAGAGACAAAGTTTGGTGAAGAGAAAGAAAATAAACTGTATAACTCAGTGGTTGAGTAAAGAATTTTTAAACAGAGTTTAAGGAAGGACATATTGGAATAGCTGTAGAGAGTGAGAGAAGTGTCTAGAAGTAAAAAGGGTATTTTTGTAAATGACAGTTTTTATGCTTTATTTGCATGTCATTAATATTCTGTGATTTAAACTACGTTCTGGGGTGCCTGGGTGGCTCAGTCAGTTAAGCGTCCAACTTGATCTCTAGGTATTGATCTCAGGGTTGTGAGTTCAAACCCCGTGTTGGGCTCCATGCTCGGCATGGAACCTACTTAAAACAAGACAAAACAACAACGAAAAAAGCTACATTCTAGTGTTTGAGTTTATCCCGTGTGTGTCTGAATTTATCCAATGCAGCTAAGACAAAAATGTGTGCATCTAAGATATATAATAATTATAGCAGCATGTGTGTGAATTCAAAGAGTGATAATATTTTAGACCAAGGAATTTTTTTGGCTCTAAGATCCCTCAGTTGAGTATTACATGAAATTGCCACCCTGTTTTCCTCGGTAGACTGGCAACACCAGTTGTGATGACAAGGGTGCCTCACTCCCAAACACAGGGTGATGGGGGTAAAAGCCATCAAGTCCACCAGGGAGGTTGAAGTCTTGGGGTCTCAAATAGAGGTGAGAGAGCCTTCGTTCCCCCATTACCTTGGTAGGTGTTATCAATTGATTCATGAACTTGTGTAAGCCCCTTGGGGAATCCTTGTAAGTGTTTGGAAGGAAACCTGGAAAATTTAATATTATGCCAGTAATTTGAGAAGAATGACTTTTAAAGTTATTGTATACTAGGTATGGATATAAATGGGACCTAACCTGTGGATAAAAGCTAGTGCCATGATCTGTTAGTAATGTCTTCTCTAGGTCAAAATATTTTCAGGTATATTTCATTCAAGTTATGGCATATACCAAGATTATTTAGAAGACCTAGAGCAGGGGCACCTGAGTGGCTCAGTGGGTTAAAGCCTCTGCCTTCGGCTCAGGTCATGATCTCAGGTCATGATCTTAGGTCATGATCTCAGGTCCTGGGATCGAGCTCCGCATCGGTCTCTCTGCTCAGCAGGGAGCCTGCTTCCCCCTCTCTCTCTGCCTACGTGTGATCTCTATCTCTGTCAAAGAAGACCTAGAGCAGGAAATGCTCTATTTTGTCAGCTTTAAGCTAATAAAATGATGGAGGTTGGCTACTGGAAAAAAATAATTTAAGATTTGAAATAGTTTACCTATAGCCATTTTTTATGCTGATGATTAATTATATAGCACAGCTAGGCAAATGGCAATCCTATTTTATGACAATAAAATCATGTTTAGCTTTCTGTTCACTCCAGAAAAAGGAAATAGGACATTAATCCAACTCATAAACAAAAGGATATCAAAATATAAAGTAAAAAAAGAATGAAGTAAAAATGTAGCCCTTC
Source organism: Potos flavus (assembly GCA_028534135.1). NCBI lineage: Eukaryota > Metazoa > Chordata > Mammalia > Carnivora > Procyonidae > Potos > Potos flavus. Next base: position 54,972,753 of record CM052899.1, read on the forward strand.
TTCATTTTTCTGGAAGCCACTATTGACCTTAGCAAATCCTGAACTTCTCTGGAGAGCCTACTAAATCGTTCACCTATTAACAGCAAGGGACACTTCGTGGAGTTAGAAAACTTTCTCAATTAAAGATTCTGGGAGTAAGTTGGAATACTGAGGCAAGAAACTGAGGGGACCTCTGGTATGAGATCTTGCAGATCCAAGGGGAATAGCGGCTGCCTTAACTTATCTTTCTGAGACTGAAAAAGCACGCAAATGTGATAATGGCAGCCTGCCTGCATAGCATCGGAAGCTTGACTCATCATCATCAGTTGGGATAAAATTATGTACGGCTTCCTCCAAAAGAAGGCATATTAAATCAGAATTCCAGCTGTGTCTTTCCCAACCTTTTGCTTATATATCCAGATCAAGTATCCAAGAAATCTTGTAATTACATGGTAACTTGAATGTTAGTGGCGAGGGTTCTTCCTATCCTAACCCTGTCTTACATCTACACTCCACAGACCCATACTCATGACATGGAAACTATTACCCTCTCTGTAGAAAGTAATGTAGGGTGATACTTATGACTGAATCATGAGGAAGATTATTTAGGGACGAGTTGTACTTAGAATATAATATCCCCTCTTCTAAATCTAGGACTTCCAAGTAAAGCAGTGAGTGAGTGGTTCACAATGCTTTTAAAAGATTACAGACTTTTAAAGGGTGATAATAAAGACACTTGATCTGTCCCCAATCCAGCCCAGAAGAAAATACTTTTTTTTGCATTAAATTTTGGGGAGTTCATGGATTCCCTGAAATATAGCTAAATATCCCATGTTAACAAGAATCCAAGGTTTAGGGAGTAGTGAGAAAAGATTAGTCCATGATGATTGCAGAAAATAGAGAAAAAGCTTCTAAATGAACTTTCTTACATTAATACCTACTATGTATGTATGTTGAGAGTATGTTTTTATTTTAACTCACAAATTGAACTCTTGTAGAGAGTGAAGATAATACAATTTAATGTTTACTTTCTGATGATCTGTCTAGATAAACTTACAGAATCTGGAAGAATGCATAATTGAGAGACTGCTTAGATTTTCTCTTTCAGTTATCCAATGTTCCAAGCCAGCCTTTGACAAGTTAGATGGCAATTAATTCATATCCATGTAATGATCAAGGAGTGATTCATGAACATTAGATAAAGAGCAGTGGATCGATGTAAGGGAAAGAAGCCAGAAATTGTTTGTTTCCCCCACCCCCTGCCTTTTTTTGTCCTTGATCCCTTAACTGTGAAGATTAGTTCATATTAGACATAAAGTCAATGTTCATTCCAAATTTATTTCCTCATTGCTCTATTATATACTGAATGACACATACACTAAGTGTGGTAATTTAGAGCCTGTTTGGTGGGATATTTAGAACTTGGTCAATAATAAGCCAATAGGAATGTCTATGTTTCAGTTGATAATCAATTACGTAAGTGGTCCCCACTCTGATATCAGGGGACTCTTCTCTTTGTTTCAACTCTTGTTTTTTCCTCTTGATACTTTAAGGATGATTTTCTAATCAACTACCTTACATTGCAATATTAAAAAAAATAAATAGATTTTCTCAAAATTTGAGAGTGGAAAGACAATGGATCTTCTTTTTTCTTGCCTTGCTAATGTATTCTACTTAGGAGGAACTCCATAAATATTTGTTAAATAGTGTGGAATTTTATGTGAGAAGAAATTGGAACCAGAGAGATCATGTGAGTTCTCAAGGTAATTTATCTAGTTTGTCATGGATTAAGTATTATAAATTTGTCTATTGATTTTCCATTAGAAGTGACATTTAAAGGTGTTTCACATGATCTCCTGAAACCTACAGTATAATTAGGACCCTAGGAGACCTTCTTATAGGAAATTTAAGGTACCTGATTTTGCTGAAGTTCTTTTAACAACTTGAACCATTACAATAGAAGCAAGCACCAATAAAAAAATCTTACTCATATTCATGGGTACGCCCGCGACCAAGTTCGGGTGCTAGTCTACTAAAATATCCCATTATCCATTTTAGCTGTCATCAACATCCAGGGATTCATCAAGCTGTACAACCAGAAGCTGGTATTACATTGCTTTGGGGGGAAATTAGCTCTTTCTCCCTTTAAAAACATCTGGTTATTTTGTTATTTTGCATGTTGAAATAAAATTGCTTCTTAGCTTCTTCCTAGTCACATTTTCCTTATCGGTTTCATACAATGTATACACCAGGCACAGATTCTTCATGAATAAATCGAATACATTATTATGTCACCATATTTGGCATGAAATAAGAGTGCATGAAGAACTTGTGTACAAATTAACATGTTATTAGTTCGACTATTATTTTTTTATTGTTTTCACCAGAGAAGAAATGCAAGAACTCATTTATTTTTCTATTCTATAAAACTTTCTTATATAAAAAAAGTAGAATTATTTCCTCATTTTATGAAATGTTTTATTGCCTACTGCCACGAATTCTTTAGTTAGTATTAATAATATTGGGCACTGTATGTATGGTGAGTCACATCATACGAATTTTTTGTGTTTCCTTTTTCGTTTTCCTCTTTAAAAATCTTACTTCTATAAACGTTGAGGAAATTTGCTAGTAATGAAACATATAATAGAAACAGATGACTCCACTTATCTTTTCTGTTCAGCTATTGGAAGAAATATCACTCCTTATTGTGAGAACAATATGTAACTCTGTTTATTGAAAGGACCCTAGTGAACGCCTGTTAGGAAGCTAAGTAATGCAAGTCACTCTCGGAGCTGTCACTTCATCAGAGGATACTTTAGTTGCGGAATAGAGCAGATGTTCCACCTACATTTGTGTACTTGAAACACATTGAAAGCATAAAGCCAGGCTAAGAGCACTCGTTGGTGAATGGAAGATGTAAGTAAAGATGAAAAGGCTAGAGCCACATGAAGAATGACAGTGCAGCAGGTTGCAGAGACCATTTAGCTGGAATACATTTAAAAGACCCAAATGGTAATGGTAACAATGTCTTGCACAATAGTCAGTCCTGGGAACGTAAGGGACTTTAAAATATGCGAGGTAGTTTCAACCATGATAACAAAAAGTTGTTATGGAACTATTGAAGTCCTTAGAATAATAGAAAAGAAAGCAAAATTCACTGTGGTTTTAATTCCATGTTGCTCTGTGGCATGATTTACCTTGCTTACAATAAGACATTTCTAGACAAAATCTTCGGTGAAGCTTTGTTATCATTACCTCATAAATCTATTTTTTCTTTCATGGATATATGATAAACTGGTTTTCAGCTGATGCTGTAGTACGATCTCTTATTCCCAGAGGAAAAACGCACTTCCTTTTGTTTGGTATATGGCTAAAATATCCTGAAAAAAAGCACTTTGGTCTAGATCAGGGTTTCTCTATGTCAGCACTATCTTACACTGAGTCATTCCTTGCCGTGTGGGCTGTCCTGTGTAGGATATTTAGCAGCGTCTCGGCTTCTACTCAGGAGAGACCAGTAGAGACCAGTCTCCCCAACCCAGCTGTGAAAACCAAAATGTGGTTAGACATTGCCCAATGTGCTCTGGGAACAAAACTACCCCCAGGTGAGAAGCCCTGCTCGGGATTCTGGTCCTCTGACTTTCTTCTTTAGGATGATGTGATCTGAAATCTTAGGAGCACTAAAAGAATGCTGTTGAATGGTGAAATATGCATTCTAATCAACCTAATTGCTCCTATCCTTGAAAAATTTAGAAAAGAAAGTTTAAAAAATATATTAAAATTCACAACTTTTTTGGCACTCGAGAAAGGGAAAAATTCTTCCATATGAATTACTTAATCCTGAGGCACTTTGGCACTCAACGTGAATAATAGCTATAATCATAAAATCCATTAGCATGCTGCCTTAAGTGCTTGGTGTTCGTCTTTTATTCATTGGATAATTACTGACTGCTTGGCGTGTTTTACCTGGTGCCTCTAACTGGGAATGTGCTACAAAAGGCTTTCACAGCTATTATACGTGTACCATGTTAGTTTCTACTTTATTTCTCGCACAAAGAAGGGCCTGCATGAATTCCAAGATGTAAGAAGGATTATCCTTTTCACATAGTAAATGCACCAACACCCCTGTTGGTACAGATAGGCCTGGTGGTTATGAAACGTAATTTGGCATCCTGTTAAGGCTATAGTTTCTAGGACAGGAACAAACTCCAAATTTAAGAGACACCAAATTTGGGAAGGCTTCTTTCTTAATGAGAAAATGGCACAGATGTTTCCTTGGGGCAGGTGCTTTTCCACATTCATTCGTCTAAGGTTTATTGAGAGTAGGCGTCTAGGCATACAGCATCCAAGTACTACTTGCCCTAAAATTATTTACACAGAAGACAAGGAGAAAAGACTTAATTTTGCGAAAAACTAAATTACAAAGCAGAACAGTAACATGAGAGCTGATGAGAGGTTATAGGGAAAGAATTTCTAATAGGATGTTTTATGTAGCAAGTAATAAAATACAGAGTACAGGGAGTTCACTGTGTGCTCTTAAATTGCCGTGTGAATTTTGGTCCAGATCATCTTGAAAGATGAACAAGAGAAATAAGGACTTTTCAAAAGGGTACAATGGTAGGAGCAAAACGTGAAAGAGGCAATTCAAATTGGGTGCTTAGGGGCATGTGGGGGGAAATATAGAGACTGGTCCGATTTGAGTGGATGTTTTGTATATGGAGCTGATAGGTTAGTTGGAATTTAGTTAGGTAAGGTTTGAAGACTGTTTTTTGTTTTAAGTATTTTTATTTTAAATATTTTATTTATTTATTTGAGAGAGAGGGAGTGGGAGAAGCAGACTGCTCACTGAGCAGGGAGCCCAGGAGAGGCCAGATCCCAGGACACCAGGATCATGACCTGAGCTGAAGGCAGACACTTAACCGACTGAGCCACCCAGGCATCCTGATTGGGTTTTATTATTTAGGAGAGAGGGAGACTGTCTAGATGGAGGACGATAACTTAAATATAACAGTAACGAGAATCTGGTACTAGTGCATAGTTGGGAAAATAAAATGATGAAGCCATGGCAAAGATGGAGGAAGAGAAAAGCAATGGAAAATAGAAGAGAAATATGCAGGTATTAAGTTTAATTATTTGGGATGCCTAGGTGGCTCAGACAGTTAAGTGTGTGCCTTTGGCTCAGGTCTTGATCCCAGCGTCCTGGGATCGAGACCCCACATCAGGCTCTCTGCTCCGTGGGGAGCCTGCTTCTCCCTCTGCCTGCTGCTCTCTCTGTTTGTGCTCTCTCTCTCCCTGTCAAATAAATAAATAAAATCTTTAAAAAATTTAATTATTTAATGTCTTACTCCAAGTCATCTCCAGTGAGAAGAGATCACAGGACTTGGTCCTATAACTCCTTTCCCTGCATTCTATACTTTGGTGCTGGCTGAAGAGATGCTGTGATGTATAGCTCAGATTCCCCTTCAAGTCCCAAGAGGGCTCCCTGGTATACTTCCTGCCCAGGAATCCCCGAGTCCCCATATCAGAGTCTGCTCGCTGGGGAACTCAGGCTGTGACAGCTGGTGCCGGGAGTGGTCTGAGAAAGCGGACGCCGTGATGAGATTGGGAAGCTGGGACGCTCCTTGTCTCACTGTCAGTGAGGACCCTGTCACATTAGTGAGTGCAGGATGTGTGGACAATGCTCTTGGTACTAGGTGGTGGTGGAACTGTTAAAACTGTCACTGGTGGCAGGTTGGATGACATACCATGGAAAGAAGTGAATTAGTGGGAGCAATGTACCAGACACATTAGGAATATGGAATAAAGAGCGAATATAAGGAAAATGAAATTGGATATTTGCTAGGGGCAATTGATGCTCTGGAAAGAGACAATGAAAAGCTGAGGACGGTTAACTGTCAATTGAAAGTTGACTGTGGAAGTCAAAAGTCTTCCCTGGCAGCATATAGAAAGAGGAGTCAGAGGACAAAGAAAGTTGAAGACTAGGCACAGGACTTAATAAAAGTATATCATATCTATACAGAAGATTAAATTCCCGAACGAGGCACGAGGCAGGGTCTTGGTTCAGAAAGAATGGGATTCTGGGGTATGGGATGAGGCTATCTGGGTGATGAAACATGAAAAATCTCCAATCTCTGCTTCTTCTGAAACTTTGAGCCTAAAGACATTGCCCCCTCCTCTCCGTTAAGGAAAGCTGCTTCCTCCACATTCCTTAAAGATGAAACAGATGGCAGTGCCCCTAAGTTAATTTGTGTCATTCTCCAGATCTTACCCATCTCTTCTCCTGACCACCATGGCAATAACTACAGTTAGTTACAGTGTCACTTGACTGGCAAAATGCTGGGTTTGGTTAGAGGGGAAAGGGGCTACAGAGGAGATGTAGGGCCAATGATCATATATTAGCAGGAAATGTGAGAAGACCCATTTGAACCGGACCCTGGAGTGTTAGATCAAGGCCAGTGGAATATAAAGTTATAAAAGGAGAAATTTATGAATATGGAAACATTTTTTCTGGGATATAGGACTGGGTAAGAGATGATGCTAACAGCTTCTAGAATGAATCTTAGGAGCTTAAAGAAAGTGTTAGTCCATGCTAAATAGAGTAAAAATGTGAGACTGGCCATGGAAGACAGTAGAAAGAAGGTCAAAAAGCTTAGATTCATGCACATACCTAAATGGTTATATTATACAAGGCTAGAGACGCTCTGAGAGTTTCTAGGGGAGAAACCAGAGGACATTCTGCTTACCATATCAAAAGGAACGGGATGACGAGGAGGCATTGGTATCATCAATAAGCTCAGTTGTAGCCATCATCTGTAAGTCAGGGCTGAGGGTAAGAGCTGCTATCACTGAAGTACGTTCACTGATAGCAAAGGCAATGATAGGATTCTGACATAATAGAGGCAGATAGAAGCCAGGCAGATGCAATTATCATAATGAATGATGAGGTCTCAGTGGTAGCCAGGGAGGCCTGACCCACAGAGAGTTCTGAAGGTAATTAATAGTACATGGTATCTCTAGGGACTATGTAGATTGCCTGTCAGCCAACAAAGATATTTCTTAATCTATTTAACCAGAAAAATAAATGGGAGGTGATTGAGTATAAACATACCAGTTAAGAAATCATGATTCATTACTTAGGTTTTGTACCCAAGTTGGTATTCATACCAGATCCTTAGTAAGTTCTTGAAAGACCCACACACCATAGTAGATATACAAGTAATAATTCTTCTCAGCTTTCCCAAAGGGATGATATCTATTTACTCTTAAAGTTTTATACTGGAAAAAAGAGAATGCCTTATAATTTTTAGTGTTATTGGTCTGAAGTCTGAATTGCCACTGATACCCAGACACCTGAATCATTTTAGGCTCTCTTGTATAGTGAAGGCCTATGACCTACTGTCATTGGATCCATGGATCTATCCACTTGTCATTTCTTCAGTCTCAAAATGTACAATTGGAATGGGTACTTTTTGTAGTTGACATAATGTCCCTGCCATTGATTCCTTCATTGGTAATATAATATTACATTGAAATTTTTAAAAATTAGCACCTCCTTCACACACATGTGTGTGCACGCGCGCGCGCACACACACACACACACACACACACACACACACGGCCAAGTTAGTATATTGAGAATGATATCACAAATTTCACATTTACAGGACAATGGAAGAGATAAGTGCTATAAAAACCCAAAACATGTGGGGTTGGTAGCCCCATCATATCTTCAGTTAATTCCCCTTTCTGGCCCTGAAAAAAACAGGAGGGATCCTGGAAGATGACACTAAACTACTGCAGGTCAGTGGTAGCCCCAATTTCAGCCGCTACGCCTGCTGTGGTGGAAGGGCAAACGGCATTGGGATGCTGTGGGGTCCCATCCAGTTCCCATTTCAGAACTGAGGAGCTTATTCCCCCAGCTGCTGGAATGACACCCACTAGCATCCTCAGTTCTCTGCTCTCCTGCCAGTTTGCCATAGTCAAACCTTCCTCGGGGCAGCAAGCATCCGACCTGGGGTTGGTGTGGGGGTGGGAAATGAGGAGTGGGTTAGAAAAACTCAATGTCTTCGTTTCAGTTGAGGAAACCTCTGAAGGCTATCCCCATTTTCAGCTTCAGGGTGTCCCTAGTTATGACCATATCTCAGCAAAACTTCTCCCTCTACTTTCTTTCCATCCCAAGAGCTGATCCTGAGATTGCATTATAAATGGTAATACACTTCTTGGACACCACGGCATCTCAAAGTTGCTTCTTGGAAACCCGTTTGTGGCAATTGTATATTATTTCTCCACCACTCTGTTTGCCTTTACATATTGTAGTTGGCATAACATTTCACGACATCTATTTTGATTTCTTTCCCCACCCCCACCCAGGCTTTAAAAGAGACCAAATATCCAAAAAAGTCATACTGCTCTCATATGATGTTCCTCCAAAGATAGCTTTAGCACAGTCTCCTAGAAAACTGGTGAAGTTCACTTTAACACATTAAACTGTGAAATCAGGTGATGATTTGTATCTTCCACTTTTAGAAGCTTGGAAATTGCTTAGATAGTAACTTTTCATTCGAGTTTTGTAACAAGTTGTTATTAGTGACCAATGAAATAAAAATTAGATCCTCATCTAATATTCATCATGTGATTGACCACTTGTTGCCCCAGCCTCAAACTCTCTGCCACAACACAAATCTATCCCTGGCAAACCGATAGGCTTAAATATATTTTTCTAATAATTTATATGTATTCTTCTGTTGAGTTTCAGAGTAGCTATGTTTGAAAAAAGATAAGATATTAAAAAGTATCATATTTAGTATGTGTTATATGTGAACTCACTGCACTTGATAGAATACTCAACGAGAAAAGCAAAGAAATAGTTTCTTTCCATTAAAAGTAATAATAAGTTCTTTTACCATTTTTTTGTCTTATACTTTCACAGCTATAAAAAATTACGTTTTTGTAGATGTTAGCATACTAAGTAAAGAAACATACTTTCTTCATTGCAAACTTTCAAAGCCCATTTTCTTGAAATCAGAATAAAAAACATACAATCATGAAAGAGCATTAAGACATCTTCAACTTAGTTTTCTATTCTCAATTCATCTCAAGGCATCTTTCCACATATCAGTTTCAGTTTCTTATTTTAAGCACACTTAAAAATAAGCTGGAGCTAGTCTTCATCTCACAAAGTAGGGAGTCAAGATAAAAGTGTCTATGGCCAATAGAATAAGAAATATAAAATTGAATAGATTTTAAAATTTTTCAGTAGTAATCAATTAAGAACTGAGTATTGCAATATTCTCACATTCAGAGGAGAATGAGCGTGGGGTGGGTATCCTTACTAGTGGACAAAACTCATTTATTGTATCAGGATGCAAATATATAAAGTTGAAAGTTTATGAATCAAGAAAAAGGGAGAAGCTTAGAATGTGAGAGATGATCAGTAGAAAAATTGAAACAGAAATGGATAAGTGCACTTGGGTGCAGAACGGGAGTGGAGAGGTGGGAAAAGGTGGGAAAGGTGACTCCCCCTTTGTACGATTCTTACATTGCTTTGATTTCAAAAACTGAATTAATGGGGCAGCTAAGTGGTTCAGTTTGTTAGGCATCCAACACTTGATTTTGGCTCAGGTCATGATCTCAGGGTTGTGAGATGCAGCCCCTCATCAGCAGGAAGTCTGCTTGAAATTCTTTCCCTCTGTCCTACTCCTGCTCTCTCTCTCTCTCTTCGAATAAATAAACTAAAAAAGTGAATTAAATTTTATACGCAAAATTTAAAAATAATTTGATATCTGTAGATCAGAAGGCAGTTTAACTACTTCTGTTAAGAATGATTTGTAGAGAGGTGCCTGGGTAGCTCAGTGGGTTAAAGCCTCTGCCTTCCGCTCAGGTCATGATCTCAGGGTCTTGGGATCGAGCTCCGCATTGGGCCCTCTGCTCAGCAGGGAGCCTGCTTCCCCCTCTCTCTCTGCCTGCCTCTCTGCCTACTTGTGATCTCTCTCTCTCTGTCAAATAAATAAATAAAATCTTAAAAAAAAAAAAAAGAACGATTTGTAGAAATGTGAAAAAGCCAAAGGGTGGCCTGTATGTTTGTGAACTCTTTCCCTGTTTCTTGTGCAAATAATCTCCATTGTCTCACACTACCTGTCTTCTTTAGATTTGATTTAAGACACAGAAAATTTTTTCCTCCAACATCTTAGTTTTAGATTTAGGTCTAGTCAATGGATTTCAGACCATCTCTTGCTCTTGGCCTATTCAGTGTTTCAATGCCTATGTTACAATCCTCCACAGGGAGAGATGAGAACTTAGAATTTACAGCTCAGAGGATAATTCTGGGCTTCAATCATAAAATTGACAACTGAGAAGATTACTTTATTCCTTTCATCACCTGAAGATATATTCCTTTCTAAAACATATTATTTGTGTATCTACTATTTATGGAATGGCTATTATATTTACAGGGCTACACAAAACATCTTTTGAGATACCGAGTAGAATACCAACAGTTCTTACCCCAAACTGGTGTGATACCCACCACAGGAGCTATGTATGATGGCTGAAAGAACAAAACTATTGATAACATCATTAAAATAATTAATAATGTAGAGAGCTTCCAGGAAGCAGAGTATTAACAGAAAGACACCATGGGAAGTAACTCAAGAGGACAAGATTGCTCTTGATGAGGTAGGTGAGTGACAGAACCATAGAAAAGGCAGGGAGACAAGATTCACTGTGATGCATTCCCACAAGACCAACAGGATGCAGTAGATTGGGAGGGAAGTAGAAATAAAACAGGGTTTATAATCACTGAAACACTGGAAGGTACTGGTAGTAGAAGTTAAGATTGTGTTGGATTTTACATGTTAAAATAAAGAATATGGATTTTGTCCTGTGGGGAGTAGGGAATTAAAAAAGGAATTCCTTTTAAGAAGAAATTATGTATTAAACTGAAAGGTTTTAGAAACCTGGAAGTGATTTGGATGAATGGATGAATCAGAACTCCTAGGAGAGGAGAGGGTAGGATAACTTACTTATTTTTTCATATTCCTTAGGTAGTTATTTTGTTCTTACAGACCTTTGAACATTTTATTTTATTTTAATTCTTTTATATATAATAATACCCTATTGTTATGCTTAAAAACAACTATCTGCATTTCTGGACACTCTTGTCTGCCCGTATTCCATTTAAGTAAACACGTGACTCCATATTATCTTCTACAGTTTAAATTTTAGTAACTTTTACAATATTGGCAAAGAACAATTTTATAGGTAGCAAGTATATGTAATATAAATAAATATAATATAAATAAAATTTATTAGCAGTGATATTTAAAAATATTCTTACTTCTTTTATCTTATATTTTTAAAATATTCTTATTTATGGACATTTAATTATTTCCCTTGTAAAGTATCTTAAAAATTTTAAATTAATAATTTTAGAATTTCCTAATATTTTGAGAGAATGTAACTACCCAACATTTGGCAGAAATATTTGTGGGAAATACTTATTGTAATACTTTTTCATTACAGTAAATAACTAATATTTTTTTTGGATAAATGTTAAGCTAAATAAAGCCATCCTTTAATGATTCTGGTTTACATCATAATTACTAGCTAAAGAAAATACTTTGAGTATATCGCTAATATATATATTACTTAGTCTGTGATTTGTCAGTTTACTCCAGTATGGAACATGTGAAAAATCACTGAAGTTAAAGAATAGAGAGTTGACATCTGGTTCCAAAGTTTATATTATGTAGTTTTTAGGTGTCTAATTCAAGACATTATCTTCTGAGCTTTAGCTTGTTTATTTTTTTTCCCTACAAAATAAGGTGATTGGCCTAAATGGTTTGTAAAGTCTGATTTGATTTAAAAAGAGTGTCCAGTGATATGTTACAATTCTGTGGAATCAAAGATCTACATTTGTAATACTGTCATTTTGTCTTGATTTCACGCTTCTTTAGATTTTTCACTAAGCTCCCATGCTTTGTACTGATAGAACAATCTAGACATGAAAAGGAGTGACTTTAGGAATGAGCATAGTTACATCAGCCTTGCTTCTTGTAGCCAAGTCAATTTTATTCTTTCTCCTCATTTAAGAAAAAATGTTCCTATGATCTACTTTATATTGAAGAAGGAATTCCTGTTGGTGAGTTTGTTCTTTCTATTCCTTTTAGACAGCAGTGAAATCTAGTGATTGGTTTTTCAGAAAGTAATGCAAGCTACTTATCTCTCTTTCCTGGTTCATCAGGTACAAACACACATCAATCAAACTGTCAGACATTTCTCTTTTCTTTGGTTTATTCTTCAGTGTCAATTCTATCTGAGTCACGTTTTCATATCTGGACTATCAGAAATAAGAACTTAAGCATTTTCTAGTGAAAGTGGCAAAGCTTTTAGCAACCAATCAATCACTTTGGTCTTGTGATTTCTAGAACTGACTTTTCCTATAAGCTCCTAGTTAAATGAATTACATCTTCCTTTAAGGTCTGTTAAATGCAAGCCCCTAGGATTTCATTTGCATATACCAAAAAGGTAAAATGTGGAAAGCAATTTGTTCCCTTTTTTTTAAGTTTGAAGAAAAAATGCAAAATATCTGTGTCATCTCAGCTCCAGAGTTACCAGAATGCTATTCTTTATGGCTAAAAAGTCCAAGTAAGTAGATGTGGGGTTTTATTCCAAATAAAATGTCTTTTCTTAGCAAAATAAATGACTCCTTGCTGTACAACAAGAAAAAAGAAATACATCGACCCACTATGCCTGTTAGTTCTAAGAGCAAAACCAAAAAGAGGAACTATGCAGTGAATTATAGGGAATCGAAAAAGCCCCCAAACAACTCTCAGGGTAAAAACTAAGGAGCTGCATATCGCTTTGGATCAAATACACCAGAATAAGAGTTAATTTTCCATTAAGCATATGGATGCAGTATTGAATAGAATGGAATAGAAATAAAGTGGATGAATAGCAAATGATGCAATCACAAAATCTTTCCAAAACAGAGGCAAGTATCAGGTCTGATCTCCCTGGAATGGCGAGAGAGTGAGGGAGTGAAGTCAGCATTTGGAGACTTTGCAGAATGTGGAGCTTGGGAACAAGTATATATAGCATCATATGGATTGCTAGGTCAGAACCAAGACCAACATTCCAAAAAACATTCATGATCTAAATGAGGCAATATTTTAAACAGGAGCCAAATGTGAGGCCACAGAGCTTGGGAACTAAAGGAGAAAGTGTTTGTAAAGACATAGAAGGAAAGCAAATCTAGAGAAATTCCCAAAAAAGATCCCAGAAGAGGTTTTTCATGTGCTGCCTTTGGCATCTAGTATCATCCTGGGAGTGGATAAAGATTCATTTCTGAGTGGGCACTCCTGAGCTTGGCATCATTTTTTTAAAAATTTCACATGTATGTTTACTGTAATGTATTTACAAGATTAAAAATGTATATTCTGGAATTAGACATTGCTGATGGTTGCACAGCCATATGAATATGCCAAAAACATTGAATTTTACTCTTTTATTTTTTGCTCTGTTGGCCTTTTTGTAGGGGGATAAGTTAAGTTGGCCTTTTGTTTTTCCAGTTTTATTGAGATGTAATTGACAAATAAAACATATATTTAAGGTATACAACATCATGTTTTGATATATGTATACATTGTGAAATGATTACTACAATTATGCTAATTAACATATTCATCACCTTACATACTTTGTGTGTGTGTGTGTGGGAACAACTAATATTTACTCTCAGCAAGTTTCAAATACATAAGACAGTATTACTAACTATAATCACAATGCTGTACATGAGATCTCTAGAATTTATTCATCCTGCATAACTGAAACTTTGTAACCTTTAACCAACATCTGTTGCTCCCACTCCCTAGCCCTTGGTAACTCTTTTTTTTTTTTGGTAACTTTTGCTTTCTGCTTCTATCTGTTTGACACATGAATGAGATCATACAATATTTATCTTTCTGTGTCTGGCTTATTCCACCTAACATAATGTCTTCCAGCTTTATCCACGTTGTCTCAAATGACAAGATTTTCTTCTTTTTAAAGGCTGAGTAATATTCAATTGAATATATATACCACATTTTCTTTATTCGTCCATCAATGAACACTTAGGTTATTTCCATACCTTGGTTATTGTGAATAATGCTGCAATGAACATGGGGGTGCAGATATTTCTTCAAGATAGTGATTTCATTTCCTTTGGATATATACTCAGATGTGGGATTACTGGATCATACGGTAGTTCTATTTTTAATTTTGAATAACCTCCATACTGCCTTTCGTGATGGCTGCACCAATTTATATTCCCACCAACAGTGTGCAAGGGTTCCCTTTCCTCCTTTCCCATATTTGTTCTCTTTGACTGAAGTATTAAGGTAGTAAAAATGCAGATGGCCTCACTACATTCCAGAGCCACTAAATCAAAGTCTCTTCAGAGTGGGGCTCAAGTGTGTGGGTGTTTTTTCCCACAACTTCTGCATATGACACCTATTTGTCCTAAAGTTATAGAATCAATAACTGAAATTATTTATTTTACCATTAAACTCTTAGGATTATCCTCTGATTTGAGCCTTCAAATTTAAACATGACACATAAATCAGCACTTTTTCAGAGTTAAACAAATAAGCAATAAATTCTCTCAGAGGACTCCCAACTTTGAATTTTAATTTTGTGAATAAACAGATCAATGCGTTTGACCTACACAGGCCATAAACTGAGGTACATGAAAAATATAATGCTCTCTACTTTTCTACACTTAATTTAACTTTACTTTTGGGTTCCTTTTCTATCTGAAGTCAGCTTCCAGAAAATAGTATCCTTTGAAGTTTAAACATGTTTAATTCCAGACATGTCATTTAGGCTTTTCTTTGGAAGACGACTTGAGTTCTGGTAACAGGTAACTTAAGTGGTATGGTAGCATCTAGGTGAAGTGATTGGTCTTCGATAAGTAACTGTCCATTCTGACCTCTGCTAAAACAGACGATACCCTCAGTGTCTGAGACAAAATTACTCTGTACTGTCAATTTCTAAGGCATTGTTGTTTGTAGCTGTATCTGGCTGTGTGATCCATGCCAATTTCTGCTTCTAAAGTCCCTCCTTGTGGAGAAAACCTACTAGTCTTGTATTTAGCTTCTCACTGAATTCTGGACACTCCAGGAACACGGGAAGGTTCACCTGTTTTTCCACTAGACCATGCTAATGTGGAGAGCTCCTGTGGGGCTTCTCATTATCAGTGTTCCAGACAAAAAAATTGGGTATAGATCTCCTCCACCTTAGGAAATCCAAGAATCAAATAAGAGCTTCTGTATGTCTCCTCCTTTGGAGCTTAAGTTTCTACAGTGGGGAGCAGGGAGGGCAGGGTATTTCCTAGAGTTCTTCACTAGTGTGTAGTTTCCCTCTAAGTTTCTTTCCCTCTAAGTTTCTCTTTCTTTTCCCCTAAGCCATGGGATTTCTGTGCTTTTTGAGCAAGCAGGGAAAAACTCTGATTTGTTTTTCTCTTATGCCTACTGATTAAGAAAGGATCTTAGCTCTTGTCACTCATGACACTGGTTTCTGTACATATGCATATAAATATTGTGTATTTTAACCACTTTTTACTTTTTGGGCATTCAAAATAAATATTTATTTTCCAAAAATCCTGTTTTCATTTTTTTATTGCTATGGTTATATTATTTTTATAAAAAGATATATTCACAATGAAATAAAAGCAACATTTTATGGGGAAATGTATAAACAAAGTAAATAATAAAAATAATAAAATAAAACTATAATTTTAAATAGCATCACTAGCTGAGGTGTTTGATGTATGAGAAAGGTCATTCCAGGCTTTCCACCTCCAGTCTAGCCACAGCCATTAACAATGGAAAATCCCTTCAAACGGGCTCAGACCACCTACACAACAATGAAGAATATTGCTATTGTTTTATTTTGTAAGTTTGGGGTGACCCTGTTATATAACAACAGATAACTGACAGAGAAGGAAAAGTGCTTAAAAACTTTTACATGAATCAAGCTCTTAATGGAATCACATTGGATTAACTAATAATCCTGCAAACTAAAAACATGTATAGGGAAGAATGAAGTGGTTGTTTAAGGCACAGAAGAATCTTAAAACCAATGAGCTTGAATATTTAGCAACTCAAAAAAATTGCTTAAAATATAGAAAGAAAAGTTAATTGAATTATTCAATGTGATTTTCTCATGTACTTTTAATAGTCATAACCAAACCATCCCATGTTGGTATAAAGTAGTGATTTCCAGGTCTTAAAATTTTTTTTCTTAAACAACTCAACTGCAAGGTACAAAGTCTAAGGTGACCCACAAAGATCCCTGCCTCTGGTGTTCACATCCTTATATAACACACTCTCCCTGAGTGTGGCTGGGGTGTGTGACTTGGTTCTAACCAGTAAGGAATTGCAAAAGTGATGGGACGTCACGTCCATGATTACATCAGATTGTACCACCCTTCTTGCTAGAGACTCTTTCTCCCGAACTGGCTTTGAAGAAGTTCGTGTCCACACTGGGTGACCCATGTGGCAAGAATTTGAGCATGGCGTTTGGAACAGCCTGCAGTCAATAGCTGACGAAAGCTGGGGCCTAATTTATCTATGGTTTTTATTTTTTATTGCTATGGCTATATCTTTTTCCTCGAGAAAGTAAATTCTGCCAGCAACCTGGGTAAACTTGCAAACGAATTCTTTTCCAGTCAAGCCTCAGATAAGAACAGAGCCTGACTGACATCTTGACTGTGGCCTTATGGAGTCCTGAGTAGAGGACCCCAGATAAGCCGTGTCCAAAACCCTGATCCTTAGAAATTGTGAGATAATATGAGTATGTTATATTAAGCCACTGAGGTTTTGGTAATTTGTTATATAGTAATACATAACTAAGACACCAAACATTAAATTTTTTCAGTATGAGTTCTAAATATTTATATATTGATTGTGCACTACAATTTATAAACTACATGCACACTTTATTAATAAACTGTATACATGAAAACACGAAAAAATTAAATTTAAATTATGAGAGAGAAAAATAATTTTAAAATGTTTTTGTTTTCATAAACATAAAACACTATTTATAATAAAATCTTTATTAGTAATACTTTTTAATGAAAACTTGTGATTAAATATCTTTTAAAATTATAACGTAGAAAAATATAACCAGTGATATATCACTTCCACTTATGAATTGGTGAATATTTTTGAGATGCATATACATTTTTAGCTACGAGAGCCATTAAAACCCAGTATCTAAGTAAACTAAACTAGAAACTGACTTGCACATCCCCGCATCACCAAATATTAAGCCAATATTAAAAAGCTAAGGAAGACTATTTATCCACATTGCCATCATTGGGCATAGTAATAACAAATGAATGTCAGTACAAAATGCTTTGTACAACTAATAATTAAAATTAAAAAGTGTAATTACTTTTATTGAAATCTTCTAAAATATACATTTGGGATGCCTGGGTGGTTCAATCTGTTAAGCATCTGCCTTTGGCTCAGGTCATGATCCCAGGGTCCTGGGATGGAGCCCCATGTGGGGCTCCCTGCTCAGCGGGGAGCCTGTTTCTCTCTCAGCCCCTCCTCATGCCTGTCCTCTCTCTCTCAAATAAATACTCTTTAAAAAAATAAAATGTACATTTTATATAAGATTTCTAATGTGTATACTATTGCGAATAATATATAATGTATGCCATTTACCCATAAATACATATCAGGATTACATGCTATAATTTTTCTTGAATTCATAGAGTATATATTGTGCCTTTCAATCTAGAAAAGATAAGAAGGTGATATGGTTAGAATAGGATGTTTTCTTTAGCTTTTTACACATATAAACACAGTCTCTTGGGACCCTTGTCTGCCTTTGGTTTTAAGGTGAGGAATTTGGGACATCCTTGTTTTAACTCACACTTTTCCATTGAGGCAGGTTAAATTCTGTGGTTAGTCTAGAGATGGGTATTATGAGGTTGTTCTCGAAGCTTGATAGTGCTTAGCACTGCCAACTACCAGTGACAGCACTGGAACAGAATTTCTCTCTGAACTGAATTCTATCATTTATTTGGAAAGTGCTGCTAATGCACCAAATGCTGCCCATATAATTACATAACACTGTTTACACACTCAAATTTTTTCCTTATATAACTTTACAGGAAGAAAAAAAGCCAGTAAAGAGTGCTATGTCTATCTAAATAGCATAATGTATTATGTAGTGCATTTGTGTTATGGAGGATGGATAAAAAGCCTAATATTTCTTGTCCACTTGGGGTGTCTACTTACAATGACTAAGTCAGTTATTCATGATAGCTTAGCAAAAAGCAGACTACTTTAAAAGAATGTATTTTAGATTATTTAAGCAAAAGCTACATTTTAAAACATCAAGAAATAATATGAAAACTCATACACTAAGATTTTTGGATGTAAAAGCAGCATTTTTGCTAATGTTCTATCTCCAATGACTTTTTTCCATTTGAGTCACAATGCTTTTTGGTTTCTTCAAGATTTCCTTGGGGCTGTTCACAACCCTCAAGGACAAGATCCATGATCGATTAGTGAGCTGCATACTTTACTGCAGGTTCCTAGTGTCTGGGAGCTCCTTTCTACAATTCTAGTTTTGCTTCCGTTGATTTCCCTTGCTCTCATATTCACTGATGATCAGTAAAGCAATACCGATTTCCATTCTTAATTATGTGATAGAGTACAGTGAATGCTATATGATACATTCTGACTTCCAGCTCATTCCAATTTCTTGGGAAGGCAACAAATGTTTTTAAAGATTTTGTTTATTTGAGAGAGAGAGAGTGCTCACGAGCAGGGGGAGGGGCAGAGGGACGAGAAGACTTCCCGATGAGTAGGGAGCCCCCTTAGGG
>CM052899.1:54992108-55014113 GCA_028534135.1 Potos flavus
AAAAATAAGGGTAAACACTATGAAGGGATGGAATATGAATGTAAAGATGAAAATTAAAAAAGATTCTAAAAAAGGGATTGATAATAAGTTGGTTGAAAAAAGAAAAAAAAAGAGGAAAGAATGTGATCAGGCTGGAGACTAGAAAAAAGCCATGTGCTGGATTTAGGGTATATTTTGATCTATTAGAAGAAATTGTATCCCAAAATTTTAAAGAAAAAAAAAAAACCTATATGTATACAAAAAATAAGGTTAAATACAATGAGGGGATAAAATATGAACATAACAGTGAAAATTAGAAAAGATTTTTAAAAAGGTATTGATAGGATACTAGTTAAAAAATGTTAAAATAAGAAAGAGGAAAAATGAAAAAAATAGAATAAGAAAAAATAAAATTAAAAAAATTTAACTTTGAAAGACTAAAGGGTCATGGGAAAAAAGCCATGTATTCTATGTGTTGCTTTTTCCTAACTCTGGAGTTCTGCAGTTCTCATTGATCGATGAACTCGGTCTTGGTGGATGTTCTTGCTGATCTTCTTGGGGAGGGGCCTGTTGCAGTGATTCTCAAATGCCTTTCCCCGAGGTGGAATTGCACCGCCCTTACCATGGGCCGGGCTAAGTAATCTGCTTGGGTTGGTTCGCTCTCAGGAGCTTTTGTTCCCTGAATGCTTTCCATACAGCTTTGGAGGGTGGGAATGAAAATGTCGGCCTCCCAGTCTCCACCCGTAGGAGCTGAGAGCTCAGGGCCCCACTCCTCAGTGCGCCCTCAGAGAAAAGCAGTCAACCTCTCCCGTCTCCCTTGTCTCCAGCCGCTCTCTGAGCTCAGCCGGCCTGTGACAGAGTGTTTCTCTGTTTGGAGTCTCCAAACCCAGCCGATTCCTGCAGAGCGCTCCCGCGCCACTCCTCCCAAAGTAGGAAGGAAGGGGTCTCTCCGGATCTGCCCCTTGTGGGGTTCCTGCTGGAAGAGCAGTGGCCCAATTGTGCCTCAGATCACAGTTAAAGGTAAGCCCGAGCTGAGAGCTTGCTTCTCGGCTCCATCTCTGCCACTGGCTTCCCCACTCTGATACCTGGGAGCTCTGCCACCCTCAGACATCCCCAGTCTTTTTGTATCCCCGTGGATCCTGAGACTACAATGTCCCAGCGAGGGCTCCACCTCCCACTTAGCCTCTGGAGCGATGTCCCTCAGCAGAGCAGACTTCTAAAAATTCCAATTTTGTGCTCCGCTGCTCTGCGGCTTGCCGGGAGCCGACCCCTCCCCCCGCAGTCTATTTTCCCGTCGCTTTGGATTTACTTCTCTGCATGTCCTACCTTCCAGAAAGTGGTTGATTTTCTGTTCCTGGAATTGTTGTTCTTCTTCTCTTCTATCTCCTGTTGAGTTTGTAGGTATTCAGAATGATTTGATAACTATCTAGCTGAACTTCTCAGATCTGATGATACCTCAGTCTTCTACTCCTCCGCCATCTTGCTCCTCAAATCTGAGTGAAATTTAATAACACAGTTTCATGCAGCACCTGAGTCCATTGTTGACTATATCTAATTATTTCAGGTACCAACAGTATGACATGGTTACTAAAACTGTGGTTTCAGGATCAGACTGTGTAGGTGTGGGTTTCAGATATGATGTGAGGCAAGTTATTTAACTTCTTTGTGTCAGTTTCCTCCCTTTCCAGTGGGTCACAAAGGGCTGTTTTGTGGACTCAATGAGATAATATACAGAATGTAACTGGCATATAGGACCATACAGTAAATGACAGATCTTATTATTTTTGATTTGGTGTTGTGGGAAAGCTCTTTTTTATAGCAAGTTGAAAACCATTCACCTGTGTTTTTCCAACTTTGTTCCTTGTTCAGTGTTCTGTAAGAACCTATGTAATAGGATTTCAAGGGCATTCTAAAGGATGATCTCTCCCCTCTTCGTGAATTCAAATCTGTCTCCCTGTTGGTCCCGCAGTAGTATGCTTAACAATTAGAGTTTATTATTTAAGATATGGTATTGTCTTCTGTTAAAGGCTTATGCACCTCTGAGAACTTAATGCAATGAGTGATCATAAGTCCTGAATATCCCAATGTTACTTCATCTCATGACTCAACATATAATAAGCCCCATGACAAGTTTGGGACTTTAGTTCTAAAAGGCCCCTCTTCATTTAACTGGATGGAGCTCACCAGTGTGTAGTCTTCACCCCAACCCACAGATTTCTAACCTATTACACTCCTGATCTTGGCAGGATTTGAGATGGGAGGGCTAGACTGTTGATATTATGCTCTTAACTCTTTTTTACCTCTGACGGAGCCCTCAAATCCAGTCATTGTAAGAATGTGCATGACTCCATTGCCAGCCCTTCCTCCACTGTTGTTTTCAGAGCAAAATTGGGGGTTGGAGTTTAAAATCGTTAGGCCAAACAATTTTGTTTTGCATTTGGAGGTCTTTGAGATTTTAGTCTGCTTCTCCAAACTGCTCTATCATCTTCTTTTTTGTTCTATTAAAATCTCCACCTATGGCTGCCCTGTTCCTCTATCTGTATTTCAGCTGCCCCAACATATGGATGCACCGTGGCTCCCTGCTCATCTATGAAAGGCTCCATTCTTTTTAGAATTCCATTCTCTAAGTGTTTCCTGTGTCCACTATTTTCACTAGATGCATAGAAAAGTATGATTTTTTCCCCTCAGATTCCTCTTATTCTTATCTTTATTCATCCTGACTGGAAGCAGGATTTCTTCCTGCTTCCAGGTTTTCTATCTTTTAGTCTATTTCCTGTTGATGAGAAAGAAATAGTGAATCACAGTTGAAACCTCACTGAAAGAATATTGAGGTTCAATCAAATCTTGCATTTCCTTACTTGAACTAAGTTGCAAAAATCACTTGTAAACCCATTGCTATTTTCCAAAAAATTAGAGAATCATTAGGAATTGAAAATAGTCTAAAATTTGTCCCATGTTTTCTGATATAGGCATGTGAGTCTTCATCAATGCTTTTTTTTTTTAAATATTTTATTTATTTATTCGTCAGAGAGAGAGATCACAAGTAGGCAGAGAGGCAGGCAGAGAGAGAGGGGGAAGCAGGCTCCCCGCTGAGCAGAGAGCCCTATGCGGGACTCGATCCCAGGACCCTAGGATCATGACCTGAGCCGAAGGCAGCTGCCCAACCAACTGAGCCACCCAAGCGTCCCTTCATCAATGCTTTTAATGAGGTGGTAGTTAGGTGAATGTTTTCACATTATGAATTAGCATAGCAAAATCTGTGATTCCTTTTTGAATCTTTATAGTACCCTCATTGCCACTTGGTTATTTAACAGAACAAATTTTACTGACACAGTTTCTTGTAACTAAACTTTTAGTTCACACTTTGGAAGAAAACTCTTATGTATATTATGTCCTGAATTTTGAGGAAGTTAATTAACATTTGAATTATCTAGGGTTGTCTGGGTAGCTCAGTCATAGAGCGTCTGCCTTTGGCTTAGGTCGTGGTCCCGGGGTCCTGAGGTGGAGCCCCGCATTGGCAGGAGACCTGCTTCTCTCTCTCCCACTCCCCCTGCTTGTGTTCCCCCTCTTGCTGTGTCTCTCTTTGTCAAATAAATACATAAAATCTTTCTAAAAAATTGAATTATCTAAAGTCCTCTAATAGGAACATTCTAGAAGTGGTTTGATAACCTTTGGGCACCATGTCTGTTAATTAGCACAGTAAATGTTTACAGTTATTTTCACCGATGAAATAAAAAGTGCTCAGTCTAAGTGGAAATGGTTAGAATTATGGTACAGCCACTCCCATACTTTCAGGAACAGGGAATAAGAATCTAGGGAGTCAAGAAGCCTACACTTCATTGAACTGCCAAGGAAAATTATGGATTACATGTGGTTTTTATGGAGGTTCCTGTCACTTGGTTCCATTGAGAAGGTGAGCTAAATTTTGATTCTAGAATATTATTGCATCTGCCTGGTTTAGTTCATTATTGATGGATTTACAAATAATAAATCTTAAGTATTCATACCAAGGAGTACTTGCACCTAGAGTTTGTTTCTAGTGATAGGGAAGTGGCAGGGAAGTAGAGGAAGAAAGCATATAAAGTGTGGTAGTTGGCATGGCAAAAGAATGTGTGGGATAAATGAAATAAAAAGAAGAGTGGCCATTTCTAAATGACTGCCAAAGCAGTAATGAAGGACTTCATAGAGAAGCTGCTGCTTGAATTAAACTTTGGAGATGATTAAGTATCCATCGAGTAGACAATAGTGCAGGGGTTGGCCATGGCAGAGAACTGCAGAGTGAGGGTTCGGCATGTTACATTCACAGAACTGGAAGTGATGTGATGTGACTGAGAAGTAGATTGTCTTCACACGAAGTGCCTTGAATAGCTCACTCAGTTGGGCCTTTATTGATGATCATCGTAGAGTTGTGAAAATATTTTAAGCAGAAGAATAACATGATCAAATTTGTGCTTCGGAAAGATTATTCTGACCATGGCGGCTATTCCTGTTGGCAAAGAGATCAGCCAGAAGATTGTAGCAAAGACTGGTTAGCTGTTCAAAAGCCCATTTTCTTTTCTTTCTGAACACAAAACTAGATTGAATGAATATTCCAGCCTCTCTTAAAAGTGGGTAAAGCCATATGGCAAGTTCTGGCTGAAGGAAAGTAGATAGAAGTGATGTGCGTCACTCGGAGGCCTGGCACCCAAGACACATCGACATATAATCCTGCATGTTCTTTACTATTAGGAGGTGATATAGGAAGAAGGTAGTGACACTAGGGGCAAGTTGTCTGGATATCTGGGTCACTGTTTGAAGAAGTGCTACCCATGAAATTAAAATACCTATTTTGGATTTTTTTAAGGGGTGAGGGCCAGAGGGAGAGGGAGAGAGAATCCCAAGTAGGCCCCATGCCCAGTGCACAGCCCGATGTGGGGCTCCATCTCACAACTCTAAGATCATGACCTGAGCCCAAATCAAGAGTCGGATGCTTAATCAACTGAGCCACCCAGGCACCCCACCTATTTTGATATTTTGTGAGTAAGAAATAAATTTTTTGTGCTAAGCTACTGAGGTTTTGAGGTTAACCAGTTACAGCAGTTTCTTTCAATGAAACAGAGATTATCACTATAGTTTGGTAAGGAATGACAAGATCCTGAAATAGTAAAGTGGGGATAGAAAGAAATGGACTTTTACAATAGCAATGTAGACAGACAGAAGTAGCAAACGATATGACTGATTAAGGGTGAAGTAAGTGGAGGAATAGAGAATTTCAGCTTCTCAGCTTGGGAAACTGGGAAGATGATAATGGTAAAAGTGGTAATGGTAATATAGGATTCATAGGATGATAAGATATTTTGAAGAGATAATTAGTATCAATTTAAACCTACTGCTTTTAGGTCTAATTGTCTGGAAGATTAGTTTGTGTATGATTTTCTTTCTTAAAGATATTATTTTTAAGTAATTTCTACTATTTCTATTTCTACTTGAGCCAGTTTGGGGCTCGAACTTACAACCCCCAGATCAAGAGTCCTATGAGCTACCAACTGAGCCAGCCAGGCACCCCTCTTTACAATTTTTTATTCTTTTCTATCCTTTGCCATGCCTTAATTGGGGTATAATATACTTCCCTGCCCCATTAACTTGAGACTTGGCCATATGATTTTCTCAGACCAATGTAAGGAGAGTAGGAGCTTCATTTTCCAGGTCCAAGCAGAAGCCTATGAGACATTTCATATTTTCACTCCCCATAACTGTTCTTGCTCTCCTGCTCTCTACCGTGAGGACTTCATAACCTAGGATTCATTGCTTCAGCCGTCCCTTAATGGTTCATGACGCAACACAATCTGGAGCAGAGCCACCATAGGTGACTCACAGATCTCATAAATAAGAAGTAAATGTTTGTGCTTTTTAAGTGACATGAATTATGCAGTGTTATCACAGAAAAAAAATGGGCCAACTTGGTGAGATACTTGAAGTATATAATAGGAAGTTGGGAATAGTGTTCTGGAGAAGAACAAACTGGACAATTAGATAGTGGAATTGTGGTGATTGAGGTCATTAAAATGGATAAGGTCATCCGGTAAACCATAGAAGAGAAGTCTAAAGATGGAAGGAACCCTCAGAGTCCCAGTTTAAAGTGTGGAAAGGGGATATACAGTGGAAAATGAAAATGAATAGTCAGAAGTCTATGAAAAGAACCAAGAATAGGTAATGTGATGAAAATGAAGGGGGGCACCTGGCTGGCTCAATCAGTATCGGACTCTTGATTTCTGCTCCAGTCATAAACTTAGGGTCGTACGGTTGAGCCCACATCAGGCTCTGCGCTCAGCACCGAGTCTGCTTGGTATTCTGTCTCTCCCTCTGCCTCTGCCCCTCCCCATGCTCTCTCTCTCTATAAAGTAAATAAATAAAATAAATCTTTAAAAAATAAAAATAAAAACAAAAGGATGGCAGTACTTCAGGGAGGTTGTTATGAGCAATATCAAACATTATAAAATGCTCAGGTTAAGCACTGTTGAAAATAATCCTTTGAATACAGCAATTAGAAGACATTGCTAAGAGTCATCTTTTATTAATAAGATTGGCACAGATTTCATGTCGTCTGTACACTTCATTAATGTTTTTTCAGTTAAGCTTGTTGGGTGAATGCCTTTGTTCTACTGCACTTATGCACAGGTTGGGGTTTCAAACGAAAACAATTCTGGCATTTATTCCGCATTTTATACAGCTAAGCTTCTATATTATGTGAATCTAAAATACTATTGTTGCCTTAAAAAATCACTGTTTTATTTTTAATTGTATAAACAATGATTTATTAAAATAACATGGTAGAAATTGAACTCACTAGTTATTTTTATGAAAATTTAATGCTTAAAGGAGAAAATATATATATATTTTTTGCTCTTGCTTCTGTTCAAAAATGGCTCTACATTGGTAGATTTCACCCACGTAGGCAAATATTTAAGAAGGCATTTAAAAATGCCAACAAATCTGATTGACAGAGTTAAAGTGATATATGTATTCTTTTTAATTTATTGAATTTAAAAACAATGATGCATAAGCTCATTCAGAGCACTAAGGAAGAGCTGGGATACAATATATGTAATGTACTTGACTGATTGCCTTTTCAGAGATAGAGCTTCACAAGCTTTTATGACCCATATCATAGAAGAAATGTATTTTCATTAGGAAACTTTCAGAATGGCTGCCAGTTTCCTTAGGGAACTCCCTGGATAATAAAATACTAAACATTTTGTTTAACAATTTGCTACCCAAAAGCTTCTGCAATGTGGAATTTTTGCCAACATAGAAAAGCTTTCAGGATGCATAGTGGAAAAGATTGTTGGTATTTAATTTACTGAACTGGAAAACACAAGAATAGCTTTTATGTTCCTGAAAGGTATTCTCAACAATATCTCTACAAATATCTTAAATTATATTACTATTCTGGTATTCCAAAATACACTAAATATCTTTAAATATAGGCGACAACAGTGTTATCTCTTATGGGCTCAGTAATATAATAATTATAAAATGAACAGTTTTTTGACAAACAAGAGATAGCTACAAGAGCTCCTCAAACATATTCCCAAGGCACCTAGGAGGTTATTTTGGTAGGCTGAAGGTTTCAGCCTAAATCACAAGAACCATTTCCCTTTCAGGGAAATCAGAACTAATTTACCTGACTAACTCCTTCAACTCAGGAAAGATGAAGTAGTTCTGAATTGACATGGAGAGAAGACTGTAGACTACTGAGTTTCCCTATTATTATTAAATATTAAAATATTAAAATAATTGCTTTGTGGATATGTTTTATTGGACATCATAAATTGAGTTCTTCATTTGGGCTAATGTCTTCCTTTCCCTTTGTACAGTACTAACCGATCCCATACATATCGAACGCTCGCCGCTAGGATGCATCTGAGCATACCTGTGCTCTTCTACCAGCCTTACCACAAGTCAACTGGGTTAGCAATTTAACCTACTAATGCCAGTTAAACTGCTGTTGTAACTATGTAATTTAGATATTATACAGTATAATACAATATGAGTTGGAAAAAGTTGTGGTAACCATTATTCCATATTAGTTGGAAAACCTAATGAATGATTCAAATTAGGTGTATGCCAGACAATTCTAAGGTAGTGAAAGGAAGATCATGAAAAATCCAAAATCCAGAGAGGTTCTGCATTCATTTTGCCAATAAAGGTCTTAATGTTCTTGCTTTACTTTTAGGAACCACAAACTAGATATCTTTGGTAATACATTACAATTATGGTTCGTGTGGGATTCCTGGGTGGCTCAGTGGGTTAAGCCTCTGCCTTCAGCTCAGGTCATGATCCCAGGGTTCTGGGATCGAGCCCCTCATTAGGTTCCTTGCTCAATGGGGAGCCTGTTTCTCCCTCTCCCTCTGCTGTTCCCCCTGCTTCTGTGCTCTCTCTCTCTGTCAAAGAAATAAATTAAAATTTTAAAAAAGAAATTTAAAAAAATTATAGTTTGTGTAAGAAAGACAGTTTGAGCTTTTGATCGCAGATGTTTACCCCTTCCCAAAAAAGTCTTTGGCCTGCCAATCTAAAGATTACTGATAAAGATAAGTATATAGATGTAAAGTTAAAACAATTGGCTATGTATATCTCTCTTTTGGGAATATCTGTTTTAAGTAACTTTTGATTAACCAGTCCACTTCACGTTTCTATCTCATTGGGATAGAAGGCTTTTATGATGTCGCCCAGATCTGCTGAAGCCTTTTGCTAGCCTGACAAAATTCTTACCTTAGATTCTTGACTTAGTCATCATTTGTCCCTTTGCAACTCGATACTTCATCTGCACCGGTTTCCCTAGTGATAATCTGTGTTAACATTACCATGCCCATGTGTATCCCCACATCAGGGCAGCTAAAACAGACCTAAACTCTGATGAGGGTTGTGTCTCTTAAGATGAAACAGATGGAGATGGAGGACCTTGCGAAGCTATGACTTGGCATAAAGCAGAGCTTAATAAATGTTGGTTGAGATAAATGCCTTTACACATCCCAGTGGACAGTGATTCCACTCATAATTTATTTTCCTTTGGAAATGTGACTGTTTCTGTAACTTTTTTTCTAAGTCTTACATTGTTGTACGAATGAGGTTTTTTTCTTTTTTTTTGCATCCTGTTATAAATTAAACAAATGTTGGCAAAGTCCAAGCATTATCCTACATATGAATTGTCATAATGATTTATATATCATTTATAAGTAAGTCTTATATTTTTATCATCTTAATCATAAATCCAGTGAATTGAATGGTTATTTTACTTAAGAACAATGGACAAAACTAAAAGAACAGATTCAAGTCACAAGTAAACAGCCTGACTTTAGGGAATTCATTTAATCTAAAAGTGTCAGTAACCTTATATTATAGATAATGCATTTTGTAAGTTTCAACACACTAGAGTGGCATAGAGTTATGGTGGATACTACACAGTTGCTCTGGGTAGGATAACTGTTTTGATTTAAAAAAAAAACTTCATTGTATCCTCCTGAAATGTGTAATGTGTAAATAACTTCATAATACCCTTCTATAGAAAAAATGCTTATCTTTACTTTTTAATTATAGTTTAACTTGGATGAGAATGCAGTTCTTGTTCAACTATAGACTAGCAGAGGGGCAATTGTTCTTTTTCAACTGTGTAGTCCCAAATAAGAGTGCTTCTTCCCTAGAACTATTTTTAATAATGCAGAATTTCATTGTGAACTAGAATACTGGATCGAGAATCATGGGACTTGGTTTCTATTTCTGATACTGTAACTAATTTGGTATTCTTTTAGGACAAGGCATTTAGCCTCTTTTTTAGTGTAGTTTTGCCAGCTGTAAATTGATATAAAAATGGCTTCTAGGATAGAATGTCTACCAAGTTACTTTTATTAAGGAAAATACGATTTTTTAAAAAAGTTATGAGTAAGAAAAAGAAGGTACACTCTACTTTAAGTAAATGACAAGATGCATGAATCTCATGCACTGCGATTGTAGCAAAAAGGTCTGTCAGGTATAGATAGAACTATGTTAATTATTAATTTCCATTTCCCTTCAGAAAAAACACTTAGAATAAACCTTTTAATTCCTTTTGAGGATATTTTAAAATGACAAAATATAAAAAGGTATCATTATTTTTCTCCTTTTTTACTTGAACAACATTTGCAAAGACCAAACTCCTTGAGGGATAGTGTGAGAATCACATGCTCAATCACATACCGTTCCAGCAAAGCTTGGCTGATGGTGTCTAGTCTTTATTGAAATTGGTCACAGTTAGAATTAAGAATGGAGGTTGTCTAAGTCAATTTCCAACCTGAGGTTCCCTCAAAGTTTGAAAATGTAATATGTCCGCTCATTCTTGCTTCTGATGTCTTTTCCTTGCTTACCTGTAGCATTAAATTTACCCTCAGAATGAGATTCTTCTGTGGAATGAAAACAAAGTTAGACCTCTCTGGAAACCAAGATTTAATAAATTAGATGTGCTGGTACTTTCCACCAATATTACTCACATTTTGACTCTTGCAATTGCTAATTCACTTTTTAAAAGGAGACAGTATTTACAGTCCCCACAACTAAAATTGTTAACGTAAGCCTAAATAATTCATCTAACATGTCTGTCATTTCCTATTTCTAACCACTCAGAAAATACTGCTCTTGTCAAACCTCAGCCTGCTGGAAGTAGCCCCATGAGAGTTCCAGAAGTGTCTTTGCAGAGCGGAGCAGAGGCAGAATGCTTCCTTCCTTTTCCCAGACGTTTGTAGTTATCAGACTCTGGGAAACTGAAGTCACCAAGTTGTATGTCAGAGATGAAAAAATTCTCAAATTAGTTCTGGGCTCCAGAGGGCATCTCAAGGACTTAATGTTATTAGTATATGTTTATCATTAGGCGGTCATCTCAAGTTTAGTACTGTAAATTTTAAAGAACAATAAGAAGGAGTCATTTTCTTCTGAGATGCTAAAATGCTAACATTAACCCACTGTCTACAAAAAGGAGAAGGGAAGGAGGGAAAAAGGAAATTCCTAGAAGAGAGGAATGGAGGACAAACAGTTCGCTGACTAAAATAAAATGCAAGTTAAGAGTTCTGGAGAAATAAAGAGGATTTATTCTCTTCAGCTTTCTTCAGACTGCACTGCCTACTTGAAATGTCCATCCTTCCTTGTACAGTTTAAAAGTATTGACAATGATTTACTCTCTGATGGAATCCCTGATGTTTGCATTCAATACGTATCAAAATCCATAAGGATCCCCTCCCTATCAATAGCAGGAATGGTGTTCTACGGAGTTTCTGGTGAGCCCAGAAAAGACATCAGGAACATTTTTTTTCCCCAAGTTGGTAAAAGAGAATCATAAATTTTTCTTTCCTCAGGCAAACTACAGGTATTTAGACTCAAATGTCGTCCACATGGACTTTCAAATACAGGTATATGTTCCCCTGCAAGTAAGCTAGAGTGGGCCAGTAGAAGCCATGCTATTTACCTACTTATTTAACTTGAGAGAAACAATGGTAATAAACTATTCCAGGAAAGCTTAGCTAGAATATTGTAGTATTTTTGACATATCAAATTAACTTTAAGTCTGTTATAAAATGGGTTGGAAATCTCAGGATATTGTCTCTTCCCTAGTAAATCTAGGACATTAATTCATATTTAACTCATACATTCACACACACAGACACTCATTCACACACACGCACTACACACATATTTCCAAAATGCGATTCATCTCTTCTAAAAAATAGTGGCAAATGATCAAAACAATTAGGATGAAACAGAAGACTTGGTGGTTCAGATCTGCTGTTATAAGCAATTATTTCCAGGAAAAGGGGACTTGGGAAAAAAATGGGAGAGGTAAAAAATAAAATACTTTTAAGTAAATGTGGAGAATGTCTGTGCATTCCAGACCTCAGAAATATATGACAAATGTGTAATGAGTTCTAATTCTCCCAAAGACCTAGTCGGAACTCCATTATTAGAAAAAATACAGAAGAGAGCATGAGGAAGGTTTTGATTGCTTCTGCAAATCTAGCTCATTTACTCCATTTCAAACTGAAAGTAAAAAGTATGAGTAATAGAGTCAAATTTTCCTATGTGGCAACTGAGTTATTATTTACTTGTAAATTATTTTTAATTTAACTCTTTTTGGTTAATTAGAATTCTAGCAGCAAATTCTTCATTGAGCAGTGGTGCAAGTAGTTAATAGTGGTCTAACATCATTTAATGGAGTTTTGTCTCATTTTGTAGCCATCCTCATTAGACAGTTTGGTGTAAGTCCTGACTACACGTTCTAAAAGATTTGTCTTATAATTTTTTCTTAGACCAAAAAATTGAGACCTTGACAAAAAAAGAGAGAGAGTGTGTGTGTGTGTGTGTGTGTGTGTGCGCGTGTGTGTGTGTGTGTGTAGCAGAGGGATTATGTCCTTGTGTTATTTATCCTCCCTGTGTATCATTTCCCATATTTGTGTAATGGGAGTAATAGTACAACCTACCTTATATGACATCTTGGAGACTTAAGCAGGATAATGATTGTAAACTGCCTCAGCTATAATGAGCGTACAATGAATTTAGGTAGTTCAGTTAATGTTACAATTAGAAGTGTTCATTAATATTAAAATATTTGAGTGCCTATTTGGTAGTAGACACTGGTATTGTAAAAGTTACTTTGTGTGTTCTCAGTAGTTCAGTCTCATAAATTATAATTGGTATATAATGGGTAATTTGCATGCCAAATAATTCTGCTAGAATTGACTAGAATGTCAAATGCAGGCAAACCTTTCTAGGAAATTTGTGAAGTATTATAGAAATAAAGTTAATGATATTTATCTTAGCTAGATGTAAGAAAGTTCTTAGCTTGAGTAAAGATTTCTCTTAAAAAAACACTGTTATGGGTAAAGGAAATGTCACACACACACACACACACACACACACACACACAGGAATGTTATTCAGCCTTAAAAAAGAAGGAAATCTCACCATTTAAGACAACATGGATAATTTTGGAAGGCATTGTGCTGAGTGAAATAGGCCAGATAGAGAAAGAGAAATACTGCGTAGTATTAATTACATGTGGAATTGAAAAAAAAAAAAAAGAAAATTTTAAAAGTCAAACTCAAAGAAACAGTAGAAAAGTGGTTGCCAAGAGATATGGGATAGGGAAAAGAGAAAAAAGTTGGTAAAAGGGTACAAACTTTCAGTGGTAAGGTAAATAAGGTCTGAGAACCTAACATACAACATAGTGACTATAGTTTGTAACACTGTGCTGTATAATTGAAATTTGCTAAGAGAGTAGAACTAAAATGTTCTCACCAAAAAAAAAAAAAAGTAAATATGTAAGACAGTGGTTGTGTTAATTAACCCAATGGTCGGGTGGGTGAATCTTTTCACAATGTGTACATGTATCAAATTATCACATTGTACATATTAGATATACTACAATTTTATTCATCAGTTATACCTCTAAAACTGAAAAAAAGAAAAAAAACATTAGTGTTCAAGATAAGTGCTTTGTTCTGTAGTTGCTTCTTGTGTCATCTGTTAAAAAAAGAGCTGTATACCATTTTGTCAGTAAAATGATTGTGTTTGTTAAACAGTTATCTTCTATATCCTTTTGATAAAAGCACAAGACCTTGGATTTTTGTCCAAAACTAAAATTAAAACATCAAACAATTGCCTTTATTTACATGAGATCTCATATTTCTTTTTGGTTGCAAATAAGTATTCTTCATTTTTTGTTAGCATCTAACAAACAGATGGACAAATGAAAAGAAACTTCCAGTTCTGCTTAAGAGACCCCGTGCCTGTTTTCTTTCTTATAGAGATGGAGCCATATTTCCTACCTTGTTTAAAGCAAGTTTCAGATGAAAAGCTCTCCAAAATGCAAGAGCCCCAGGCAGGAAGCCGATGTCGCAGTGAACACTTGTTTCATTACATTTGGACGTATCTAACGATCTCATAACTATGGTCAAAATAAACGAAAATACTTTTCTTTCTGTATTTCCTTCATTCTTTCCTGCTCTCGCAGTTCTCCCTTACTCTTTTTCATTTTTTTTTCATTTTTTAAATTTCATTTTTTCATTTTTCATTTTTTTTTTCTTTTTTAAATCCTTCTTTCTCCCGTCTCTACCTTTCTTCAGATAATGGCTATTATGGCTCAAAGACTAACATAGCACTTTACATCACCTGTATGTTTTGGAACTGGAATTTGGGAACACCATTTATTTCCTTTTTATTCCCAATTAAAAATGTCCTGGTATCTCACAAAGAGGTGGTTTTTCAAAGAAGCCTGGCCATGTACTGATTTGATTTTGTTTTTCAACGTTTATATTTTATTTGGGACTGCTGCACTTATTAGCACTGTTCAGATGTATACCGTCCATCCACACTGAGTTTGTTTTCAAGCTTAATTCAAGAACGCTGGAGTATATTCAGAGAAGATTTTGAAAAAACACCTGGTTTTGCTCTAGGGGACTGTACCACATTGGACCCGCCTCTGACAGTGGGGAAGTACTGAACGATTCTAGTATTGGTTTGAGATTTTACTATTTTCTTATATACTAGAGATGTTAATTACTGAAATAAGTTATACAACTCAGAATGATTACGTAGAAATTGGGTTAAAACCTAATGTGGCCAAGGGTGCTCGGGTGGTGCAGTTGGTTAAGCATCCAACTGTTGGTTTCAGCTCAGGTCATGATCTCAGGGTCCTGAGACCAGGCCCCACAGGGCCTCCCTGCTTATCACAGAGTCTGCTTGTCCCTCTCCCTCTCCATCTGCCCCCTCCACACTGGCCCCACCCCTTCGTGGCACATGTGACTGTGCGTGGTTTCTGTCTAAAATAAATAAATAAATAAATCTTAAAAACAAACAAACAAAAAACAACAACAAAAAGAACAGCTTATGTTGCCATAACTATAAGCCTTTGAACCAAAGGGTGAGGTGAACTGAGAACTATCTCAGGTTGCATGGCAGTTTCTTATACATCGGAATGTATGAAAATATAATAAATTTTTACTAGATTGTAAGGTGGTATATTTGCAGATTAAATGACCTTGACCACAAGATGGCCACATACATTGACCAAATTACTAACAAATACAATCAGTCAGTGTTCGTAAAAGAGCAACCATTCAAGGTATTTTCAATGGGAAGGAATTTAATGTAAGGAATTGGAGATCTATAGAATCTTTGGAAAGAAAGGGGGAGTGGAAGTCAGGGAAAACTACCACCAGTCCTCAAGAGTTCAAGAAACTGCATAATCCACAGGAAACCACTGCCTATGATCTCACCTGCCTGAAGAGCTGAAGGGAGCTTGATGCTTTCATATTAGGTGCAGTTTTCCTAAGTTGAATGCAAGAAAAAAGAAATCACAGAAAAATAGAGCTAAGTTGTTGCCACATTTATTCCCTTGAATTCTAGTTATAGCTGAACATCACAGAAAAGACTGAATACAATTTGCTTTATATTCCAATTATGTTTTCATTCATTAAAGAGATTGAGCTTAAATGCCATCAACATAAACATGACGGCTCTAAAATGTCCAAGTCTAAGATACATCTAATGGCAGTTTCTAGGGCCAATTTAGAAAATGAAGCTTCATCAGGAGACTGCAAGAAGGTTGTGCTGTAGGCTTCAGTAGCCATCAGAGAGATCAGTCCCATTAAGCTGGAAGCAAAGCAGTCTCTAGAATGGGGCTAAATGTTTGGAGTTGAAGGGATTTGAATACTTAGCCTGCTGCAAGATGTAGACGAACATGCTAGCAGAAGAATAGTCAGATGAAAGGTAAAACTTCCAAATGCTACTAAAAAATCAGAGATTCTTCTGTCCAAAATTCTTCCCGACCCCCTTCAGTTAAGTAATTAATGAGTTTACTTATTCAGCAAATATTAACAATGTCTACTATTAGCTAGCTAGAAAATCATTTTAAAAAAATCAGTTTGACATTGCCCCTTCTCCTGTCTCTCTGATCTGCCGACATCTAGGTGAAGTGAGGAAAGCTAAGGAAAATGGACATGGACATGATTTAAAGGACATGACACGTTTTCATTCTGAGGGACATAAAGCGTCATATTGAGGCAATTTGGAGTCACAGTTATAAACAGGAAATTCTGCCCACTAGAAAAGACATTTCTAAATATTGTTCCCATTTCTCTTTTTTCATTTTTATGGCAGTTACTTCATTTTATGGCCTTTTATGACTTTTTTATGGCACTAAAACTACAGAAGCTTTTTCAGCACATTACAATATTCGAAAACAGCCCTCATAGATTATTGAATTTTCAGAGTTGTTCGTAACTTAGAATGTATTCAGTTTAACCCTCAAATCATCTCTTTTCAATAGAAAGAAAAGCTATTACCACTATAAGTCATCTTGTCTCTGATGTCTTAACACCGTAAAAATCAATAGTCAGTAAAGGTGTGGTTTGCCTCTACATGTCTGGTTTACTCATGGGCACTATAGTTACATTACTTGAGAAACTGTTTTTCTCAGACACTATATGTCTTGTTGTTTTTTTTTTCTTCCTTTTAATTTTTGCTTTATAAGTGGCCAGGGGCTCTAATATTATGAATCATTCCAACGTTATTAATGGGACACTTCATGTTTAGAAGATGAAGCAGCACCTGGGAGATTGTGGAATCTTCTTCCCAGGAGAGGCAGTCACACTATTTGGTAGAGCTGGTATGCCAAGTGAGTCAGACCTCAGAAAACCAGAGACCAGCCCAAGGGACCTGAATTTTGGGGAATGTAACTATTCTGTTGCACTCATTTTAAATTCAGCTGCTCTCTTAGAACAAAGTGAAAATTTAGGCAGGAGTAACATTTTACGGGGCGCCTGGGTGGCTCAGTTGGTTAAGTGACTGCCTTCGGCTCAGGTCATGATCCTGGAGTCCCAGGATCGAGTCCCACATCGGGCTCCCAGCTCCATGGGGATTCTGCTTCTCCCTCTGACCTTCTCCCCTTTCATGTTCTCTCTCACTCTCTTTCTCTCTCAAATAAATAAATAAAATCTTTAAAAAAAAAAAAAGGAGTAACATTTTACAAAGAGTTCCGATATTTCAAACTGACTTGTATATGGAAGTGAGTTGGTTCATTTACTAGCCATGTAGCAGGATGGGCCTGTGGTAGTTCAAGTGTCAGGTAGTTCAAGTGTCAGTTCAAGTGTCAGTTCAAGAGTTGTGCACACACACAGTGTGCAGAGGCACAAAGAGAAGGCTGCTTCCCAGATGTTAACACTCATAGTCTCAACACACGCACGCATGTTCACCCTTTTGTGCTCAGGGGTAGTAGGGAAGCATCAGAGTTTCTCACTCTCCAGGGCCACGGAGTTTGCCCAGTGTAGACTGATGAATCCCAACGATGTTCCCTTTGTAAGTCATCAGAAAAAGCATATCTCAATAAACACTGAACACAAATTTCTTACCAATTTAGTAGTACAAGGGATCAGAACGCATTAAAATTGATTCAGAAACGTTTTTTTAAATGTGATGTGTCCCATTTCTGAGCATGGTGGTGGTTGTCAATTCACAGCTAATATGTATTAATTATAATAAAATTGTAGAATTGATGACAGAAATATCTAGAGAGGTAACATTTTGGCAGGATTAAAGAACAATTTTCCTGTTATTTTACATGATGTGGGAGAGGATTAAACAGATTACTTATGTTTTTCCTTTAAATTTAGTCTTGAAATCATGGTTACAGAAACAAAGATGTATTGAAAAAGAGTAGAAGTGACCAGTTTTCTTCTGTTTATTTTCATATCCAGATGCTGACATTTCACTTAAAAATAGCCTTCTATAAAATAACTAATAAATGATTAAGTAGAGATTATGGTTTCCATATTCTTTTAAAATACTAATGCTGATATTAACTCATAAATAACTGAATGCCATGTGATCTTTACAAAGAGAAGAGATATAAAATTGAAAAAGAGTAATAGTATGAGTGAAGGGAAACAAGAAATAGTAAATACAAAAAATAAAAAGATGGGAAGATAGAAATATAATTATGTTATGATAAATTTAGGTAATTCTTAAAAAGCAATGGCTTTCAGTTCTTCAAATCACAGTTTGAACTTTCTTCCTACATTTACCCAAATGAAATTAAGTAGGAAATCTTTAGTGACCTGTAGCACTTAGCATATATTTGGTGTTCTCAACCCATCATCTTTGCCTCTCCTCTCTAGCATGTGTATGTGTTTATACACATGTGTGCATACCTATGCATGTTCATATGTTTGTGTGTCTGTTGGTAGAGAATGCTTCAATATCAATATTCATTTTTATGCATGTGTTAAGCTCTGCCCATTCCCCAGGTTATACCTCTTGCCTAACCCCACTAATAAAGACAACTGAGTATCACCTGTGGGCTTAGCTGCCTCCCAATATCTAAGATCAGTTCTGAGTTTAGACAAGAGGAGAATCTCTCGTTCAACCTTCTGAGACTCATAGTCAAATTACTCTGGTCACTAGTTGTATGATGACTGTCAGGTAATTGTAATGGTGAGTTTATCTCACTTTCTACTTCTTGTGCCCAGCTCTGGCTTCTCCCCTAATTGCCTGTTGCTTAATCTTGGTTTAGTAGCCCCCAAGTACATTTGGAGATACCCTTCTGAGCACAGTCCACGTGCCCATGAAGCCAGCCCGGGAAGCATTCTTGATTGAAACCACCTCTACCTGATTCTCCTCCAGTCCTTCACTTCTCAAAATGGCAAACTTATCTATTCAACAGTTTAAACTGAAGACTTTTGTGTCATTCTTGAAACCTTTCTTTTCCTCATACTTAGGGGGCCCATAATCTAGGGACAGTCCCAGTTTACATTTGTGTCTCCAGCATAAATAATATGAGTCTTCATTTTCAAAGTGTTCTGACTTGGGTAAAAAATTATATGTTCACTCAATTCCATGGGACATTCCATATGACACATCAAAAGTCCTATTGGCATTACCTTCAAAATGTATCCAGTACCCATTCACTTCTCCCCATTTCCAAAACACCATCATAATCCATGTATTATTCTCTCTTACTTGTATCATGGAAACGGCCTTCAATCTGGTCTTCCTGCTTTTATAATTGCTCCATTATAGTCTATTCTCCACACAGGACCAAACTTATATCACTCTCTTGCTACAACATTCCGGTAGCTCCCTATCTGAGAATAAATCTTACCATCTTGTCATGCCCTAAAACAAAAGGCTAGAAGTGATCTTGCTTCTGTTTTTCTTTTTGTATTATGTGCTAATGCTCTTCTTACCCAGTTTTTTTTTCCCAGTTGTAGTGGACCTCGTGCTGTCTTGCAAACACATGGAACTCAACTCCCATCTTTGCAGTTATAATCCTCTCTGACTAGAGCTCTCTTCCCCAGCTCTTTGCTGGAATACGGCCCTGCTTTCATTCAGGTATTTCTCCACTCAACAATCAACTCATCTGAGAGAATTTCCTGGCCATTTTTTTTTTTAAAGATTTTATTTATTTATTTATTTATTTATTTATTTATTTATTTATTTGACAGAGAGAGAGAGACAGTGAGAGAGGGAACACAAGCAGGGGGAGTGTGAGAGGGAGAAGCAAGCTTCCCGCCGAGCAGGGAGCCCGATGCGGGGCTTGATCCCCGGACCCCAGGATCATGACCCGAGCCAAAGGCAGACGCCCAGTGACTGAGCCACCCGGTGCCCCATGGCCACTATTTTTTAGTGTAGCTGTCCTGATTCAGTTCAGCAAACAGAAATAACTGTAGGTATTTCAGGCAGAAAGGAGTTTAATCTGAAAATTAAGAGCTTCCTGAATCATTAAAAGGAAAGAAAATCAAGGCTCATCACTGGACCCCTGGCTTTGGGTCATGCCACTGCGGAGTTCAGGAAATATCTGATGCCAACGTTACTTTCACGGCTGCTGCCATGGCCACCTGACACCCAAGCAGACATTAGGTTGTGGACTCTGATGCCCAGCAGTGAACATGTTCACATCTACTAAAGTCTGCAATCGGTTGCCACCAGTCCAGGAAAATGGCCTCTATGTCCCTGAATCTTCCATATCTTATGCAAGGGCATCCCTCTGGTGGAACCTAAACTGCACTTAGTGAGCTAGCTAAAACGGAGTCCAGGAAATGCATTCCTTATTCTTCAAATCTAGTATAACTAGAGGACATAGAAGGGATAGGACTGGAGGCAGAGTACCAAGAGACTCTATTTAGCACAGGCCCCCCTGGGCCCTGTCACACTCTCTTCTTGCCTTGCTTTATTTTTCTCCAGAGCACTTATCACTACCTGAAATATTTATTTGTTTGCATGTTATTCTCTGTCTTTTCTAATAGAATCTAAAGTCCAGGATGGGGACTAGACAAATGTCTGTTGACTCAGAGAACAGTCAGTGCTTGAGAAATATGTGCTGAATGTATAAATGACTAAAGAACATGATCGATACATATCTCTTTTGGATCGATAGTCATATTCAAAATGTGAAAATAAATAGCATGCTCCATGTTATATAGGAACTATTATCAAAGGATGAGTCCATTGGATGGGAAAAGGGGAAGTCATTAAAAGTTAGATTAGTCAATTGAGGGGAAACTCAATTTCAGGTCGGCAAGATTTTGTGGGGGATGAAAACAATCAATTAGTCATACTTTTGTAACTGTAACTGGAAATCATGTTTACTTGTTTTAGAGAAGAGAAAGGAACAGCTCTCTGACATTGGAAATATTAGTAACTTTCCATTACTTTTTCTAACTCTCACTGCTCTCCAAGGGCTTGATCTGGTTTATGGGAACTGTGAAAATCCTGTGTATTCTAGCCTAGCTTTTTTTCTCTCACTCACAGGATCTGACCACTGTCAGGCCAAATGTTAGAAGCCAGTGGGGCCAAGCTCTGCCCCCACAGAGAGGAGCCTGCAACTGTCTAACTGTTGTGACCATGCCCGAGGAGTTAAGTTCAAGTCAGGTGCAAAGAAACAGAAAATTATTTAGACTTCAGGGATGAAACTATGTTCTTTAATAACAAAGCAGGTTTTTTACACTTAGTTGTCTATCGAGTCTATTGTAGCAGTTTCCAAACTTATATACACATAGGAATCACCTAAGAACTTTCAAATATACTGAGGCCTGAGTCACCTCTGGAAATGCTGATGTAATTGTTTCACAGTGCAAGCTGGAGAATTGGAATGTTTAAGAACTCCCAGGTGATTCTAATAATCAACTAAGATTGCATGCCATTGCTTTATGGAAAGGAGTGTTAATTAGTATCTTCAAAACCCAACCGATGGGGCACCTGGGTGGCTCAGTGGGCTAAAGCCTCTGCGTTCAGCTCAGGTCATGATCTCAGGGTCCTGGGATCGAGTCCCACATTGGGCTCTCTGCTCGGCGGGAAGCCTGCTTCCCCTTCTCTCTCTGCCTGCCTCTCTGCCTACTTGTGATCTCTCTCTCTGTGTATCAAATAAATAAATAAAATCTTAAAAAAAAAACCGAACAGATGGAAATTGATACGAGATTATTGTCTATCTTATGTTATGGGTTGAATTGTGTCCCCCACAAGATATATTGAAGTCCCAATTCCTGGTACCTATGAAGATGACCTTATTTGGAACTAGAGTCTGCACATGTAACCAAGTTAGGATGAGACCATTAGGGTGGGTAATCCAGCATGACTGGTGTCTGTAAGAGAACAGACACAGAAAATGAACTTTTGGGACTTCATCAAGATAAAAAGCTTCTGCACAGCAAAGGAAACAGTCAACAAAGCAAACAGGCAACCCACAGAATGGGAAAAGATATTCGCAAATGACACTACAGACAAAGGTCTGATATCTAAGATCTATAAAGAACTCCTCAAACTCAACTCTCAAAAAACAGATAATCAAGTCAAAAAGTGGGCAGAAGACATGAACAGACACTTCTCCAAAGAAGACATACAAATGGCTAACAGACACATGAAAAAATGTTCATCATTAGCCATCAGGGAGATTCAAATCAAAACCACACTGAGATACCACCTTACACCAGTTAGAATGGCCAAAATCAATAAGACGGTAAACAACAAATGTTG
>CM052899.1:55014613-55031304 GCA_028534135.1 Potos flavus
CCCAATGTTCATAGCAGCAATGGCCACAATTGCCAAACTATGGAAAGAGCCAAGATGCCCTTCAACAGATGAATGGATCAAGAAGATATGGTCCATGTATACAATGGAATATTATGCTTCCATCAGAAAGGATGAATACCCAACTTTTATTTTAACATGGACTGGACTGGAAGAGATTATGTTGAGTGAAATAAGCCAAGCGGAGAGAGTCAATTACCATATGGTCTCACTTACGTGTGGAGCATAAGGAAAACATGGAGGACATTGGGAGAGGGAAGGGAAGGATGAATTGGAGGAAATCAGAGGGGTGAAGAACCATGAGAGACTGTGAACTCAGAGCAACGGACTGAGGGTTTTGGAGGGGAGGGGGGTAGGGGGATGGGCGAGCCTGGTGGTGGGTATTGAGGAGGGCATGTATTGCATGGAGCACTGGGTGTGGTACATAAACAATGAATCTTGTAACACTGAAAAAATAAAATAAGTATTTGAAAAAAGAAAGAAAATACATAAAAAAAGAAAAAATAAGAGAAGAGACACAGAAAGGAGATTGCCATGTGAAGACAGAAGCAAATACTGGAGTTCTACTGTCACAAGCCAACCAATGCCTGGTCTATGGAAAACTGAAGGAGGAAAGGAAGGATCCTCCCTTAGTGCCTTTGGGAGGGAGGTCTCTGGGTGGACTTCTAGCTTCCAGAACTGTGAGAAAATAGTTGTTTTCTATAGTTTTAAGCTACCCAATTTGGGCACTTTGTTATGAAAGCCCTAAGAAACTAATACAAGTTTTTTGAAAGCGCTTTTTCAAAAACACTTTTCACTTTCAAAGACTAGCACACGCTTAGAGATCTTATAATTCCAAGTACAGCCTTGAAGCAGGCTGTTGGATATTGCTAAACTCTTCACTAACCAGAACCCTCTTGTCATCTAGAGTCTACTGTAGTTATTCCTCTGAGACTGCGCTTGCAAAATCCCCTGAGCTCTCACTAAAGAAGTTATCATACTGCATCCCTTGCAAGAAAAATGGACACTTGAAAAGGGACTCAATTAATAATCCATACTCAAATATATACTAATTGCCTTTTCCCAAGTCCATCAAAACTATTAAATTCCTAATAATAGTGACCCCTATAAATCTAGGTAGTTATTTTGTATTGATATATATACTCAGATGTCACTTCTATAAAATAAATCTGCCCCCATTAGAATTTCTGCTATCTAAGCACATGTTATATATGTGCCCTCTTCCTGCCTACTGGGTGATTGGACCCAAGCATCCATATGATCCAATGAAAACTTGCTTAGATTAGCCTATGAAGTATTTTGCATGATGAGACATAGAAAGAGAATCTGAATGTGTTAAATTACCTTGAGATAATCTGAACTGAAGAAACAGGGACAGGAGAGAGACCATAAAAAACCCTCCATTTCTGAATTTGGCTTCCTTAATTCTAGTTCTAGACTATCTGTAACTTTCAATAGACTGTTTTAAGATAGTATAAGCCTCCATTTGAAACCAAAGACCCAAATTAGAATATTGTATGTGTGGCAGGTCATTTACTTAAATGTAATCTACTAAAGTTTATGCATATGCAAGGTCAGTGCCCTTGAGGATTTCAAAAATGTAATTAACTAGCTGTGGTATACCTGGGAGAATTTCTTCCTATTTCCAAAGTATATTATAATAGTCTCATTATTATATGAGATATATATGTCTCATTATTATATGAGATATATAGATAGATAGATAGATAGATAGATAGATAGATAGATAGATAGATCTCATATATATATGAGATGGGCCATGGGTACAATTCCAGCCACAGCGATATTTGATTGGTTTATTCTATATTTTAAACTGGACATTTGTACATAAAAAATCTGGATTTTGTCTTCTCTTAAACATTTAGGCCTGAGAACAATATGCTAACATTCTTGTGGGAAAACGGTTTCCTGGATTAAAATAGAGGCTATCTGTTTTGCATGGTGCTTGTATTTCCCAGTTTGCTATAGTGTATCTGAGTGTCAGTTTCCCCTCGCAATTGGTTTTGCCCTATTTGTCTTATAGTACAGAGGCCTGAATTCATGTGTATGTTAGGGGTGTGGCTATGAATGTTCCTGAAACAAAACAAAGACAGACATTTTTTCCTATTGTTAGAGTTAAGAATATTTTTGTATACTAACATGAAGGTAAAGTATGCTTTATTTTTACTTTACTCTTACTTTTTAATTACATTAAAATGTAATCTATGAAAGAGTTAAGAAAGCTTGAGAAGGATCGGTGTTAATACGTCTTTATTTTTAATTTTTTTAAAGATTTTATTTATCTATTTGTTAGAGAGGGGGGAGAGTGAGCACATAAGCCAGGGGAGTGGCAGGTAGAGGGAGAAGCAGACTCCCTGCTGATTGAGAAGCCCTCAAGCAGGACTCGAATCCCAGGAACCTGGGATCATAACTTGAGCCAAAGGCAGACACTTAACCAACTGAGCCACCCAGGCATCCCGAATACTTCTTTAAATGTCTGGTTGAATTCACCAGTGAAACTATCTGGTCCCGGACTTTTCTTCGTTGGGAGATTTTTGTTTATTGATTCAATCTCCTTATTTGTTTTTGGTCTCTTCAGATTTTCTATTTTTTTCATGCTTCAGTCTTGGTAAATTGTGCATTTCTAGAAATGTATCTCTTGTCTGCAGGCAATTGTCTAAAACAGTGTTTTCCAGGGGCTGGAGCCAGTTCATAGGGCACTGCAGGGTCCCGAGCTGGGACTGAGGTCTATCAGCCTATTACCCAATGCACAGGTCCTCCTGGACCCCCTGGCATGTGATACTACATCCCATACCTTCCACAAAGGCACTTTTGTCATGGATGGATGCCAAATATTTGTTGTTGAGGGGAGACAAAAACAAGGGATGTCTCATACTCCCATGATGCTGAAATCACCTCCTGGAGCTGTATTGAAATTATCCTTTTTTTTTTTTTTAAGATTTTATTTACTTATTTGACAGAGAGAGAGAGAGAGCACAAGCAGGTAGAGTGGCAGGCAGAGCAGGTAGAGGGAGAAGCAGGCTCTCCACTGAGCAGGGAGCCCTATGCGGGACTCAATCCCAGGACCTTGAGATCATAACTTGAGCTGAAGGCGGATGCTTAACTGACTGGGCCACCCAGGTGCCCCTGAAATCATCCATTCCTTAAAGGTTAGCTAAAGCTTGACTCTTAAGTCACTTGGTCCTTGTGAGCATTGTAATGGATACCTGATACTAGATGAATTCTAGTTTCCCAGTTATTTTTTGTATTAATTCTTATCATTTATAGTTTATTAGGAAATCAACCATTTCCTCTAGATTTAAAAATTTTTGCTTGAGTTACATTTCTAAACTTATATTATTTCATTCTGTCTCAACTTTTGTGTCATAAGCTTATCATATTAATGAGATTTTACTATTTTATTTATTACCTATTTATTTTCCTATTTAATTAAATTCAGTTTGATAGGCATTCATAAACATTTACCTCTTTGATATGGGTTCATTTTTTTCTAAATTTTTAG
Source organism: Potos flavus (assembly GCA_028534135.1). Taxonomy (NCBI): domain Eukaryota; kingdom Metazoa; phylum Chordata; class Mammalia; order Carnivora; family Procyonidae; genus Potos; species Potos flavus. The sequence goes on from CM052899.1 coordinate 55,018,155, forward strand.
TTAATTTAGATAAATACTTGTTTTTTTCTCTTGATCTCATTATCAAAGACATCACAGGTTGCACATTTTTACTAGGTATAGATTGTTCTGTCTCAATAGTTGTATTTTCCTTTTCATTTCTCCTTATATAATTTGTAAACTATATTTTTACTTCTTTCCTGGTCTAAGGATTATCTTAGCAACATATTTATGAAGTTTTTAGTAGTTAAACCAGTAATTTTAAAATTATTTATTTTTAATCCATCAGGATCCTGACTAATAATGTGTATGTCCGTCTATCTATCATCTATGTATCTATGTATCTATCTATCATCTGTTAGCTATCTGTCATCTATCTATCTATCTATCTATCTATCTATCTATCTATGTATCTATCTATCTCTCTATCTCTCTATCTATCATCTCTCTCTATGAATCTATCTATGGGTTCAGGTACATATTAAAATTGTGTGCATTTGAATAAACTTATTTATATATCTACTCAATCAAGTCAATTTATGGGATTATTCTACTTGTTTTTGTCTATCCTCAGTTTTTTTTTTTACACTAAATCAAAACAAGGCTCCTTTTGTTGTGTTTTCTAAGTCTCTCCTTGTATTCGCAATCATTTTGTCTTACGTACTTAGCAGGCAAGTTTTAGTGTGTGTAAGTTTATGACTATTGTGATTTCATACATTGGGTCTTTTGTGGCTAATTCTGTTTTGTTTTTTCTTTCAGTTTTTTTCTTTTATAGCTTAAATTGTACTCAACCTCAGATTGACACCCCCTAGTTCTTTTTTGTGTGTTCATTTCTTTGATTCTTTTGGCCCGTCACTTTATTTTGAAACTCTCCCTAAAGAAACTTTAGAGTTTCTTGAACACAGCATTTTGCTGGGGTTTATTTTTAGTCATCCCTGTAAACAGCATATTTTTGTTCAGACTCATTATGTTTACCATGCGGTTAATACACTTGTTTTTCTTCCAACTTACTTGTGCTTAGTTTTAATTTTATATTTTGTTTTCCTTTTTCCCTTGTTTTCTAAATGTGAGCAAGTTTCTATTTATTTCATTTTCTTTCCTTGTTAATTTAGAAACTTAATTGTATGGCTCCATTCTATAAATGCTTATAATTCTTTTTCCTATTATCATAATCAAAAATATATTTTAAATACTATTATTTAGCAACAAGATAACGTGATTTTCATCCAAGAAGATGCACCACTAATCCCTTACTTATCCTGTCTTTTTGTTTTAGATTAATAGAATTCCCTTTAAAGAATGTTTCTCCTCTTTTAGAAGGAGTTATTTGTACTTATTTTCACATTCCCCAAACATCTTTATCCACTTATACTTAATTTTATAAATATTACCACCTGAAATGGTGTTTTTCATAAATATGACCACCCAAAATATTGTTTGTCCTAAATATATTTCTTTTGCCCTAATGAGTAAATGCATCTCAAGTGAACACATCTCTCTCTCTCTCTTTTTTTTTTATTAACATATAATGTATTAATTGTTTCAGGGGTACAGGTCTGGGATTCATCAGTCTTACACGAGTCACAGCACTCACCATAGCACATACTTTCCCAGTGTCCATCACCCAAATACATATCTCTTGATCCTAATCTTCTTTCAGAAATTGGTAGATGTAGGGCACCTGGCTGGCTTAGTTGGTAGAACATGCAACTCTTGTTCTCAGGGTTGTAAGTTTGAACCTCATGTTGCATGTGGAGCCTACTTAAAAAAAAAAAAAGAAATTAGTAGATGCTATTTTACTACCTTCTATTGTTCAGTGCTACAGATGAGAAAATAAGAATATTTTTTATTTATAGGTAATTTTATTTTTTTGGTCTGCAACTTTGCAATTCCTTCTAAATCTTAATGTTCGGGCATTTAACCATCTATGCAGAAGTATGCATCTTTTCCTACCAGTTCTGACTGGCATCGAGTGAGAACTGCAATCTGTTTTCTTTCTTTATTTCAAGGGAAAAAATATTTAGTTACTTTTTTCTCCTCTATCGATTCCTTTTTATTTTCCTGAAACTTTATTGTTTACATGCTATGCTTTCTGGATCTTACATTCTAATCACTTACCTTTTCTGTCATGATTTTTAGCTCTTCATATTTTTGCACAATGCTTTGAAGGAAGACTTGAATTTAGTCTTCTGAATTATTTATTCAGATCTCAAGAGTGACCAGAATCTTCAAATTGTCGACCAAATTGTTTGGTTGGAAAATTGTGCTGTGTTTTATATTTCCAAAATGTCTCTTTTGGGCTGAATCTCCGTAAGTGCTCTTACTATTTTCGTTCAAGTTATTATCTCTTTCTAGCAGCTCTAATTTCCTGGCACGGATTCTATTTCTTTTGTTCGATAATGTTCTCTGCGGCTTCTGGGCCCCTTTAAATAGGCTATTATATTTTTCTGTTGGCTCATTGGGGTCATATCCAGCTGATGGAGAACCCTGAGTGACAGCAGTTAGACATAATGACATACTATCCTTCCCTTGGCCTGACAATGTAGAAGATTTGCATCTTAAGGAAGCCTGCTTCCATTCTTGTCCCCCTCACTCAGGGGTAGGGAGGGCTCAGTCAATTTATTTGGCTCCTTTTTTTTTTGGTATCAAAAATATCTGGGGTGCCTGGCTGGCTCAGTGGATTACGGGTCTGCCTTCGGCTCAGGTCATGATACCAAGCTCCTGGGATAGAGCCTCGCATTGGGCTCCCTGCTTAGTGGGAAGCCTGCTTCTCCCTCTCCCTCTGCCCCCCGCCATACCCCCCCGCCACTTGTGCTTGCTCTCTCTCATTCTGTTGCTCTCAAATAAATAAATAAAATCTAAAAAAAAAAGAAAATCAGTCATACTGATGCTCCAAGGGATCCACTGAATTTCTATAGGCAAAACTTTTCTCAGGATCTGTCATTTCCTGCTTTCTATTTCTTACCCAGGAGACCCTGGTCCTGGTCTAGAAGCTACCCTAGGCCAGGAGTGAAAAAGCTCTGCTTGTCTCTGTCACCCTTCCTACAAAATCCAAACCTGCATTCACACCCAGCTTCCCATAGTCACTAGCATCTAGCCCAGAAGAAGCAAGCAGGTTAGAGCTGAGATGGAGAGAAACATCACTGTGCTCAGAAATCTTCTCCCCACACTCAGCCATATCTGAAGCAATACAGCGAGCATGCATCATCAGCTAACTATACTATACTATACTATCTGTTTATCTATCTATATTTGAAACATAGGAATAGGTAGAGAGAAAAGCATTTCTCTTTCTCAGCTCAGAAGGGATAAAACAATACTAATCCTCATATAGCAATTAATATTTTTCAGACATTATTCTAAGAGCTTTGCCCATCTTTGATGTATTCTTAACAAAAACCCTGCAAAGCAAACTCCATCAACATCCCCAGATTACCAATATTTATATATTCATCATGTCTAATGCATCACTGAAAACTGATGTTTCCTTGTTGATTTTCTGTCTGGATGATCTGTCCATTGATGGAAGTGGGGTATTAAAAGTCTGCACTATTATTGTATTGCTATCAGTTTCTCCCTGTCTGTGAATATTTGCTTTATGTGTTTAGGTGCTCCCATGTTGGGTGCATAGATGTTTATAAATGTTATATTATCAGGGCTCCTGGGTGGCTCAGTGGGTTAAGCCTCTGCCTTCAGCCCAGGTCATGATCTCAGGGTCCTGGGATGGAGCCCCATATCGGGCTCTCTGCTCAGCGGGGAGCCTGCTTCCCCCTCTCTCTGCCTACCTCTCTGCCTACTTGTGATCTCTCTCTGTCAAATAAATAAATAAAATCTTAAAAATAAATAAATAAATAAATAAATAAATAAATAAATAAATAAATAAAAATAAATGTTATATTATCTCATCAGATTGATCCCTTTATTATTATGTAATGCCTTTCTTTGTCTTTTATTATAATCTATCTTTTTTTTAGTATAATCTATCTTTTAAAATTCTATTTTATCTGATATAATATAGCTATATCAACTTTCTTTTCATTTCCATTTGCATAGAGTATCTTTATATATCCTTTCACTCTCAGTCTGTTTGTGTCCTCATATCTGAAATGAATCTCTTTAGGCAACATATAAATGAATCTTGTGTTTTTATCTACTCAGCCACTCTATGTCTTTTGATTGGAGAATTTAATCCATTTACATTTAAAGTAATTATTGATAGGTATGTGCTTATTGCCTTTTTGTCCATTGTTTTCCACCTGTTTTTGCAATTTCTCTGTTTCTTTTCTCTTCTCTTGCTCTATCCCCTTGTGATTTGATGACTTTCTATAGTGTTATGTTTATATTCCATTCTCATTACCTTTTGTGTAGCTACTATAGGTTTTTGCTTTGTGGTTACCATGAGGTTCATATATAATAGCCTCCCTATATAACAATCTGTTTTAAGTTGATAGCAACTTAAATTTGAATGCATTCTAAATCTTCTAAATTTTTACTTTTGCTCCACCACATTTTATGTTTCTGATATTGTATTTTACATCTTTTTATTTTGCATATCCCTTAACTAATTATTGTAGTTATAATTAATTTCCTACTTTTGTCTTTGAACCTTCACACTAGATCTATAAGTAATTAATTCACTACCTTTACTATATATTTGCCTTTGCCAGTGAAATTTTTGCTTTCATATGTTTTCTTGTTACTAATTACTTTTTTTTCTTTTTTGCTTAAAGAAATCGCTTTAACATTTCTCGTAAGATTGACTTAGTGGTGATGAACTCCTTTAGTTTTTGCTTATCCAGAACCTTTATCTGTTCTTTGATTCTGAATGATAGCCTTGCTGGGTAGAGTATTCCTAAAAGTTTTTTTCCTTTTAGCACTTTGAGCATATCATGCCATTCCCTTCTGGCCTATGACATTTTTGCTGAAAGATCAGTTGATACTCATGTGGGTTCCCTTATGAGGATACATAAAAAGTTGTTTTTCTCTTGCTGCTTAAGAATCTTTTTCTTTAATTTTTGACATTTTAATTACAATGTATCCTGATGTGGATCTCTTTGAGTCCAACTTATTTGGACTCTATGGGCTTCCTGGATCTGGTTGTATGTTTCTTTCCACAGGACAGGGAAGTTTTCAGTCATTTTTTTCTTCAAATAAGTTTTCTGCCTCTTTCTCTCTCTCTTCTCCTTCTGGTAGCCCTATAATGTGAATGTTATTCTTTTTGATAGCATTGTCCTATAGGTCTCTTTAGCTATCTGTATGTTTTAAATTTTTTTTTTTCTTTTTGCTCCTCTGTTTTGATAGATTTCACTGTCCTGTCTTCCATGTCACTGATCCATCCTTCTGCTTTATCTAGTCTACTGTTGAACCCCCCTAGTATATTTTTCAGTTCAGTTATTGTATTCTTCAGTTTGTTTGGTACTTTCTTATATATTTTTTTGTCTATGTTGAAGTTCTCAGTATGTTTATCCATCCTTCTCCCAAGTTTGGTGGGCATTTTCATAACCATTACTTTGAACTCTTTAGCAGATAGATTACTTATCTCCATTTCATTGAGGTCTTTTTTGAAGTTTTATTTTGTTCTTTCTTTTGGAACATAGTCTTCTGTTTCCTCATTTTGCTTGACTCTCTGTGTTTATTTCTTATTATTACGTGAAACAGCTACCTCTACCAGTCTTGAAGGAGTAGGTTTGTGTAGGTGATGAAACTTATTTTTCAACCTTGCCCTACCTCTTGGTTGCCTTTGTGATTGTCTAAGTAGACTGATTTATTCTTGACAATTCCCAATTGTTGAGGTAGTACCAAGGCCTGCCAGTGTTTCTAAGGGAGTGATGTTAGTACCTAGTTTCAGGGTGATTGGAAACCAGATACTAAAGCAGTAGTTTTTACATACATAAATATATATAGTCCTGTGGGACTCCACAGTTTTAAACCCTACTGACCTCTGGGCCAAAGAAATCTGGAGGTGTCCCCTGGCCAACATTTGCAAGAACTGGGGTTTCAGACAAGTGTATTAGCTCCTGAGATGTATCACTGAGCTTTGATATGCATGCCCAAGGCTAAAGGAGGTTGCAAAGATCGTGTCTTCCCGCCTATGTTCTGCAAGGGCACCCCTGTAGCCTCCAGATATGTGGCAAACCTGAATCCTGTCTTTCAGGTTAAAGTTCTAGGTCATGGAAATGTCCTTTTTCACAAGCAGACTGAGGGTGAGTTTTACTCTGCTGTCTGTCCAGTAATCTGGGTGTGGTAACCTGCCCTGAACTGTCTTTCTACTGTTGCAGTCCCATGGCTCCCAGGAACCCAAGCATCCTTGGCCACCAGAACCAGGAAATCAAGAAGCATCCTCTGTGTGGACTGCACTCATCTGCCAGCTTTAGTAAGGCTTGGGAGGAGTGTTGAAGGTGGGCCATGTCCATAGTTTTAGAAGCAGAGGAAGAATACTTGGCAGGACATGCCAGTGGCCTTAACAAGGCAGGGGAAGATTGCTGGGTGCAGGGCATGCTCGTGGCTTTACTGATGTGGAAATGTGCTGGGGGTTGGACATGTCTGTGGCTTAAGCAATGTTTGGGAAAGAGTACTGGGAATAGAGCATGCCCAAGACTTTAGCAATGTAGGAGAGGAGCATTAAGGATGGGGCACATCTGAAGCATCAGCAAGGCTGTGTCCACACACACTCAAATGTGCTAGCAAGGTAGATGGAGTGCAAAAATTACACTTATCAGTGCCTCTGTCCCCAAAGAAAGTCCCATCGGGTCCCTGTACCTCTGGCAGAAGCTTTAAAATTAGCAAATGTGTATCCTTCACATATAATTCAGTCACCAAGGGTGGGGTTTTTGGTGAGACTAGGTCTCTGCCTCTCCCAACCATCTTGATGTAGTCTTTTTATCCCTTGTTTTGGAGGGAGCTGGTCAGCTAGTTTTCTTTTTTCAGTAGGAAAAATTCCATATGTAGCTGTAGATGTATGTTTGTAAGAGATAATAAGTTTAGGGTCTTCCTATCCTACCATCTCGGACTGCCCCCTCATTTTATAATTTCAGAGTCTGCAGCAAATTAGAAAAGATCTTTCTAGTGCCCTTCTAATCACATTACCTACTCCACTTATGATCTTATTTATATGCATGTATTTTGTTTGCCTTGTCTAATATTTCATTCTCAGACTGCTGGACCCTTAAATGAGTTATTATCTTTTCTATTAGCTCATTGATTTAAGTCTGGTTGTTGGAGGACGATTAGTGGCCACAGTCACACAAATGATGGAAAATGGCATGCTCTTTGCCTCTGTGACCAGCAGTATAAAAGCCACTGCACAGCTGTCCTGTTGATTCCAGAAGAAAGAGTTCATGGAATAGTTTTATGTATAATGAAAAAAATATGGAACTTGAGGATAAATATTGCTTGGCAGAAAGGAGAAGAAAAAACTGTTGTAGTAAAGACAGCTGGCCTGTAACAGTAAATATTTATATAAATTTTTGAGGTTTACAAAGCACTTTCCAATGCTCATTTAATCTTTTCTACATTTTTGCTAATGTATTTGTATTTGTATTCCCACTTCACAAGTGAGATAGCAGGCTTAGATTAAACAACTCATAAGTGACAGAGGTAGAACAAATCTGTTTTTAGGTTCTAAATATCATGCTCTACCAGCATCTTTATTGTTTTTATTGGAAAAGAAGTAGAGAATCATGATGGAGGTGAATAAAGAGACTCTACGGGGACAGGGACAGGGCAGGGAAAAACAATTTTCCTTCCTGCAGAAAAATGCAATTTTCTTCACTGTAAGGAAAAGAAAATTAATGGAATTCTTTAAAAGGTTGTTCTTCATCTATCTGTTCATTTTTTAAACAGATACTTATTGAGAACTTATGTGTCAGATGTTGCAACTGGAGACACAGCAGTGAACAAAAGATCTCTGTTCTCATGAAGTGTATATTTGGGGGAGATGGGCAATGAAAAAGATAAACAAAATATATAGCATATTAATCAGTGATAAGAACCAAGGAGAAAAAAGCAGAGGAAGAGGATATAAAGTGACAAGGTATTCATTTAAGATTTTAGAAAGAGTGGAGGCACCTGGTGGCTCAGTCAGTTAAGTATTCAACTCATGGTTTCAGCTCCGGTTGTGATCTCAGGGTTGTGAGATTGAGCCCCATGTCAGGCTCCATGCTGGGCATTGCCGACCCCTGCTCCCAATCTCTATTGCAGCTGACTTGTTTGTGCCTCATTCTTCTCCCGTGCGCCGTCAGGAAGCGGCAAGCAATGTCCCAGACAAAAGGTTTGTGGGGTTTTTTTAATTTTTTAAATTTATTTATTTGACAGAGAGAGAGAGAGAGAGATCATAAGTAGGCAGAGAGGCAGCCAGAGAGAGGGGGGGAAGCAGGCTCCCTGCTGAGCAGAGAGCCCAATGCGGGGCTCGATCCCAGGACCCTGAGATCATGACCTGAGCCAAAGGCAGAGGCTTTAACCCACTTAGCCACCCAGGTGCCCCCAGACAAAAGGTTTTTTTATGACTTTCTGTGTAAGGAGCTTGTATGTGAAAAACTGTAGCTTCCAGTGCTGTTAGAATATTAAGTTGGATAAAATGAATCACTATATTGTTTTGTGGAATGGTCTTTGTAATGCCAGAAATACAGAAGTAATAGAAATATGAAAGTTAAATTTATCACCTTCTGCTATACTAGGAGAGAGTTAACACCCACATTTTACTTCCTGCAATCACTGGATACCCATATTTACCTTCTGAAACACTCAGACAGTCTATAGCTAAAATATATCTGCTGTCCTCTTTTAGGGCTTTTGAAGCAGTTTACAAAAAGAGGTAGCTGTTCTTGATATTTGAGGGGGCTCACTAAATAAGTAACAGTCCCTTTTTCCTAGCACCCGAATTTGGAAGCAAATGACATAGGGGTCAAAAATACCAGCTTCATTGGGGCGCCTGGATGGCTCAGTGGGTTAAAGCCTCTGCCTTTGGCTCAGGTCATGATCCCAGGACCCTGGGATTGAGCTCTGCATCGGGCTCTCTGCTCAGCAGGGAGCCTGTTTCCCTCTCTCTCTGCCTGCCTCTCTGCCTACTTGTGATCTCTCTCTCTGTCAAATAAATAAAATAAAAATCTTTATAAAAGTACCAGCTTCATTACTGAGAAGCGAAGCTGTGTGGACAATACAGCCCAGATTTACAGACAAGTGTTTTTGCTACTGTTGCTCCAACGCATTAAATTTATCCCCTCAAACTATAGGACTGTCTGCCCTCCTGAGCTTACCACATGGCTGAGAGCAAATAACAAATTAACCTCTCTGAAGACAAATGGACCCCTTAAAGAAGGGCCAGATTCAGGGCCACCGAATAGAATACAGTATAAATGGTATTTCCACAGAGTTGTGAAAACAGTACTCCTGTCCTGAGTAAAACATTCTCTTAACTTCCTTTGAGAACCTGTGAGATTTCAGGTGAAGAGTGAGAACCAGAAGAAAGAGGCTAGAGGGTTACTGTAATGGAGTTCCTTCCATATGGAAACATCAGTACAGGGAGGATTAGAGTTCCTTCCTAAAGGTTTCATTTATTCTAGCAACATTTTCTCACATTACCATTAGTGGAGAGATAGAGAAAGACTTCTTACTTACTCTTGAAATTAATTTGATCTTAGTTTTAACATCATTCAGTCAATTCAAGAAGAAAGAAGATGTGCAAAGATACTTGTAAAAAAAGAGATTATTAATATTACCCACCAAATGTTAAGTGAGTGTCAAAAAATGTGCCCAGCATTGTAGTGTACTAGCTTCCAAGGATACTATAGAATCAGACATAACATTTATTTTCAAAAAAGTTATAATTCAGTAGTTTAGATAATAATAATAAACATGAAACAATAGTGAATAATACAACACAGAATATTAGCTGTCATTGAGTATAACAAACTAAAGGCACCATAGAGATTGAGGACAGCAGGACATATTATAGAAAGCCATGGCCTGGGAAGCAAGAGACCAGGATCCCTGTTTTAATAAAATCTGAGAAATTCTCAGCAAGTCTTACTTAATCTCTTTAGGTTTCAACTTCCTATTCTATAAGATGAAGGGTTTGACTATAACATGGTCTATATTAAAAGTTCACGTCTTTCCAATATAATAGTACCAAAATAATGTTTGAAAATTTAAAGTTTCAATGAATTAAGTCTCACATCTTTTGTTTTCCATATCAGATACTATAAGAGAAAAAAGGAAAAGAAAATGTAAATTGGTAGAAAGGTAATAAAGAAATAGACAAATAAATATGACTCATCAAAGAAACTAAGGAGGAAGTCCAATCATAAATATTTAAAAGGCCCAAATAACATTTGTTAAAAGAACGGTGATGAAGAGTTGTGTATTTGATGTCTCTGCACTTCACCTTATGAAAGGAAATGCATCAATTACTCTGCAGAACGGTGTGCAAGACCTTTCCTACAGTGTAACTTCATATAAACTAGGCTGCGAGGTAGAATCTGATAAAAGGATTTTTGGCCTGACCCTGGAATGCTAATGCTTCAACAGATTGAAGTGTTGTCTTTACTGTATACCCCTTAATAAGAAGTGATAGAAAAGACAGAAAAATACTCTTTCTTCTCATGTCCTCCAATTTCTCTAGCACTGCTTTATATCTTATGGAATGAGGAAATAAAAATTTGGGTTTTTTTATTGGTAAAGAAAAATAGGCAGACAAAATTTTAAAAAGGTTATGTTTTAGGCGATCTTGAGAATCACTGAGAAAGGGCTGCTGTACCTGAACTTGCTAATATAGGCCAGGGGGACCCTACCATACCCTGACCGATCTGGGGAGAAAGAATCCCTTACTGGTTTTGCACACCACCTTGCCAACATCTCTGAGACCAGCCTCAAAATGGAGAAGGTATATGTGAATTGTGAGCACTTGAGGGAACCAGGGGAAAAGCGGGCAGAAGTCCTCTCTCTAAACGAACCCAATACCTTCTTTGTGTTTTGGTTGTAAATCTACTCCAAAATATTTTGTAATATTTTTGCAATAATTTTTGCAATATTTTGGATTGCTTGTGAGCTCCTGTTTAAAATCAAGAGAGTCAATATTTCTAACTTAATTTCATGTAAGGTAGTAAGAAATACCCAGCCAACCAACCATGATTCAGATTTTCTCTTCAAATGTGAAGAGAATCAGTTTCTTAAAATTCCTTTATGCTTTCAGAGACTATCAGTGGGACAGTTTGCTGCCAATGGATTTCACTTTTATATGAAAGAAAAACTTCAGTTTCAATTTTCTGTTGGTGTATATGTCTTAAGTTGGATATCTCAGATCATATCATTTGTTTAGAGAAACATTTTAATGTTGGTATGAAAGACAAGGAAGTCAGGAAAACTAACTTCCTCCACTTAATTGCTTAACAAAATAGCAGACATTTTGAGTTTTGTGTTTCAAGATGTTGCTGGACAAGGCGAAGAAGACATGATGAATCCAAGTTGTGGAAGATAAAAACACAAAAATTAAAAAATAAGCAAACAAACAACCTTAGAATAAGGGTAGCTGGTGGGAAGTTTTCTATGGTGATGATGATTCAATACCATTAAGGCACTGATATCTAGTGATAAATTAAAAAATGTTTTCTTTTATGTACTCTGCTAGTGTCCCCTTATTCTGTCAAAGCCCTGAGTAAAAATTGGTTACACCAAAAAGAATTCCAGTGGAGGTTCAAAAGAAGGAACAAGGGATGAGATACACTTACAGAGCTATGGGATAGGAAGAAAAGAAAGAAGCTCTAAGAGTTGAGATGACCAGCAGGGATAAAACCATTCAGTAATAACTGGAATTTAAGTCTGGGCATAAAGATGACAAAGAGAAGTACAGCACCTGTTTCCAAGAACTTCAGAAATAATTGGGACAGTGATACACTGCCCAGAGTACTTGGGATAAAGGAGAATTGAACTATTCTAAAAAGGGAAAGAACCCGGAATTTGGAGGCTTGGGGCCACTGGGTAACGTTTTCCCTTTAGTGCCTACAGTATACAGAATTTCTCAGGCTGTGGTGCTGAGATCTCACTTTTGATATAGAGTTATTTGTTAAGCATAGATAAGCAAACACAATGCAAATTATTGTCAGGAGAATATACTTAACTAAATACAATATATTCAAAATGACATCATCTTTACTTTTGGTAACGATTTTGCTCTTCTCGGAGTTACAAAAATCTTATCTTACATCCAGTGAGTCACCAAACATTATTGCTAACAGTTCAGAAATTGGGATTTGAATTTTGTAGATTGAAATAATTGTGTTTGCTCCTGTGTGTGCAGCTAAGTGTACAGGCATATATACCAGTGTGGGTGCATGCACTTCAGCAAAGAAGAAGTCGAATTAACCCACGGAACTAGAAAATGCAGGCTCTTCTCTCCCTGCCTAATGGATGGAATGTCAACCTGAAGCCAGGGATTTTTAATATGGCTAGATGAACCCGTGTGTTGCTTATGCATTATTCATGGTTAATTCTGGGATTTCAGTGCTTGGCAGGGCTGTCAGAAGAAAATGAAATACATAGATCAAAATGGGCATTAACTTTTTTTTACATTGATATAGTTGATCCTCTTTCAATTTTTAAAAATTTTGTTACTGAACTATGTCTCTAAAATGAGCTTTCCTCAAAAATAATATTCTTTGGGGACATTATTCCTTTTATGGACATATTTGATACCGGCATTCACAGACTGTGGTTTATACTTCCTACTGCTCAGCCATCTCAAAGGGCTTTGTTTTCAGAAATGCTGCATAAATGGGGTATATAAATATATACCCCAACAAAATCTGTCAGGTTGGGTATTTTTTAAAGTATTCTTGCCTAATACATTTAAACTGTACCAGTATTCTAATATGCTTACATATAATACTTTAATTTATTTTCCATTTCACTGTTTTATTTATTTATTTATTATTTTTTTTAATTTTTTTTTAATTAAAGCATAATGTATTATCTGCCCCAGGGTACATGTCTGTGGAAACTCAGGTTTACACATTTCACAGCACTTACCATAGCACATACCCTCCTCAATGTCCATAACCCAACCACCCTATCCCTACCCGCCCCTACCCCCCAGCCACCCTGGTTTGTTTCATGAGTTTAGGAGTCTCTTATGGTTTGTCTCCTTCCTGATCCCCTCTTGTTTCATTTCCCTCTCCCACCCCCCACAACCCCCCACCCT
>CM052899.1:55031804-55050572 GCA_028534135.1 Potos flavus
TGAATTTGGAGGAAATCGGAGGGGTGAAGAACCATGAGAGACTGTTAACTCAGAACAAGGGACTGAGGGTTTTGGAGGGGAGAGGGTGGGGGGATGGGCGAGTCTGGTGGTGGGTATTGAGGAGGGCACGTATTGCATGGAGCACTGGGTGTGGTACATAAACAATGAATCTTGTAACACTGAAAAAATAAAATAAAAGTATTTGGGGAAAAAGAAAAAAAAAAAGATAAAAAACTTCTGCACAGCAAAGGAAATAGTCAACAAAACTAAGAGGCAGCCCACAGAATGGGAGAAGATATTTGCAAATGACATTACAGATAAAGGGCTAGTAGCCAAGATATATAAAGAACTTCTCAAACTCAACAGTCAAAAAACTAATAGCCCAGTCAGAAAATGGGCAGAAGACATGAACAGATACTTCTCCAAAGAAAACATACAAATGGCTAACAGACACATGAAAAAATGCTCAACATTGCTAGCCATCAGAGAAATACAAATCAAAACTACAGTGAGATACCACTTTACACCAGTTAGAATGGCAAAAATAAACAAAACAGGAAACAACAAATGTTGGCAAGGATGTGGAGAAAGGGGAACCCTCTCACACATTTGGTGGGAATGCAAGCCGGTACAGCCACTCTGGAAAACAGTATGGAGTTTCCTCAAGATGTTAAGAATATAGCTACCCTATGACCCAGCAATTGCACTACTAGGTATTTACCCCAAAGATACAGATGTAGTGAAAAAAAGGGGCACACGCACCCCAGTGTTTATAGCAGTAATGTCTACAACAGCCAAACTGTGGAAAGGGGCGAATGCCCTTCAACAGATGAATGGATAGAGAAGACGTGGTACCTAAATACAATGGAAAATTATTCAGCCATCAGAAATGATGAATACGTACCATCTGCATAGACATGGATGGAACTGGAGGGGGTTATGCTGAGTCAAGCAGAAAAAGACAATTATCATATGGTTTCACTCACATGTGGAACATAAGTAATAGCACGGAGGACCACAGGGGAAGGGAGGGAAATCTAAAGTGGGAGAAATCAGAGAGGGAGATGAACCATGAGAGATTATGGACCCTGGAAACAATCTGAGGGATTCAGAAGGGAGGAGGATGGGGGGAGAGAGTAACAGGGTGATGGGTATTGAGGAGGGCATGTTCTGTGATGAACTGGGTGTTATACTTAACTACTGAATCACTGAACACTACATCAAAAACTAATTATGTATTATACAGTGGCTAACTGAACACAATAAAAAAAGAAGAAAAAAAGAGGTCTATCCAACAAGATCTAACAATTTTAAATATTTATGCCCCAACTTGGGAGCACCCAAATATATAAAACAATAACAACCATAAAGGAACTCATTGACAATAACACAATAATAGTAGGTGGATTAAACCCCGCCACTCACATCAATGAACAGTTCATCTAAGCAGATAATCAATGGCTTTGAATGGCACAATGAGCCAGATAGACTTAACATGTATATTCAGAACATTTCATGCTAAGCAGCAGAATACACATTCTTGAGTGCACATTCTCCAGAATAGATCACATGCTGGGTCACAAATCAACAAGTACAAAAAGATTGAGATCTACCGTGCATATTTTCCAACCACAATGCTATGAAACTTGATGTCAACCACAAGAAAAAATTCAGAAAGACCACAAATGCTTGGTGGTTAAAGAACATCGCCAGGAAATTAAGGAAGAAATTAAAAAATACATGGAAGCAAATGAAAATGAAAACACAAAAGCCCAAAACTTTTGGGATGCAGCAAAAGCAGACATAAGAAGGAAGAATATAGCAACACAGGCCTTCCTCAAGAAGCTATGAAATATGAAGTCAGCCATAAGAAGAATATTTCAAAGGACCACAAATACATGGTGGTTAAAGGTATCTTATTAAAGAATGAATGGGTCAACCAGGAAATTAAAAAAGAATAAAAAAAAATACATGGAAGCAAATGAAAATGAAAACACTGTTCAAAACCTTCGCGATGAACCAAAGGCAGTCCTAGGAGGGAAGTAAATAGCAATACAGGCCTTCCTCAAGAAGCAAGAAAAGTCTCAAATACACAACCTAACCTTACATCTAAAGGAATTGGAAAACAAACAGCAAATAAAGCCTAAATCCAGCAGAAGAGAAATAATAAAGCAGAAATAAATGATATAGAAATAAAATCAAAACAAAATATTAAAAGAGACCAATGAAACTAGGAGCTGCTTCTTTGAAAGAATTAAAAAGATTGATAAACCTCTAGCCAGACTTATCAAAAAGAAAAAGACTCAAATAAATAAAACCATGAATGAAAGAGGAAAGATCAGAACCAACACCAAAGAAATACAAACAATTATAAGAACATATTATGAGAAACTGTACTCCAACAAATTAGGCATTCTGGAAGAAAGGGATGCAGTCCTAGAGATGTATAAACTACCAAAACTAAAATAGGAAGAAATAGAAAACCTGAATAGACCCATAACTAGCAAGGAAATTGAAGCAGTGATCAAACATCTCTCAACAAACAGGAGGCCAGGGACAGATGGCTTCCCAGGTGAGTTCTACCAAACATTTAAAGAACAACTAAAACCTATTCTTCTGGAGCTATTTCAAAAAATAGAAATGGAAGGAAAACTTCCAAACTCATTCTATGTCAGCTTTACCTTGATCCCAAAACCAAAGACCCTATCAAAGAGAAGAATTATAGACCACTATCCTTGACAAACATGGATGCAATAATTCCCAGCAAGATACCAGCCAATAGGATCTAACAGTACATTAGAAGTGTTATTTACCACGACCAAGTGGGATTTATTCCTGGGCTGCAAGGTGGTTCAACATTCAATCAATGTGATACATCACATTAATAAAAGAAAGGACAAGAACCATATGATTCTCTCAACTGATGCAGAAAAAGCATTTGACAAAGTACAGCATCCTTTCTTGATTAAAACTTGCCACAGTGTAGGGATAGAGTGAACATACCTTAATATCATAAGCCATATACAAAAAACACACAGAAAGTATCATTCTCAATGCGAAAAAGCTTAGAGACTTTCCCGTAAAGTCAGAAACCTGACAGGGATGACCATTCTCACCACTGTTACTTAAAACAGTAATGGAAGTTCTAACTTCAGCAATCAGACAAGAAAAATGAAATAAAAGTGATCCAAATTGGCAAGAAAGAGGTCAAACTTTTACTATTTGCAGATGACCTAACACTCTATGTAGAAAACCTGAAATACTCCACCAAAATATTGCTAGAACTGATACATGAATTCAGTAAAGTTGCCTGATAGAAACTCAAAATACAGAAATCTGTTTTATTTCTATACATCAATAATGAAGTAGCAGAAAGAGAAATCGAGGAATAGGTCCTATATACAACTGCACCAAAACCCATCAGATACCTAAGAATAAACCTAACTAAAGAGGAAAAAGATCGGTACTCTGAAAACTATAGAACACTTATGAAGGAAATTGAAGAGGACACAAAGAAATGGAAAAACATTCCATGTTCATGGATTGGAAGAACAAATATTGTTAAAATGTCTATACTACCTAAAGCAATCTGCACATTCAATACGATCCCTATCAAAATATGACCAGCATTTTTTGCAGAGCTAGAACGAACAATCCTAAAATTTGTATGGAATCACAAAAGACCCTGAATAGCCAAAGCAATCTTGAAAAAGAAAAGCATAGCTGGAAGCATCACAATTCCAGACTTCAATCTATATTACAAAGTTGCAGTGATCAAGACAGTATGGTACTGGCACAAAACAGACACATAGATCAATGGAACAGAATAGAAAACCCAGAAATAGACCCACAACTATATGGTTGATTAGTCTTTAGCAAAGCAGGAAAGAATATCCAATGGAAAAAAAGGCAGTCTCTTCAACAAATAGTGTTGGGAAAACTGGACAACAACAGGCAGAATGAAACTGGACCATTTTCTTATACCATACACAAAAATAAATTCCAAATGGATGAAAGACCTAAATGTGAGACAGGAATCAAAATCCTAGAGGCAGGAACCTCTTTGACCTCGGTTGTAGCAGCTTACTAGACATGTCTCCGGAGGCAAGGGAAACAAAAGCAAAAATGAACTACTGGGACTTCATCAAGATAAAAATCTTTGCACAGCAAGGAAACAATAAACAAAAC
This sequence comes from Potos flavus, assembly GCA_028534135.1. Lineage (NCBI taxonomy): Eukaryota > Metazoa > Chordata > Mammalia > Carnivora > Procyonidae > Potos > Potos flavus. The sequence goes on from CM052899.1 coordinate 55,035,993, forward strand.
TAAAAAGCAACCTTTGAAATGAGAAAAAATATTTGTGAATGATATATCTGATAAAGGGTTAGTATACAAAATCTATAAGGAATTTATCAAACTCAACACCCAAAAAACAAATAATCCAGTTAGGAAATGGGCAGAAGACATGTACAGATATTTTTCCAAAGAAGACATATGGATGGCCAACAGACACATGAAAAGATGCTCAACATCACAGACACATGAAAAAGATGCAGAGAAAGGGGAAACCTCTTACATTGTTGGTGGGAATGCAAACTGGTGCAGTCAGTCTGGAAAATAGTATGGAGTTGACTCAAGAAGTTAAAAATAGAACTACCCTATGACCCAGAAATTGCAGTACTAGGTATTTATGCAAAGGATACAAAAATATTGATTCAAAGGGGCACATGAACTCCAGTGTTTATAACAGCAATGTCCACAATAACCAAACTATGGAAAGAGTCCGGATGTCCACTGACTGATGAATAGATAAAGAAGAGGTGGTATGTGTATATATACATATATATATATATATATATATATATATATATATATATATATGTGTATATACAGTGGAATATTACTCAGCCATCAGAAAGAATGAAACCTTGCCATTTGCAACAACATGAATGGAACTAGAATGTATTATGCTAAGCAAAGCAAGTCAGTCAGAGAAAGACAAATACCTTATGATTTCACTCAACTGTGTAATGTAAGAAACAAAACAGATGAACATAGGGGAATAAAAGAGAGGTAAATCATAAGAGACTCTTAATGATAGAGAACAAACTGAGGATTACTGGAGAGGAGGTGGGAGAGGGATGGGTTAAATAGATAATAGGGATTAAGGAAGGCACTTGTGATGAGCACTGGGTGTTGTATGTAAGTAATGAATCACTAAATTCTACTCATGAAACTAATATTACACTATGTTAATAACTGGAATTTAAATAAAGACTTAAAAAAAATAAGTAAATGTATGCGAAGTGTTGTACACACACATATTCTTAGATGCCTGGAGAATGTATTTTTTATATACTTAAAGTCCGAAAGGTTCACTAGTTTACATATCAAACTTGATCTTCCAGGTCAGTTTTTGGAGGTACATGGTAGGCCTTTGTAGCATGTAGATTTAGGTCTTGTTTTATTTCTAGAAACTGTTCTCAAGTTATAGCTTACAATATCAATTTTGTTTGCTTCCTGAGGGACTCCAATTGTAGATACATTTTCATTTCTTTGAAAATCTTCTACATATATCACTTTATCACTAGTAGGTTTTACCTTTTCCTTTATTTTGGTTTTGTTCTTAGCTATTTTAATTCTGTTTTCAAGGACTCTTACGGTACCTAACGTCAAATAAATTTTACTTTTGTCACCTTGTACTTCGGTATTCGCTTCTGAAATTATTTTATCTTTTCATTTTTTTTAGTTGTGTTTGTTCTTTTGCTTTTTTCATTTTTATTCTAAGTTTTTCAATATCTGCAATTATATGCTTTAGAGATATCTAATTCATGTTGGAATAGTGTGTTACATGTTTCATCTGTATTTTAGATGCTTTTGTGGGTAATATTTTTATCAGCTAAAAATAGTTTTTAATATGAAACAATTTTAAATATCTGTATCGATACTTTCATAATGCCCTAAATTTTATATAAAAGATTTTATTTTTAACATACTAAGGTTATTATGGTTATAATTAGAATTAATCAAAATTTACCCAAAAATGTGTTCCTTTTCCCTCCTGACTTATTTTATCATTAAAAAACAGCTAAAAGTAATATAAATTACATCCTATCTGGGGTTTATTTCTAAATATCAAATAGGATTAATTGTTTTATTTCTTAGTGAACAATCTTCCATGGATTTCTTTAGGTTCTTACAATTAAATTAATTACACGTAATTTAAAAATAATAGAGACATCTAAAACACATTTTCATTTATATTGTTAAGTTTGTATTTTTTCTTGATTTTATACCATTCTGATTTGGCTATTTGTTTAAGTTGGTAACCACCTATATTCCTTTGGGCTTCTATACCTATTCAAGTCTAAATGAAAGCTGAATAGTTTTCATCTCCAAACTGAGTTTTATCTCATCCTAAAGAACTGTCTAGAAGCCATTATGCTTAGAATACAATTACTTTTAAGTGAATAAGATTCCAACAGTCAACTATAATTCTAAGTCTTCATATAACCATGCTAATGAAACTTCCAGCCCTTTTCAAAAGCAAAAAGGATTCCAAGAGATTAGTTTGATTTTTTCTTTTTTAATTACTGTTATTTATGACTAAAGGACTAGCAAAATGTAAAAGAAAGATTTCTTTTAAAAGGAAGCCAAAATAAAGCATTCTTTCATTAAACTAAGCTTTGAGGTAAAATAAAGCTAATCCCTGGTAATTGCCAAAGAAACAGGAGACAAATAATAAATTTGGGGATTAGTTAAGTTTTTTGAAACATTTTATTAATGAAGATTCTTGTAAACAGAATGAGAAAATGTATGCAGCGCATTTATATATCATTAGTAGATAAGAAGAAACTATTTGGAGACATATATACATATTTATAAATTTATATTTTTATATGTTTATATAAAACAGTCTGAACAGGGGTGCCTGGTGGCTCAGTCAGCTAAGCGTCTGCCTTCGGCTCAGGTCATGATCCCAGGGTCCTAGGATTGAGTCCCACACTGGGCTCCTTGCTCAGCAGGGAATCTGCTTCTCCCTCTCCCACTCCCCCTGCTTGTGCTCTCTCTCTGTCTCTCTCTCTGTCTCTCTCTGTTAAATAAATAAAATCTTAAAACAAAACAAAACAAAACAAAAACAGTCTGAACAAAGACCAGTGGAGAGAACATCTTATTTCATGAGAGTAGTGCTATAAACTCATTAATGTGAATACCATCCTAATATGCTTTTTTTCAATCTCGAATACTATTTTTTCTGTATTATTATTAGCACCCAGAAAGTGAAACATTAATAGGGAATATCATGCCAACAAGTTGGTTGACTTCAGTTTAAATTTATGATCACAAATTATAAGTGACAAATCATATTTACCCTGTAATCCTACTACATTTCCTTAGTGAGCTTGATTTTCATTCTCAAAAATGTGTATTTCACATGGCATCCTCTCTTCTCATACTACCAACATCTACTCATGCCTTCTGAAGCTCAATTGATCTTCACTTCCTTAAGAAAATAAAAATTGTCAGACAGAAATTTAATTATGTCCATACACTAAGTCTATAATCTTTTTGTATCCTTATTCATCTCTTGCACTGTCAAATAAAAAACAAATCTGATTTAGGTAAGGAGAGACTTTATTCAAAAGGGTTATTGAAATAAAGGCAGTGGGGCCTGTTCTAACAGAAAGAACACTCAGACCATGAAAACTGCAAGTCTCTAAGATGTCAGACGGAAAGGAAATTTCTTTCATAAAGGCTAGGGATAAGGTTAGAAAGAACCGAGTGTAAGCAAGTGGATGACATGATTGTAATGAGACAGTTGATCAGAAAATGTCTTCTCTGTGGTCAGTGGATCCTCAGGAAGGGCCATTAAGGAAAAATTGTATGCTAGCCCAGGTTGAAGGTAAGTCAAAGATCAGGGACCTGGAGAAAGTAGAGAAGCAAATTTGATCATATAAATTAATAAGAAATTTTTTTCAATTGATCAGAGGGAACAAACAATTCAGCTAATCCTTTGTGAGGCAAAGAATGGGAATTTAAAGTGTCTTTGTCTGACCTTATTATAGGTAAACAAGGGGGACATTATTAGTAATTAAGTCACATGCAGAAGGGGGGTTTCCTGCAGTAAACCCCATCTTTTGAAACACAAAAGGGCAGAGAAAATTTTTAACCATCATTGTTTTTTAGGAGCACAGAACTCATAAAATCTAACATTGTCAATATATATTTGCATCTGTTAAAATAGAAGTACCTCAAAGTCATGGTTTTGTGCTCTTATCTCTGTTCCCTTCCTATCTACTAAACATTTCTTTACCTTTCCTCACCTTTACCTTTCCTCATCTCCCTTTCTACTAAATTATTTCCATAAATTCACAATCACTCTTACCCAATCTGAAAACAAATCAACACAAACAAGCAAACAAATTTCTCATCTCTCTTTGTCAACATCCATATTTCTCCTCTCCCCTGACCATACAGGCTATGATCCTTCACCTCATACTCGTTTTCCAATAGACTACAGTCTGGAGCTTGTCCTTTTCCTTATCATGAAATCAACAATGACCTCCTTTTACTATTTCCAATAGATATTTTTTTTTTCTCAATTTTCTGTGCCTTTGCAGCACTAGACAAATGTGACCATTCCTTCCTTCTTGAAATATTCTCTATCCCATCTTGTAATACAGCACATCTATCTAACCTCACTGAAAAATCTTTTAAAATTCTTCACTAGGGGGTGCTGGGATGGCTCAATCGGTTGAGTGTCCAACTCTTGACTTTGACTCAGATCATGATCTCAGGGTCATGAGATCAAGCCCCATGTCAGGCTCCCTGCTCAGCAGGGAGTCTGCTTGAGTTTCTCTCCCTCTCCCTCTGCCCCCCTACTCACACTTTTTTTCCCCTCTCTTTCTCAAATAAATAAATAAGTCTTTAAAAAATAAGACTAAAATAAATAAAATTCTTCACTGTTGACTCTTATGCTACACAATTTCCAAATATTAGAATGTGCAGAAATTGTTCTAGTACATTGTCTAATTCAGTCTAATTGCTCCCTCAGTAACTTTATCAATTCCCAAGGTTTTAGAGGCTATCTACAGCCTACTGCTTTCAAAATTTGTACTTTCGGCCAAGATGTCATCTGAGAGCTCTAGACTCATAAACACAATTTCCAAGTTGACATCTCATTTGGATCTCAGATGTTAAGAGAAATTCCTAAACTATGTGACTCAGTTCGCTGTTAGTGCCACAGATGTTGCCACTGTTGCTAGGAGCTTTCAGGTGCCCTGCCAACCATTGTGGCCCATAACCTCAAAAGACTAAGAGATGGCTTTTGAAATGATTCTAATGTTCAATTTATAGAAATATTATAGATTACAATAAATGGAAGATCGTGAGAGGGGTCTTTTGTTCTACTATCTTAACTCCCACTTGGGAGCAGCACGCTACATACTGTGCTTGATGATGCCCGGTTGAATCGACTGAGCTCCTACCATCATGAACCCAGTCAAAATGAATTCTATGACTCAATTTTCAAATGTATAAAAATATTTTTCCTCAGGAAGTACAGCCAACTTGTTGAAATTAAGGGGAAATGGAGATGCATTCAGCTGACAAAGTGTGCATGGAGTTGCAAGCAAAATTTCAAAAAAAGATAACTAAGTAATAAAAAAATGCCTAAAACTAGCAATTTAACTCTTTCTGAAAGTCTTGAATAAGCCAACATCATCTTTTTAAGACAGAAAATGACCAATTCATATTTATAGTTTAGAAGTTTACGTTAAAACCAAGAATTCACACATTTGGAGAATCATCCAAGGTTTCTCTATCCTTCAGTGCTGTTGAAATTTATATCACTTGACCTATTTCTGGCTATTGGTTCATTCATTCATGCTGCTGTTCTTTCATTTTTCTTTTAGTTTACAAATCTAATTTGGTCTGGCCCTCCCATTCTTCCCCAATGTTGTGTAAATCCCTCCCTTTCCAGGTTTTATTTAAAGAGCTTATAAACTTTATCCCACTTTTAAACAGTAAGGAATAGCTGCTGAAAATTGATAAAGTTAAATAACACAGCTCACTTTGAAGTCTAGTATCTAATTACAGTTATTTCAGAGACTGTGTATTAGCTTCCTCAAGGTTTGACAAAGACAATGCCTTGAAGGCCACCACTCTATTGATTAAGCAGCTGTATCCTGTCATTATCTGTTCTCCTTCCTTTTTTGAAATTAGTCCCTAGAGAATATGACCGAGAAGCCCAGAACAGTAAGTACAAGTGATTGGTCTCATTACTGGGACCAGGAAAAAATATGAAACTTCTAAGCAAAAAGCTAAAGCTTGAATTGCCTAAGAAATCCTGACCTAACTGGCCTTAGACATTTTTACTCTATGGTTATTTTTTACAATTTTGCACTGCTTAAAGACTAAAATTCATGTCCATTAAAATCGAGTACAGAAAGCTCTCTATATTCTAGTCTTGTCCTGCACTATTTTTTTTATACAAACTGTTACTCCTATAGACTGTTGGAACCCTCCCTCCCTTTCTCTTTTTTAATTAGCACCTGCTGTTCAGTGGTGCTCAATATCCCTTGAAAAGTAGCATGTTATTAGTGATTGATTGCTCCAAGTTGTCCTCTTCGTTACTGCTTCTGGAATACAAATTAGATATGCCCTTTTGTCTTGTATGCCAAACCATAACGTCAGAATAATCATCCACTAATTGGATAATACCTAAGCAAATGGGAGTATTGCTTCTTCTTCAATTTCTGATTAGCCACAAATATAGAACATGCTCTCTGAATTCTATAAATTAATGTCTTCCACACATCATTCCCAAAGAGGCCTTTATTTTCCTTTCGTAGTGCTTGTACCTATGAAGGCAAGTATCTGTGTCCCCAGCAACAGCAAGGTACTTAACACACATGAGAACTCCATAAATGTTTGTGGAACGAATAAATGAAATGATGAATGTTGGTATTCACTGTTGCAAGTAACTAATAGAAAAACTAGGATTTCCTGGAAGGGTTCCAAGTATTTTGTAGAGTCTGAGGAAGGGGATAAAACAGGGCTTTAGCATAGAACTGGAACTGGGACTACTCAGGAAGTCTTTATTAATTTCAACCTCTTTCTCCTGATATGCTTCATTTTTCTTTGCTTCCAATCATCTCTCCCTCTCTTCTTCTGTCTCTCCCTCTCCCTCTTTTCCAGCTTCTTTTGTTTATGCAATTAGTGTGACATGATACCGTATCCCTCTGACTGCTTTTTGCAATCCATATTTACAAATATAGAAACCAATTTGCCCCTCTTAGGCCAGATGTCTGTCCTCAAAATAACTATGGCCAAAGGTTCAGATGCACAACAAATATAGTTGCAATCATACAGATGGAAGAGGAAAAGAGGTAAATTCTAGAAGTGGGTAGTAGGCACACAATGAGATAGGTACCTAATGGGAGTCTATTACTCAGCAAATGACATAAAGGGGCTATTAGGTGAAAAAATAGAATAGTATTTATTTAAACCTTGTTATATGGATTCCTAGACAATTTCTTAGGATGTGTCAAGAAATTACAGACCTTTCATCTTTCAGGTACGCTTGAATATTCTAATGGTGCCAATCAAATATTGTCTATTCCGACTTAATCCCCTCAATCTGTCCTTGCAATTGCAAGGAACCTAAAGTCCATGATATCATCACTTTGCCTGCTGCATCATTTTCAGGGTCAAACTTAAAGGCTCTTTCCAGCCCAACTACATAATTAAAATTTGTAATTTGTTTCCCTGGGGCTGCAGACTTATAACGTAATGATATGACACCACTATTACTATTCTGTTTTGTCCCTACTTCTTTGCTTCCATCCCTATAATCTCTGGTGATGTATTCTTTTATTTCCTAACCTTGAGGATAAACCATAGGGGAAAAAAAATGGATTGATTTAAAGTTCCAACTGTTTTGACCAGCTCGCTGAAATACTTGTCTTTACCACACAGGTCATTTTTATTTTTCCAGCTCATCAGAACCATTCATACTCAGGCCATTCTAGTTGTTTTATATTAACAGGAATGTCTTTCCAGTGTTTCAGTCCTTCTTTAGCCAAAACTGTTTCTTCCTTTGCCTTCTATGTTATACTTTCTTCCTCCAGGTTCAGCAGCTGCTCACTCCTTGGAAATTTTTGAAATAGAGTAGCCTTCTGTTTTCTGCTGTTTTTCTTAGACTTTATAAATGAACTACTAATATATAAACCAAGCAACATTTTAATATATTCAATAATTCTCTAACTTTTCATACTTAAATGTGACCAGAATTTTATGAAAATGAAATTTATGAAACTAACAAAAGCTAAAGGTAACTGGACACCTACTATGTGCCCATTGCTTTTCTATGAACTTTATGGATATCATTTCTATTCTTTCCAATGTCAACGTGATATAGTTAGAACTCTTCCTACTTCAAGGTGAGAAAACTGTAGCTCAAGTAACTTTCCTAAGGTCCCATGGCCAGTAAGTGAAGAAAATTATCTTCAAATGTAGACTTGGGTCACTCCAGAGCCTATTCAGTTTCCAGGACAATACATTATCAATGAATTATTACTGATTTATGTATTTATATATACCCTGTTCTCTAACTTTCTTAGTTATTCTGATTTTTTAGTAAAGTAAGACCATAAGTACATACAGATGCAAAATTTGGAGTGTATTAATATGCAATTGCTACTGTAAAATATTACCACAAGCTTAGAATCTAAAAACAATTAAAATTTATTATCTTACAATTCTAGAGGTCAGAAATCCAAAAATAGGTCTCACTAGCTAAAATGAAAATGTCAGCGGGGCTGTGTTCTTCCTGTGTTCCAGCTTATAGAGGCTGCCCAAATTGCACTACTCTGGCAATGCTTCCATCACCACATCTCCTTCTAGGACGCTGAACTTCCCGTCTCCTTCTTTCACTGATAGGACCCTGTGACTACACTGGGCCCACCTGGATAACCTGGGATAGTCTCCTCATCTCAATATTCTTGACTTAATCTTGTCTGCAAAATCCCTTTTGTTATGTAAAGCAACATATTCATAGGGTCTAGGGATTAGAGCATCTTTCCTCAGATGATTATTCTGCCTAACAAAACATATGAGAGCTTTCCTTAATTAAGAAAACAATGTTGTGATATGAACTATTACTTAACAGTGTGACTGTTAGTGGTGATAAAGATGTATTTATTGTTGCTTGATATTAGGGAAAAAGTGGAAAAATTGATATTCAAGCAACACATTATACTTCTGTTTTAACAATGAACAACAATTATAAAAAACTTTTAGAGGCGCCTGGGTGGCTCAGTGGGTTAAAGCCTCTGCCTTCGGCTCAGGTCATGATCTCAGTGTCCTGGGATTGAGCCCTGCATCGGGCTCTCTGCTCAGCAGGGAGCCTGCTTCCCCCTCTCTCTCTCTCTGTCTGCCTCTCTGCCTACTTGTGACCTTTCTCTCTGTGTCAAATAAATAAATAAAATCTTAAAAAAAAAAAATATAAAAAACTTTTTTCTCTTCCTTGTCCACCTGTTTCCAAATTTTTTCTGATCTTTTTTTTTTAGGTATATGTGCTGCCGAAGTGAGCACTTTTTCTGATCGTTTTTACTGAAAAATATTGTAGATTGAACTTGTCCTTTTATCTTGTCTCTTCTTCTCTAAGATTGAATAAAGATCAAACTATGAGTTTGTTATCAAAGAAGCTGGATTAGAGAGACACAGCTAAGGTCTACTTACTAACTCGTCCCCAAGTTGACCTTGTCCAAACATTCCTAGATGGCACAGCTGGACAACTGAAAATCTCTAGTAGAAACACACTTGCTCCAATTGACTTAGCACACTGCAGAAGCAAGAGTAGTGAAGAGCAAATGTGATTGTAAGCAGGGGAATCAATGAGTCTGGGCCATGCATGCACCTGTTCCACCAATTAAGAAAAGAAAATAAGCCAAGAGTCTTTCCATAAAGCTGGGAGAAAGAGTGAACTTATAAATATAGTCTCTAAATACACTTACATGATAAAATTTGAGAAAAACAAAAACAAAACAAAAAGAAAATTAGCAATAAATAAGAGCAGGAGTAGCAGGAGTTCATTTCTGAACATTCCTAAAAGGATGAGAATGACAATTTGGGGAACATCAGAAATACAGAGAGAGAAGAAAATATTCCCCTATGAATAACATCTCCTCTATAGTCTTCCACCTACATGTGCTTCTACTTTGAAATTGTGATAAAAAAAAACAAAACAGAAAGGCAAAAATTGACAGAAAGTAAATAGCCCATATCTTACTTCAGTCTGAAAGCATTTGTTGTGCAGCAACTATGGGACACACTCTTCTAGGCACTATGAAAAGTGCAAAACTATTGTTAAAGGATAAGTTGCATATGGTAAGGGAAAAATCAGGTGGCACTATCATAGAGCCAAAAGTATCTAGGATATTGAGCATTGTATCTGGGAAGAACCCATAGGAACATTAAGCAGAAAGGGAGGAAAAGAGAAGGAGCACGAATGACCTTGCCTCAAGGACATAGAGAATCTGAAGCAGGGTATAGGGATATAAAAAGAAAAAATATATTTAAATGAAAAAACGAGTGTGAATTGCATGAATAAAGAAATTATTCAAAGATTAGTTCTTTAAGCATATTTAAAATAGCTGATCTAAATATTTTTTTTTCTAGTAAGTCCAATGTCTCAGCTTCCTTAGGGACAAGAGATTGATTTCTACTGATTGCTATGGATTGTTTTCTTTCTGTATATAAGCCATACTTTCTTGTTTCTTTGCAAGTCTTTTCATTTTTGTTAAAACTTAGAAATTTTAGATAACATAACGTTAACTCTGGAAGTCAGAACCCATCTCCCTCCCCACCCATTTGTTATTGTTGCTGTTACCCACTTAATGACTTTTAAGAGCTAATTTTATAAAACTTGTATGGTTTTTTTGGGTGTGGTCACTGGCCATTGGTTAGTCATCACCTAATAATTGGATGGAGATTTCTTCAAATTACTGAGACCAGTAAGTTTCCTAACCTTTGCCAGGGGGCTCTGTATTGGAACACATCTTGAATACTAAGCCAAGTAGCTGACAATACTATGTTAGCCTTTGCTTTCTTGCACGGGCCTTAAGACCAGCAAAAGTTGAGTTCCTAGGGCCTTCCCAGGTCTTTCCTGAGTATGTGCATGTGCCCTGGATACGGACCCAACTATACACATGCATGTGGCCTTCTAGGTACCCAGGAATATGTCAAAGATTTTTCTTTGCTATGGACATCGTCTTCTCTCACTTTTGCTTTTAAGCTTTCGGTGAACCTATTTTTTGCCCTGTTATCTATCTCCTCAGCTTACTATAAAATTAAACCATTTGTCTCTAGCAATTTAACAAATGTCTCCATGGAGGAGGCTTTTCACACTGATTGAACTTCATGTCAGAACCAATAAAAACAATTCTGAAAGTGGGGTTTTTCATAGAACTACCTGACAGATCAAATGATGATAATTCTCTGAGAATAAGATTTTGAAGGAGTTCCAAACCTGTTCTCTTCCTCCAGCTGTGGACAGGTTTCTGGTTTTCACTGTGATTTTGGGTTATTGGTTTTCAAAGCTACCAGAGTGCTTGGGAGAAGAGGGTGGGGATATGGCAAGCTAAGATACCACAAATTTCACTGTTCTTACTGAGATTTAGCCATTTTATTTATCTATCTATCTATCTATCTATCTATCTATCTATCTATTTATTTGATAGAGAGAGAGGGGGGTACAAATGGGGGGAGAAGCAGGCAGAGAGAAAGGGAGAAGCAGACTCTCTGCTGAGCAGGGAGCCCAATGCGGGGCTTGATCCCAGAATCCTGGGATCGTGACCTGGGCCAAAGGCAGATGCTTAACCAACTGAACCACCCAGGAACCCCGAGATTCAGCCATTTTTATTGAATAAACACTCCCTGACTGCTGCAAGCTTTTGGTTAATCTCCAGAATTTTGAGGTTAATTCTGACCATTTTGATCAGTTTACTCATTGCTTTAACACAAGAAGAAATTTTAGGAGGTTTTTCTCTGTCTGTTTCACCGATATGCCAATATAAAGATTAAAAGACTGGGTTTGGTGGACAATTCCACAATTTAGCAGGTAATTGCCTTGTCCATGTGAGAAATGATGGGATCTTGAAATAGGGTATTGGTAGTAGAACTCAACAGAAGTAAACAAATTTGAAAGATATTTAGAATAAAATATTATCAGGTCAGGTCTCATGTTGAAAGAGTGTTGTAGGCAAAATTACCCCTTGGTGCTACTCCAGTGGTTACATTACTTTACATGGCAAAGCAATTTTGCAGATGTAATTAAGATTTTTAATCAGCTGACCTTAAAATAGTGAGAATATCCAAGATTATTCAGGGCTACCCAACATAATCACATGGGCTTTTAAAAGAAGGACAATACAAAAAGGAAGATGTGGCAGAAGAGGAAGTCAGAAAGAGTCAATGCATAAGAAAGACTTGCTGTGCACCATCACTGGCTTGAAGAAGGAGAGGACCATACAAAAGATATGTAAGCCTAGAAGGGGACTCTGAGAACAGGTGAGGACCAAAGAACTGGCCAAATCCTTGCTTTTAGCTCACTGAGACCCTGAGGAGGGAGTCCAGCCACACTGTGCCAGACTTTTCTCCTACAAAACTCTGAGGTAATAAAATGTTTGGTAATATGTTATGTTAGCAATAGAAAAATTAATACTGAGAGTGAAGGAGAGAGAGAAAGCAAGGTCACATTTTGTTTGTGGCAGACAAGTGAATGGAAATGGAAATTGGCATAATTTTTTGAAATAGGAACAGATTGGAGAGTGAGCAAGTGAAAGCCAAGTGAGAAGCAAGAATCATGAGTTCAATTTTGGATAAGTTCAGCTTTCAATACCACTGAAAGTTCAAGTAAAAAAATGTTAATAGTCTACAGCTGATATAGATCTGGAGCTCAGAGAGCAAATCAGGGCTAAACATATGAATTTATTTGCATATAGCTGTTAATTGACACCAAATATATGGATAAAATTGCCTAGAGAGAGAGTAGAGGGAGAGAGAGAGAGAAGAGACAAATGACTGTCTGAAGCTGTGTTGCCTCCAATTGCTTAGGTATAGCCTGAAACAAGTTTCCCTTAATTAAACCTGTATCTTTGCTCTGTGTTCCTCAATCCACTTTAAGATGGATATTTAGAGTTTGAAATAAAGTGTGTCTTTCTCAAAGCATTTCAGGGCAAGAGTAGCCAACATATTCCAATATCCTAACATTTTCCTAGAATGTTGCCTGGAAGCCCAAATAGTTTAAACAATAGCTTCACTATCAAATATCGAGGATTGCCAATTTTTAGCAGACTGGCATGATGAAACTCCCCATCTCCCTGTTTCCCTTAAGTCAGACAACTCTGCATTTGATGTTTGAGCATTTAAATATCACACTTCTAAGTATTTAATGTCTACATTTTCCAGAACCCCTTCATTTGAAAAATAAAGAGAACCTCAAGTAGCATAGGCAAAAAATAGAAATTTATTGATTATTGAAATTTATTATTACTCATTCAATGAGTAAATATTTATTGGTTTTTTATTAATTGTATAACCTACCTGACACTGTGTTAAGTGCCAAATATTCAGAGATAAACAATAACACCCTGGTCCCCTGCACTCCAAGGTAAGAATCTTGTGGGGTATGCAGATATTCAGTGAAATATGCAACAGGAGGAATTGTTGAATAATCAAGTTAAAGCCAAGGCAAAAATGGAGCTGAGCTTTAGAAACCACTGAGACAGGAAATCACAAAAAGAATAACAACTACTGAGGGCCTCTTTGTAGCAGACCCTTTTCTATTCATAATCTTAGATAATTCTCACAAGTGTATAATTTGAATAGTATTAGCTACATATTGCAGATGAAGAAATTAAGGCTCAAAAAGATTAACAAACTGCCTGAAGTAATGTAAATGGTAGAATAGAGAGCTAATATTTGGACCCAAAGCTCAAAACTTCAACATTCATGCTTTTTTCACTACATCATTTTACTTCCACCCTAAAATCCAGGATAATGAGAAAATGACAGTTATATCCAATTTTCTTTTTTCTTTTTCTTTTTTTTTTAGATTTTATGTTTTATTTACTTACTTGAGTGAGAAAATGAGCAGGGGGAGGAGCAAAGACAGAGAATGTCAAGCAGACTCTCCACTGAGTGCTGGGCGACATACACAGTGCTCCATCTCACAACCCATGAGATCATGCCTGAGCCAAAACCAAGAGTCTGATGCCCAACTGACTGAGCCACCTGGGCACCCCTGTCCAATTTTCTTTAAAAATATAAAACATGTGACAACTTTCTCATTCATTCATGTCAATGGCCAAGTTCTTCTATGACTTCCACTTCCCTGTTTGAGACTGTTTCTCTCCACAACTGACTCCATAGCTTTGAATACATCGTACGGTTGTGTAATTAATCCATTAGCATGGAAATGATATATAAATATATCTATATTATATATAGATATAATGTATAGGGATATATTAAGACTGAAGTAATCAGTGTTGCTTCATTAATGCAAATTATGAGAAGCTAGCTGCATATTTATGTCTGAAAATAATAAGAAAATGAAAGAGATGTTAATAGATTTTTTTAAGGTAAGTTAAAATTAAAGTATTATAGGCTTTTGGGCAAGATGGCGGAGGAGTAAGAGGCAGAGATAGTGTCTGATCCCAGAAGTTCAGCTAGATAGTTATCAAACCACTCTAAACAACTACAAACTTAGCAAAAAATAGAAGAGAAGACGAACAGCACCTCTAGGAACAGAAAATCGACCACTTTCTGGAAGGTAGGACGTGCGGGAAAGTGAATCCAAAGCAACGCGAAGATAGACCGTGGGGGGAGGGGCCGGCTCCT
>CM052899.1:55051072-55129761 GCA_028534135.1 Potos flavus
AGCTTCTGCACAGCAAAGGAAACAGTCAACAAAACAAACAGGCAACCCACGGAATGGGAAAAGATATTCTCAAATGACACTACAGACAAAGGTCTGATATCTAAGATCTATAAAGAACTCCTCAAACTTAACTCTCAAAAAACAGATAATCATGTCAAAAAATGGGCAGAAGACATGAACAGACACTTCTCCAAAGAAGTTTTTTATCTTGATGAAGTCCCAATAGTTCATTTTTGCTTTTGTTTCATTTGCCTTGGGAGATGTGTCTTAAAAGAAGTTACTGTGGCTGATGTCAATAGGCACCTTTTTTATGATATAATGACCGTCTTCATATCTTATTACAGTCTTTTGTTTAAAATCTAGTTTGTCTGATATAATTAGTGCTTTCTTTTGATGTCCATTGACATGAAAAATATTTCTCCATCCCCTCACTTTCAATCTGGAAGTGTCTTTAGGTCTAAAATGATTTACTTACAGGCAGTATATAGATGGGTCTCGTTCTGTGTGTGTGTGTGTGTGTGTGTGTGTGTGTGTGTGTGTGTGTGTTTAATCTATTCTGACACCCTACATCTTTAATTAGAACACTTAGTCCGTTTGCAGTAAGAGTAATTGTTGATAGATATTAAATTAGTGCCACTTTATTACTTGTTTTGTCACTGTTTTTGGAGACTTCCTCTGTTCCTTTCCAATCTTTGTCACTTTAGGTCTTTATTTCCCACTCAAGTAGTCCCCTTAAATATTTTTTGCAGAGCTGGTTTAGTGGTGACTAACTCCTTTAGTTTTTGTTTGCCTGGGAAACTATCTCTCCTTCTATTCTGAATGATAGCCTTGCTGGATAGAGTATTCTTGGCTGCAGATTTTTCCCATTCAGCACATGGAATATATCATACCACTTTCTTCTTGCCTACCATGTTTCTTTGGAGATATATGCTGCTAACCTTATTTGTATTCCCTTGTTACTGAGGGACTCCTTTTGTCTTGATACCTTTAGGATTTTTCTTTATGGTATATTTTTGTAAATTTAACTACAATATGTCTTAATGTTGGCCTGCTTTTGTTGATTTTGATGGGAGTTTGCTGCACCTCCTGGATTTGGATGTCTGTTTCTTTCCCCAGATTAGGGAAATTTTCAGTTATAATTCCCTCAAACAAAACTTCTGCCCCCTTTCCTTTCTCTTCCTTCTCTGGGATTCTTATGATATGAATGTTATTGTGGTTTATGGAATCACTGAGTTGCCTAAGTCTACATTTGTGATCTAATATTTTTTCTTTTCCTATTCTTTTCAGCTCCATTATTATCCATAATTTTATCTTCTATATTACTTATTTGTTCCTCTCTTCTCCCATCCTTGTGGTCATTACATTAAATTGGCTTCAAATCTTGGTTATTGCATTTTTCATTTCTGCCTGACTGGTTTTTAGGTCTTTTATCTCTGCAGTAAGAGACTCCTTGGTGTCTTTGATGCTTTTCTCAAGCAAGCCCAGCTAGTATCCTTATGATTGTTGCTTTAAATTCTGTATCAGACATATTACTTAAATCTTTTCATTTAGATCCATAGCCACGATCTTTACTTGGTCTTTCTTTTGGGATGAATTGCTCCATCCTGGCATTTTGCCTAGGTCTCTGTCTTCTTCTCTGTATTAGGAAAGCCTGTTATGTTTCCTGCTCCTCAGAGTAATGATGTAATTAATGTAATGATGTAATTATGAAGAAGAGGTCATAATGTCCCAGGCCTGGCACTACAGGAAGTGTCTCTGGTGTATGCTTCATGCACTCTGCCTCTGTGTTATGGCTGCTCTATTCCTCAGGTCAGTCTGCTGCAGAGCTTCTCTTTGACTACAGTGGGGAATGTTTGCAACTTGACCAGAGTATGATGAGTTTTAACTAGGTAAGCTCTGGTCTGATTGTTAAAAGAGATCTGATGTTACTTCCACTACAGCTGAAGCTTTGTAGAATTCTATGGTCAGCAGACATGATGCATGCAAGGGTTTGTGCTGGTCTTCTGGGGAAGGGGTCCACTATGCTGGTTCTCAGGCACACTTGCCAAAGAAAACCAAGACCAGCAGAGCACAGCAGGTTGGGACTTGGTGTAAGTGGTTTAGACCTCCACTGTTGGCACTGTGCTCTTTACTGAAATTAGTTTATGCTGAGGGGCAGGGGAGAAAAATGGCACCAGTCCCCTATCTCATCCCTGGAGAGGGGAGTTTGAGCTCACTGCTGTCAAGGAAGCCCTCTCAGAAGAGCAAATAATTTCCCCTGTGCATTGTAGGCATATTTCAGATCATTGTTTTCACACTGCCTGTGTCCAGGTTATTTGCCTGCTAGAAGTAGTGTAGCACACTTTGGGCTCTATCTCAGCTATGTTGCCTGAGTTTTAAAACTCCAAACTTTAGGGACCTGGTGTGGCAGGGACCTGTACTTGTCTTCTGGGGCAGGGTCTCACTGTGCTGTGATTGATGCAAGTTTAAACCAGAAGGGAGGTTGCACCAGAGTGCAGAGGCAAGGAATTTGGAGTAAGGCACAGCAAAGAGCTAATGTCCCGGTTAGCTGCCCTTAGCAGGTGTCTCTGCACCTATGTTGAGGGGTAGAGGAGGGAAATAGCACCCATTGGCTCCTTTTTCCCCGGAGAGGTAATGCCATTTCTTTCAGATGCACTCCAAGAAGGGGGAACCATCTCTCTCAGTGTGTCTCTGGTGCTCCACACATTGGGCCATCTCCATCCCCCCCCCCCCCCCCACGTTACCTGCTTGCCTTCTTTACAGGAGCACTGCAGAGTCCTCAGGGCTTTGTACCTGCCATGCTAGGGACCTCTAAAACTTCAGTTTTTTGAGCCTAGATGGTTGCAAATACTAACAAAAATCAGCCCTTCTCATTTTCACAGTCAATGGCTTTGGGGAAGAGTTTTCCTTTTATGATTCTTTGTGCACTCTGCTCACTCTCATCTCTCTCCACGACCAGGGCTCCCTCCTCTCCACAGAACCAGCGATCCATTTCTTTTCTAAATCGTACCTCTGCACTTCCTACCTTCCATGATGTGGCTTCTTCCTCTAGTTGTGCAGTTTGTTCTGTCAGTACTCAGATTGATCTCATGGGTATTCAGAATGATTTGATTTTTATCTAGCTGTGTTCGAGGAATGAGGCAAGAATAGGATCCTCCTATTACTATGCCATCTTACCTCCTCTCTTTATTTACTTTTTGCCCACAAAAATCACACTTCTCTACATCTCCTGCGAAGATACACTTCCAAAAATACAAAATAACATATGAACGAAGTTAATTATTATAGCTTTAATTGTAATAACAAAGTATTAATATCACAAAGATCCATCAGTGGGACATTGGGTCAATGGACTATGGTACAATCTCACAACAGAACTCTATGCAGCTGTGAAAAAAAATGGAAAAAAAATCTAAAATCTTATATGTAGTGATTTTCATGTCATATCATCAAGCAAAAAAGATGCAAGGAGTAGAGTGTATAATTTATGCAACCGATTTTCGTTAAAAAAAGGGAGGAAAGAATATCTATCTATCTATCTATCTATCTATCTATCTATCTATCACTTATCTAATTTATAACTGCTCATTTCTCAAAGTGAAACACAGGAAGGACAAACCAGAATCTAAACCAGGACCACCTGGAAAATGTTACCTTAAAAATGTTGATAGGAATGAGTGGAGGGGAAGAGAATGAGAGCCTGCCTTCTCTTTAGTTCTGCTATAATAAGATATATGCACTCCAAAATATGACTGTATCCACAGGGCTTGTGGGAAATATGGGGTTAGAGGCATGGCACTCAAAAACTTCATCAGTGACAAATTTTAAAAAGTAGGAATCCAATTAAAGTGGTAGCACAGTTATACACATGTCAAATGGTTAAGAAATACCTAAACATTATATTAAACATGGGACCGTACATGAAACAGACCTAAGGTTTGCTGGTGGAAGTGAGCATCACAACTCTTGTTAAAGGAAAGTTGTAACCCCTGATGTGGATGTCTGTAGCTCATAACATGCAGTGAGGTGAGGGAGCTGATAGATGTTTTCAGTGTGTGCATATGCATTTGTTCATTCTTATTCAATCTGGGTCAACTGGGTGAGGTTTCATGGTGATAATATCGTGCATAAGCAAAGACAAAATATGCATTATACTCAAATATGTAAATGGTGCTGGAACAAATTAGTATTTTCCAAAACAAGAATTATGTAATTTTCATTGATGAATATTATATCTTAAAATATAAAATTGTGTCAAAAATGTTGAAAGACACTCCTAAAATGTAATACAAAGAAGCAAATGCATATGTGTCTCACAGTGATAGCATAACCATGTGGAGAAAAGCATTATTTTGGGCAATATATGGAAGAAACTGCTCTGACTACACATTCTTACTCTACCAAAAGTATCTTAAACATTACTTATGGGATTCTTATGGATTTTTTTTACTAATATAAATGTTGGTAATGCAATTTTGAGACTGTTCTGTATGTATTATAAAATACAGCAAATCAACTCATGTATTGATATTAGAATTTTTCACTGTAGGGAGAAGAATATATGAATTTAAAGGAACATGAGAGAGAAAACTTTCTGATTTTGATTTTGAATTGAAAATATGAATGAAATCTTATGCTTGCTAAACCATATATTTCATAATAATTATTTTTCCTACATGAAAAGGGCCTAAAAGAATACCTTAAGTGGCAATTAGCTCACCAGTTACCTGGATATTGGTTTCTAACATAAAATTTCTCATGACAAGCAACAGGACTTCTTAGAGAAATGGCTGATTTCTGGCCTGAGACAGGAAAGCACACAGAGACTGAGGTATCTTGTGCCAGAAAGAAGGTAATAATAATAAAAAAAAAGACACAAGACCCACATGGAAGGGAACCCTCTTGACAAATTTGATCATTTGACCACCAGCAAAGAATAATGACAGTAATGCTTCTGCACTCAACAACAAAGAAAAATCCATTATTCCAAGTGCACAAAGAATAAACCATGAAGGCTAAGATTCATAAATGAGCTCATCAAACCTAAAAGCTTCTGTATATCAAAAGACATCATAAAGAAGTGAAATGACAAGCTTCAAAGTGGATGCTATTTGCTTTATGTACAACTGACATGACTGGAGTCCCAAATATATTTTTTAAAGTCTAGATATCAATGGGATAAAGAAAACAACCCAATAGTAAGCTTAGTTATGAATAAGTAGTTCAGAGATGAGAAAGCACAAATGGCCCATAAACATCATTATGTTTACTTAAACATCATAAACATGTTTATGTTTATATAATGTTTACACAAACAACATAAACATATGTTAAACATATGTTTACAAAACATCATAAACATTCATATCATTACCAAGTAGTGAAGGGCAAACTAAAGCCTTATGGACTTGCTATCTCCTATTGACCAGACTGGCAAAGTGAGAGTCTGATAGTACAGAGTGTTTTTGAGTATATGGAGCAATGATACCCCTTACCTGTTGCTCCTGGGAGTTCAAATGTGTTCAGTTTCTTTGGAAAATTTACATTACCTACTGAGGTTGATGACACATCCCTATGATTCAGCAAAATTCCTGATGCACAAGTTTGATCATGGCAACATTGTTCATTGAAGCAAAAAATGGAAAAGGCCAATAGTCTATCAATACTAGAATACATCAATAATTTTTTATGTTTATATAATGGAGTATGGAGTAAGAAGAAAATGAAATAACTAGATCTATAGGATCAACATATTTGAATTTTGTTAACGGACTTGTGAGTGAAAGAAGTGAGAAAAATACACGCATTTAAGTCAATTTAAATAAAGCTTAAGAAAAGACCATTAAACAATACATTATTTTGAGGTTTCATATGTAGATAATAAAAGATGATAAAACCATATTGAAAAATCAAGAAAATTATGAACACAAAGTCAAGATAGTTATCTCTGGAGAGAGACAGGGAAATGGAACTGGGCAGGAACTTAACAAGAGACTTCAGAGGTCATGGTGTTTTATATATACATATATTGCATATATGTACACGTGTACATATATGCATATATATTTCTTAGTCTTAGAGCCGAAGGCAGAGGCTTAACCCACTGAGCCACCCAGGCGCCCCAAATAAATACATCTTAAAAAAATAAATTACTTAAAAAAAATCTGAAAAATAATGTGTTGCCATTTACCTGTCAGGAGGTTAAATTTGCCATACGTGTATCTTTTTAATTTTTTAGTTTTATTAAAGTATAATTGATACACAAAAAATTGCACACCCTTAATGTATGCATCATGATGAATTTGGGCATATGCATATACTCATGATACCACCATCACAATCAAGACACTAAACATGACTATCGGTTCCAAAAATTTCCCTGTGTTATGCGTGTGTATGTGTATGTGTGCGTGCATGTGTGCATTTGTGGTAAAAACACTAAACATGAGATATATGTTTGTAACATATTTTCATGTGTAAAATCTGCTACTTTTAGCTACAGGCACTGTGTTGTACAGCAGATCTTTAGAACTTATTCATCTTGCATAACTGAAACTATATACCTATTGAACAAGTCCCTATATACCTATTGAACAAGTCCCTCTCTGCTGTGACAGGCAATCACCATTCTATTCTTTGATTCTGTGATTTTGACTACTTTAGATACCACATGTAAGTGGAATCATGCAGTATTTGTCTTTCATAATTAACTTATTTCACTTAGCATAGTGTCTTCTAAGTTCATTCATGTTGTTGCAAATGGCAGGATTTTCTTTCTTTTTTTTTAAGATTTTATTTATTTACTTGAGAGAGAGAGAGAAAGAGAAAGAGAGAGAGAGAACAAGCAAGGGGGAGAGTCAGAGGGAGAAGGAGAAGCAGACTCCTTGCTGAGCAGGGAGCCCTCCTTGGGACTCAATCCCAGAGTCCTGGGATCATGACCTAAGCCGAAGGCAGACGCTTAATCTACTGAGCCACCCAGATGCCCCTGGATTTTCTTCTTTTTTAAGGCTAAATAATATTGTCTGTATATACTACATTTTCTTTATCCATTTATTGCACATGAACATTTGGATTATTTCCATATCTTGGCTATTGTGAATAATGTGGCAATGAACATGCAGATCAAAACCACAATGAGATATCACCTCATACCTGTTAGGATGGCTACTACAAAAAAAAGAAAAGATAACAAGTGTTACTAACTGAAAAAGATAGCAACACCTCTATATTCATAGGTAAATCCTGTGAATTCTCATTAAGATTATAAACATTTTTTTATTATTTCTTCTTTCTTTTCTTTTTATTGTATTTATATGAGAAGATGGATGTTAGCTGAACCTAACATTACCAGTGATCATTACTCATAATACATGGTAATAACTTCACAATATATGTAAATCAAACTATCCTGCTCTACACCTTAAACTTACATAGTGATGTATGCAAATTATTTCTCAATAAAACAGAGGAAAAATTTTAAAAAGAATGGCATCATTAGTATCATCAGTATCAGCTAAATATATCTCTTCACAATGAATCTTAGTCTCAAACTGTCATCCCTTTTTACCTGTAGATAAGTGGTTTTTATCAAAGCCTTTCGAATATCCTTGGGTTGGAAAGTTGTCTCTGTACTGGTATCTGTGACTCATAATTTGCATATGCTTTCAGGGAAATAGATGGTCTTCTTCCATTAATTTTCTAAGTACCAGGACAGGTGCTAACACTAGTTCCTCCATTATAAGTCTTTACATTGTATCACAGCATGATTTCTGATCAGGGCTTTTTGAATCCACATTCACTAATGTTCTCAGCACGAAACTGGGAATATATTTTTTCTTTGTCTGTGTCAGATTCAATGCTTCCCAAACTTTCTCCAGGCTACTTTTTAGGTGTTATTTTATGGCAAAATAGAGATAAGAGGTTAAAAAAATGTAGGTCACTTATGGTTTGTCTCCTTCCTGATCCACAGACATGTACCCTGGGGCAAATAATACATTATGTGTTAATTAAAAAAAAAAAAGAATTACTGCTGGTCCTCAGGGAGGAAAAAGGAAAAAGAAGTCAAAATTGAAAGTTTTCGGAGCTAGAGAAAACCCTAAGTATTAAGACTAAAGGGGATCACCATGTTGAATAAAAATGAACAAACAGAAAAAAAAGATGTAGGTCACCTGTCAATCATGCACCTTACAACACAGCTAATTTCTTTGATTATAGATTTGGGGTCCATTTCAGAGAGGAGTGGCAAAATTTGAACAAGTTTCAAGGTTATACAATGCATTTGAAATGGATACTTTATATTTTTTGTTTAGCCAACCAAATTTTTCCCATTTCAAAAATGTGAGCTATGAGACACAAAGTTTGAATGAGTCTGGGATTTGGGACATAAATTTGTCTGGAGCTGATCCAAAATGGGCACGGGGACAAGCCACAGCCACATGACAATCAAACTTATAGGAAATCACAAAGAAGCTCTTTCAAAAAAGTGCTAGCCTACAAATTTTAAAATAGAACAGATGGACAGAAAAAAGCACATTATGACCTAGTGAGAAAAAGAGACAGAGAAAAAGAGAGTTTTCACACTGATTTTTGCAATTCCTGGCACATACTTGGTTGCATTTTTTGTGATGGATTTCATGAAATTTACCTGTATCCTGATAACCAGCACTCCCCCTTGCCAAGAACCTCTTTCAATGTTCTGTTCATTGAAATCAAATGATCTCTGCCTTCGAAATCCATTTCCCTCTCGTTCCCCCTCAAATCATCTAGTCACCACCACCAAGCTAAGATTCTGAGTACCTGAATTTAGTATTTCTTCTGTCCATTATACTTTGCCTCCATCCTTAGAGATTAGAGCCAGAGAACATTAGCACGGGACAAGGCCTTTCTTTCACTTTACTCCTCTCATTTTGCAAAAGTGGAAATGGACCCTCAGGACTGACATGATACAATGTCAGTGACAAATGACAATGACATAGGTAGAACATTTCAATCCTAGAATTGTTTACTCTACCAACCATATGATTGTCTCATCTTTTCTTGGATTTTTTTCTGGAAAGCTAGTGTGTAGTACAGTCCCTTCCTCAGTTCTTTGGCCGTCAGCAGCAGCCCCTGAGCATCTGTGGGTCTCACATCCACTGTGTGTATGGTGCGCCTTTGTCTGAGTCACCTCGGTGAGTTGGAATCTCCCTGAGAGCCACCATCCTATCTGGGATGCTGCTAGCTAGCGCTTCCAAGCTGACACTTTCCTGGAGATGGTGTTGCTCTTAAAGCATTCCATTTGTTGTTTTATTCCGTTAGTTCCGTGCGTGGCTGCCTGCTCTGCTTCACCACACGGCACAGCTTCGGTTTGGTATGTGCTATTGTCATTTCTGTCCATCACACGACCAGACTAGGAAGAATGAAGATATCAGTTGAACTGATCTTATTATGTTCCTATATGATCAGCTAAACATTGTTATTTAAGATCTTTTGTGGAGATTTGGATTTAGTAAATAGTGAGCAAAGGGTCCGAATATCTTTACTCTAGCATCATCTATATTTGAAAAGAAATACAGCACCAGTGGCAAACAGGTTCTGAGTGGTAATGAATATCCAGAGACTAGAGAGCATCCTGCCATCAGTGTCCCAGCCCATCTCACTCTCTGATGGAATCAGGCTGTATTGGGGCAGATCATAGATGGATACAGAGCCAAAGTTTGGCTTACATGGGTCTGTATGTTCTGTATACCCACTTGGTCATTTCTAATGTCCTTCAATGTATAACTGGGCCACCCTCACATGGAGCATTTGCCCTGGTTTGTAAAGGGACATTGTAGTGAGGAAGGTTGAGCACAAACCACTGAAACAGCCCTGCACCTCTCCTCCCGAGAAATGAGAGCCATCCCTAAGCACTTTAAGGAGCTAAAGGATGTAGGAGGAATGCTCCCCATCCTGTCTTCAGTTAAGTGACCGATAAGGCCCCTAAAAAAATCTCCGGATGAATCCTGAAGGATGAATGCAGGCTAGCACGGACTCCACTGAATAGGAGCTTGATTGCGGCTGCTATCTCAGACATAGTGCTGTTCTAGACTAGATTAATCTGGCCTCGGCTCCTGTTATGTTGATTTGGCAAATATGTTATTTTGTACTCAGATCAGATAAAACAGATCAGAAACAATTTGCATGCACATGAAATGTACAAAATTAGGCATTCACAGTTCTTCTTCAGGGTTCTGTTAACTTACTTCCCCTCTGTCAGAATATAGTCCTAAGATATCTGGACCACCTGGTCATCCCACAGAACATCACATTGATTTACTACATTGATAACTCCATGATAACTAAGCTGATGAGCAAGAAGTGGCTAGCAGACTGGGAGCCTTGGTAAGTTGTACATTCCAGAGAATGAGAGATAAGCCAACCCCACAAGGGTCTGGGGAGTCGCCCCACACATCAGTCTAATCACTAGCAGTCCAGTGCCCAGGGATAGCAAGGACATGCTCTCTAACTTAAAGGAAAAATTATTGCATTTAGTGTCTCCTACCACAAAGAAGGAAGCACAATGCGTGGTAGAACTCTTTGGGTTTAAGGGATAGCATATCCCACACTTGGGTGACATGGAAAGCTGCCACCTTTGAGTGGCTCCTGGGGAAGGAAAGATTCTGCAGCAGATCTAGGCTTCAATTAAGGCAATCTTCCTACTTAAGCCATGTGAATGCCATATAGCACTCTCCAGTGGGAGAATCACAACATAGACATGAGCTTCTGGAGCAAGGCTGTACCAGATGCAGTGGAGAATTACATACCTTTGAGAAACAGTTCCTGGCACGATATTGGACCTTGGTAGAGACAAAATACCTGGCAATGGATATTGTGCCTCTGCAACTTTGCCAAACCCACTAAGTCGTACAGACAGGTGAATCCACCAGCTCCATTATGACTAGCTGGGAAGAGAAAAGCCTACTTCTAGTTTACAAATGGGTTGAATTGATATGTGGATGAAAGTTGAAAATGGCAGCTTCACTCAGGGAAGTCCTTGAAAACAGTGGGAAGTGGAAAACAGAATCCTCAGAATGGACAGAGCTTCAGGTGATCCACCTGGCCATCCACTTTGTGTACACAGAGTTTGGGATGAACAGTGCTCTAGGTAATGTTGAATGCCTTACTTACAGGGGCTCAAAAGGAAAAAGACCGGAAAACTTTGGATAAGAAGGTTTGATGTACAGACATGGGGAGGGAGATATGGAAAAAAAGGTACAAAGTGGGAATGACTTTGTTTCACATAGCAGTTGTCACAGGAGAGTATCAAGTAGTAAGATTTGGTCAGTCGATTTCAACCAGTCTGTGTGATTGGTCACATCAGCATGGGTATGATGAAGACATGAATTCAATTAATTCAGTGGTCATAGTGGAAGTGATGAAGGCTAAGCACGGGTCTAACAGCACAAGATTCCACTTACCAAGGCTCACTTAGCTGCTGCTGCAAATGAATGTCCAAACTGGCAACAAGAGAGACCAATGCTTGCACTCTAGGTGGAACTTTTTATCAAGGAGGACAACCGGCCATTTGACGATGAGTTGAATAAATCAGGTTGGTTCCTTTCAACCTGGAAAGAACAAAAGACTTGATTTAACAAAAATAAATACATATCATGGGGGAGATTTTTTCATTCCTGTTCATAGGACCTCATCAGTACAACTACCCAAGATTGGATATAGTGTTTAATTCTCCACTATGGGATCCCACATAGCACTGGTCAGAACTGGAAGACCTTCTTTATAGCAAAGGAAGTGTGGGAGTGGGTTCATGACTATGTGACCCAATGGTTATATCACATATGCACTAACTGAAGCTGTTGGCCTGAAAGAGCATTAGAAAGTATAGTCAATTAGCCTAAAACTCTATTCTATGAGGAGCAGGCTTCAACCTCCAAGATGCAGTGTATACATTGCATCAAAACTTTATACAGTATCATGTAGGAAGAATACTTACATCTGAGAACCAAGGAGTAGAGACAGGAGAAAGTCCACTAGTTATCATTATTCATGACCCACTAGGATTTTTATGTCTCCCATCCCCACAACTCTAGGCTCTATGTGGCTGGAAGTCCTAATCCCCAAAGGGTGCAAAGTCTTGCCAAGGGAAAACAATGAGAATCCTATTGAGCTACAAGCTATGGTTGACACCTGGGCACTCAGGCTCTTTGTGCCCAGAGACTGCAGGAAAGGAGGAATCATAATCTTTACAGGAATAATTGACAATAATCACCAAGAGGTGGTAGGGTTTCTGTCACACAGTGGGATCAGGGAGGAATATGTGTGGCACCTGGTGATTCACTTTGGTGTCTACTGCTACTCACGGGTCCAGTTGTAATGATAAATTAAAAAGGTCTGCAACCACGATGTGAAAAAGTTATGGTAACCAAGGGTTCAGGGTCTTCAGGGATGGTCCATATCATACCACCAAGCCAACCATCAATGGTGGTCTGAGGGTGAGGGGAATCCATAATGGACAGCTGAGGAAGAAGATGATGGATATCAGATGGGCCCCAAGACCAACTGCAGTAGTACGCTGTAGTTCATACTACTTACCTCCCTCTTCTGTGCTTCCCTTGAAAATAGAGGCCCTCCTGGAATCCTGGACTAAGTTCTCTCTCAAACGTCTTTGAGGAAGCCAAGACAATCACTTCAAAGGACAGACTGATGTGAACATGGAGATGTACCCAGAACCCAAAACCCACTTAAAAGAAAGACTTATTGCTCCAACACATGGGTGTGTTAGCCCTTCTGAGTTTGCCTCAGCTTCAGAGAGCTGTGTAATCCAAGAAAGAGCATGATCTTCCTGGGGTGGCCCACCCCTAGTGACTGATTATGAAGGAATTATAAAAGCCTGGCCATTTCCCTTACTGTGAGATATGAGCTCATTACGAGTAATATATACTTCAGAATCCCCTGTGGGGTTAGCTGATGCTTTGTTGTATCTGCACCATTTGACTTCTCTCTCTGCCCAGTGCTGTTTTCTCCACATCCACCACTACCATGGAGGCCTTATAATAAGGCTTCCATTTCTAATATCTATTTTTTATATTTCTAGTGACATTCCAGTAAAACTTCCTTTTTAAAATAGTCATTTTATATGCAAAAGCCCGAAATTGCCACTTAGTGAAAGCCAACTCTCAGAATTTGAGTTTCTCTTTCTTGGACAGAATTTAAGATTTAATTTGTGGCCTAACTAGAAAACAAAAAATATAAACGAAGCTTCATTTATGGAAAAAACTTGACCATGTTAGATGATGGAAATATCCCATGGTTTTTCCTCTTAAACTCAAGTTCTTATTTTAAAAATCAGTCAATCAATAAATACAATTTGCCTCTGGTAGGGATTTTGATTCTCCAAGGGAATATATTTCACTTGTAGTAAATTCAAAAAATTATTCATGGGGCGCCTGGGTGGCTAGTGGGTTAAAGCCTCTGCCTTTGGCTCAGGTCATGATCTCAGGGTCCTGGGATCGAGCCCACTTCGGGCTCTCTGCTCAGCAGGAGCCTGCCTCCCTCTCTCTCTCTGTCTGCCTCTCTGCCTACTTGTGATCTCTCTCTCTGTGAAATAAATAAATAAAATCTTTTAAAAAATTTTTCAAAAGTAGCTAGGGTGTGATTACTGTTCTGGGAAATCATAATTCCTGGTTATTTGCAATCTATTTTATTTTTGTGTGGCAATATTGAAATACTACTGTTGCAAATCTCCTGGAGTTTTTATGAGAGACAAATTTAAGATAACTAGATTGCCATTTCAGGTTAGCTTTGATTCTGTTTTCTTTTAAATTGATCTTGTAATGACAATAGCATTTCTCAAATAGCTGCTGTTAAGTCTTTACATATATTTATTGTTTTTCTTCTTCCTGCAGTCATGATAAAGCACCTACATATTTTATATATAAATTAAGTAGTTTCCATAGAATCCTAAATTGATTGAGGAGTCATTTATTCTGCTTCAACAATATTTACTAGGTTCCCACTAGGTGTCAGACCCTTGGCCAGGTGTTAGGAATGTAGTTAAATAAGATATGATAAATCCCTTAAGAAAATTATTCCCTAAGAAAACACAGTGTGAATTGTTTCTCAAGTGGGTTTTATTCTTCTGCCATCATTTAAAAATTTTTTAAAAAGATCTCATTTATTTATTTGACAGAGAGAGAGAGAGCAAGAGAGCACAAGCAGGGGGAGTGGCAGAGGGAGAAGAAGAAGCAGGGCTGAGCAGGGACCCCAATGATGGGCTTGATCCCAGGACCCTGGGATCATGACCTGAGCTGAAGGCAGACTTTTAACCAACTGAGCCATCCAGGCATCCCTTTGTTGAAGTTTTAATTCCCAAGGTGACTATGTTTGGACACCAATTAATGTTAAGTGAGCTCACAAGGCTGGGGCCCTAATCCAGTGAGACTAGTTTCCCTGTAAGAGGAAGAAACACCAATAATTCATGCACACAGAGAAAAAGGTTGTGTGAGGACAGAGAGAAGGTGGCCACCTACAAACTAAGGAAAGAGGCCTCGGGAGAAACTAAACCGGCCAGTACCTTGATCTTGGTCTTCCAGTCTCCAGAACTATGAGAAAAACTAATTTATGTTGTCTAAATCACCCCATTTGTGGTATTTTGTTAGGAAAGCCCACTAATACAGTCAGGTATTCCCTTTTTGCAAACTAAGAATTTACCCTGACAAAGTGTGATGACATGTGGTCACTTTACCACTAAGAACATCTTTGTTTTAAAGCATTGAAAATAAAATCTCAGTCCCTCCAAAATATTTTACTCAAATATCCTTTTCCTCCTCACTTCTTTCTCCAGTGCCAGGTGGCAGGGCAGCAGGGAGGGAAACAGTCATGTTCTTTCCTCTACTCCTCTTCTACTTGAGCTTCCTCTCCTCCTCCTCTGCTTAACTCTGATTCTTCTGATCTGTCTTGGGTTGGGGCCAGTAAAGAGGGGAGATGAAAGAAGGACAAATGTTGCATTACCCTTTCTATGACATCCCATAGTTGAGGCCCTCTGTCCTGGTGCTATAAGGAGTAGTACTGCTGGGCTCCTCGGAGAAACTCAGAACCTTCCCTGGGAACCTCCCACCTCCCTTGTCACGGCCCTGCTGATGTGCTTTCAGTCTGACTTCTGTTAACTTCTCTCATGCCTCTCCAAGCAGGCATTCCTCTTGGACTCGGTTCTTCCCACAGGACCTGGTCCTTGCCATTCTGTGTAGTATCACTTAAATCAGGCAAACTCACATATCCTAGACCCCCCCATCTGTGACCATGCGAGCCCCTCTGCTCTCTCTGCTGTCATCCCCCCTCTTCCTCACGGACAACCCAGCTGACAACCACCTTTGGAACCCACCAGGTGAGATGCTGACATTGGGCTTTCTCCTTGTCCATGCCTCCAATCTCCGGGAAAATATTCCAGGTTCTTTCTGCCAAGAACCCTCACGCAGTACCAGTAGCAGCACCGGGCAGGCCTCTTTGTCTCTGCTGCTCATCAAGCCTCACCTGAACAGTGAGATGTTAGCCAGCCCTTTATTACACAGAACACTTATCTCTACAAGTGACTCTTACTGCTGCCCACACGTGATGTGACTTGAAGTGGTAAAGGTGAAGTGCTTTCCTCTTCTTCATAAGAAAGGGAAGGAATCGATACCGTAGTGTTTCTATTCAAATAAATTCCCTTCAGAGACTCCCCAGAATGAATCTCTAAACTTTTCTTATACGAGTTGGAGATTTCACTTGGGCATCATTAGTTTAGGAACCATTCTGGCTGCCTCTTGGCAAGATTTGCATAGACATGTCCAGCATCTCTCTTCAGAATGTCCTTAGCCCGTTCTACCACCATTGTCTTTCTTCAGTTTGTATGGCTTAGCTAAAATTACACACTGAAAAGTCCCATTTCACATCCTGCTACAATACAGTTTAAAAAACCATCATACATTATTCTAACATAAAATGTAGCTGTGCTTCCATTTACAAATACAATCATTAAACTTTGTAGTCAACTTGGAAGAAGCAAATGATGAGGGGAAGTGAAACATATACTGAACTTATGATAATTTTTATGTACCAAAATCTTTATTTAAAAAAAAGCAGCTGTTAGAAGTTATCAGGGGAATTTTTTTTTTTTTAGATTTTATTTATTTATTTGACAGAGAGAGAGAGAGATCACAAGTAGGCAGAGAGGCAGGCGGAGAGAGAGTGGGAAGCAGGCTCCCTGCTGAGCAGAGAGCCCGATGCGGGGCTCAGTCCCAGGACCCTGAGATCATGACCTGAGCCGAAGGCAGAGGCTTTAACCCACTGAGCTACCCAAGCGCCCCTATCAGGGGAATTTTATATGCTTTTTCTTCATGATATAGAATTGTAAATACATTTTAAGTAGGCATCTCCTAAGCTTTTCATTATTATTTTCTTTGCCTCACATCTCAAGTGGTCTCTTACCCTTCTCCTCTACTTAAGGCAATTGCTTTCCTCTCCTTTCCTTCAGTTCAGCTTTAATATGGAACTCAGTATCCCCAAAGCCCTCCCTCGTTGTTCCTGCAGAAGGCAAGCACGTATCTTAAGAGTACCCCGTTAATCACTATGTGGAGCAACCAAACAGTCAAATGACAATAATTGCAGACAGGCTCTCAGATTTTTGTTTTTCTGAGAGCAAACTTCTCTACTACATAGATCCTGAGTCTCATTCTGATAACTTAACTGAACAATTTCTTAGACTTCTGACCTCTGGCTTTATCCTGAAAATAGACCTCAAGGAAAAAACAACAAAAAGAAAAACAAACAATAGAAAACACTTTCTTTTTTTAATCCTACATCTTCTTAAGGAAAAGGCATGGACCTTGTGTAGCCTTCCATGAACTTAGCAGAATACAGAGGAGAGAGCCAAGCTATAGATGGGTCAGCTCTGTTAATTCCAGTTATAGAAACTTACGCAAATATCCTAATCATCCGAGCCTCCTAACTTCCTTGGTTATGAAAATGGGAAAGATAACATCTACCTCTCTGGAGTTGTGAGAACTAACTCAGATAATAAATAAAGCTCCTAGAGGCACCCGAGTGGCTCAGTCATTTAAGCATCTGCCTTCTCCTCAGGTCATGATCACGGGGTCCTGGAATCGGGGGTCCTGGGATCGAGGTCCCTGCTCAGCGGGGAGCCTGCTTCTCCTTCTTCCTCTGCCACTCCCTCTGCCTCCCCCCCGTGCTTGTGCTCTTCTCTCTGCCAAATAAATAAATAAAATCTTTAAAAATAAATAAATAGGTAAATCTCCTCCTCAATCATAGTATGTAAGTCATAAACATCTGGTTATTGACTAAAACCCCCAATAAAGATTGGGCTGTTCTTTACTTCATAGACAGATATAATTAAGGTGTTAACAAAGGTGTCTACTCACTACAGTCCATTCCTGACTTCCTCCACACTAGCTGTCCCCTAGTTTCCCGTGCTTTGACCCAGTCCAGGAATGAACCTTCTTGGCATTTCAGCAACCCAGCTGAGAACCTCAGATCTGCTCCTGAGGCAGTGGGGATAGATTTGTAAGAGTTCTAAGTATGGAGCCAAGGGCCTGAGTTTGAATCTTCTTTCCGGCTTCCCAAAACCATGTATGTGTGTCGGTTGATTTCTATAAGCTCCTATACCTCACCTGTGAGGACAACTTAGAAGGTACAGGAGCATTCAACAATTACATATGTACAATATATGATTAGTACTAGAACTAGCTTTGTAATCTCAGTAAATAATTTAACCTCTCTGGGTTTATCTCTGCACCTATTAAGTAAGGATAGTAAGCTTGATGATCTTGAAATTATTTTCTATATGTTTTATCACTACCTGAAAGGCTACTTTATGAATACCTATTTTGTTTTGTAATAAGCAAGAGAATGTCATCAGTGGTTCATTGAGATTATACAGGATTGCCTAGGTATTTTCTATTTTCAAAGATACAAGTTGGAATGTACAATTTACATTTTTCATTCATTTGATAGTAATTACTACTACTGAATTTTTTAAGCCTTAGTATAGAATATAGAAGGGGAAAAAAACTTCAGTAATTAATAATTATTAATTAATAATAATAATAATTAATTCAGTAATTAAATTCAGTAAATACTTCTCTTTAATC
Source organism: Potos flavus (assembly GCA_028534135.1). Lineage (NCBI taxonomy): Eukaryota > Metazoa > Chordata > Mammalia > Carnivora > Procyonidae > Potos > Potos flavus. The sequence continues at coordinate 55,069,195 of CM052899.1, forward strand.
TTTGTATCCTATCTGTGGAAAAAATCTAAAATATACAATATATTAACTGGTTTCCAATTATGTCTAGTTTATCATTTAGAAATGTGTGAATATGATTTACTAGTTTATAGGGGGAAAATTTGCCACACAAATTAAGAACTTAAGTATGGAAGTACAGATATCTCTTCAAGATTCTAATTTCAGTTCTTTTGGATAAATACCCAGAAATGGGATTGCTGGATCTTATGGTAGTCCTGCTTGTAATCTCTTGAAAAACTTCCCTATTGTTTTCCACAGAAGCAACAAAATTCTATATTCTCATCAAGAATGTATAAGGATTCCTTTTTCTCCACATCCTTGCTAACATTTATCTTTTTCCTCCCAGTTTTACTGAGAAATAATTGACATACATCAAATATATGTTTAAAGCATGCAGCATGATGGTTTGATTTATATATATTGTAACATGATTACCACAGTAGGTTCAGCTAACATCCATTTCTCATATAGATATAATTTTTAAAAAGAAAAGAGGAAGAAAGATTTTCTCCTTGTGATAGGAACTCTTAGGATTTACTCTCTTAACAACTTTCCCATATATCACGCAGCAGTGTTAGCTCTAGTCATCATGTTGGACATGGCATCCCTAGTACTTATTTCTCTTATACCTGTAAGTTAGTACCTTTTGACCACCTTCCTCCAATCCCCTGTCCCTTCATTGTACCTTGCACTAATCTCCCACAGGGGCTTCATCTCCTCTTATTTCTTTACCTCTATCTGCACGTACAGCTTTTACTTTCATCACTTTGTGGTGATACTGTTCTTCTTTGGCCCAATTTTCAAAAGCTCTGGTCATGTTTCAGACATTTCCATTCCTCTTAATATCTCAGGAAAGCCAGACTTCATAGGCTTTCAATGAATACTTGCTGAAAGGAGTAGGAATCAATTAACAAAATGCTAGATAAATCACGGTATCTAGTGTTTGTAGCTCAATATTATTCCTCTATTTGCATAGTGATCAGCAAATCACTGATCTACAAATAAATGGACTCCTACCAAATGCATCTGTGGAAAGTAAGCCTGAGAAGTAAGTGTTTTGCTTGTCTTCTTTTTCATACACAGCTATAAATTGGGCATAAGGCAAGAGGATTACTTAAATCCTTTGCTTCCCAGTATAACCCTGCTCTACTCAGTAACACAACCTTTGTTAAACCCCATTGGAAGAGGAGTTAGGGGTTCAGATTTAAAATAAAACATTAAATGGTAAGGATGAGGTGAGGCTATCAACAAAATGTATTATTAATAATAAACCTCCCTAAATAATCTAGAACATTGAAATTTATTTGTTTTGTTTTGTCTCCAAAGACTATTGAAATGAAGAGCATTGAAAAATTTATATTGCCAATTCCAATACCTTAAACTAAATTTTGACATAGCAAAGGGATATTTTTTCTTCTTGATATTGAGGTCATGAAATAACTGTATGAAGCCAGATAGTATATTGATTTTGTCAAAACAGATGGCAGAAAAGGAGGTTATCTGAACAGACTTTTCAGAAAGAAATTAAAATTTAATTTTCTGCTATGGGATTATTACTGTAGAGTGGAAAGTATTTTTTTTCCTGTTTATTCCTGAGTTTTTGTTCATATACAGATCCAGAAACATGAACAAACACAGCTGTTCACCACATTAACCAGAGACTTATTAGAGTAATGAGACATTTTTGAGCCAAATGTTATATTAGTAGAATAAGTGGTGTGAAAATTGAGTTCCTTGAGCTGGATTAGAGATCTTTGGATTGTGTGACAAGCTCTACTGGGAACACACAGTTTTCATGGAAGTATGTGAGAAATTAATTTCAACAGATACAGTGAGTTAATGTCAAACAAAATTTTTAAAAGACAAACAATTTTTTGATCAACGGAACCAGGTGATGGAGGCAGAGCAGAAAAACTTTTTAAATCAGGAAAAAAAACAAGAAAGCTTAATTGGATAAAAATTTACTTCCTTAAGTTCTTTTTTTCTTGCCTTTTTCTTCTTTTTACAGAAATTCATCAGTTTAGCTTTATTTCTAGGTTTTAGTTATTTACAACTTTATTATTAGTGATTTGCGTATAAGATGTACTTAGTTACAATTACAGTGATGTAAAATTTTTGAAATGCTACCAGTTTAGGCTATGTGGCAATAACATATCACTATGGACTACCATATCCTGAGAAATTTTAGTAGGACATGAAAGGGAAATTTTTAATTTCCTCATTAAATGAAACACAAAAGTAAAACACACTCTAGGCCATTTCTAATGATGGCGTTGTAGAACACTTTCTTCTTGGGAATTTAAAACTCTCATTTCTGAATCTGGCCATGGGAGGTATTCTTTCTGTCCTCAAAATATGGGAAAAGTAGTATTTTTTTTTTTATCCCCAAATACTTTTATTTTGTTTTTGCAGTGTTACAAGATTCATTGTTTATGGACGAATACCCAACTTTTATTTTAACATGGACTGGACTGGGAAAAGTAGTATTAAGAATGCTCCCGAGGTGCCTGACTGGCTCTGTCAGAAGAACTTGTGACTCTTGATCTCTAGGTCATGAGTTTGAGACCCCTACTGGGTGTAGAGATTACTTAAATAAGTAAACTGTAGTAAATCTAAATAAAAAAGAGAATGCTCCTCATATGAACATTTTTTGACTAGACAGGTTTTTAAAATTTAATATGTGACTGCAGTTTAATTATTTGAAGCACAGTACCTGGCATAAAGGAGGTACTTTGTATCTATCTATACTTATCTACTTAATATATTATACCATATATACTTACACAATGATATATAAAGAAGATACTTTTAATATATATATTTTTCAAATATATCTTTAAATATTTTATATAAATAGAGAAAGCATCTTTGTGGTGACAGTGCATTAAGATTGGGCAGTTATTTCAATGTGCATTTTTTTTTTAAATCACTATAGAGTTGTCAAAATAACTGTGAATCTCATAAACATAAGTTGTGTCAGTTTGTTAAGCATATTTATTTCTAAAGACATATGGATTTAGGGTTTTTGGTCTCAAATTCTCTCAATCTTTTGATCTTTCTGAGTCATTATTCAGATATTAATTTATAACCCTTTAATTTAAAAACAAATTAAGGAAGACGAAAATCCATGTTAAAGTGCAGCAGTTTTCAAGGAAAACTTTCAGAGAAACCCCTATACTCAAACATAAAAAGCAATACAAATGATCAACATGATGTAGTTTAGTATGGGCAAGGTAGTATGCTCCACCAAAATGATCTCATATACTCTTCACAGGTCTTTGAGGTAAATGCTCTTCTTACTCTAAATGAGGAAATTGAATCCTAGGGAGGGCAAAATATCTAACGTCATTCACAGAGGATTTAAACCTAGGTTTGTTTGGCGCAAGAGATTGCACTCAATCACTCATATACTACCTCAGAAATGAAAGATGAATCCTTTAAAGAAAATCCTTTAAGAAAAATCATTAAGATTTTTCATCTACAACAGCCAAAATTAATTTTTCTAATTCACATCTTTCAAAGTTTCAGTTTTTTAACTTATCTTCCTTATTTGGTGTAGGATGTGATTTCAAACTTATTTGTTGTATATTTTAAAGGAGAGAAAAAAAATGTGTTTTTTAAAATTTCTCCATGAATTTTCCCTCTTTTCTCTTGTTCTAATTCCACCTCTATCATGAGAAAATGATTCAGCCGCCCTTGGACTTGGAGGTGACAGTCATAATGTAGAATCCTGGGAAATAAATATCTACATTTCTCTCTTACTCTACAATATCTTTTTTTTTTTTACAATATCTTTTTTGTAGCAATGTACTGTTGTTGAAAAATTGAACAGGAGATTAATATGTAAACAGTATGTCTAGGTTGATGTAACTATATTTGTATATATACATATTTTCTGTTGCTTGACTGCAGAGAATTATTTAGCTGAGATTTGTAAAAAGTGTTATTTGCAGTTCATCTCTTCGAGTCAAAGATAATTCTTGGGTACACTGAAGGCTGTATAAAGAATTTCAAGGCCTTGAGTATAGATAAAATTAATGGCTGTACTTTAGTAGCCTGACAAAGTTCATTACCTAAAGCTAATGATTAGATCAAAATCATGGAATTTGAAAATGTTAGGTTTAACTCTTGGCTCTGCCTCTTATCAGCTGTGTGACTTTCGGTAAGTTATTAAACCTCTCTAATCCATTACTCATCTGTAAAACTGTATAACAATATTTGCTGTAGGGTGTTTTAATAATGTGATAACACAAGAAAAATCACTTAACATTGTCCTAAAATGTGAGCACTCACTGCAAATTTGCTCTGAGAATTACACCCATTAAATCCTTTATCTTTTGTCTATCTCTCCTTACTATTATTATTATTAAAGCACCCTGTAAATCTTCCTACTTTTAGCCCCTACATCTACATCAGATGTTGGCAGGTGGCTCCCAGGACCCAGAGGGGGTCCCGCAGGACCATCTAAGAGGTCCCTGGCTGCATGCAGACTAGAAAACAAACGTGAGCCAGCAGGAGGTGAAAGCAGAGTTTATTGAAGGCATAGAAAGAGTACAGGTACAGAGTGTCTGGAAGACTCAGAAAGAAAAGGAGGAAGTCTCATCTTTGTTCGGGGTCTGGGGTTTCTCTGGAAGATTGTGGTCTGGTGTATGTGTCCTTTCAGGCATCCAGGAACCTGTTAGAAGAGAGATGAGGGCCCAGGTGTTATTCCTTTGAGCCAAGGGGTCTTAGTGTTGACATGTCTTACACTGGTGGTCTGGAATACACTTATCACCTGGTCCTTCCCTAGCTGTTATCTATTCTAAAGAAATCATGAACTCCCTGTCCCTTACAAATAGCACATACACTATTTGCTTTCTGTAAGTGGGAGAGCAGGTACTAGCAAGCATAGAAGCAGGAAAAAGAGCAAAAAACAGGTTTTTACAGAGACTTTCAGCTCTCCTCATATATCCATATCCCTTTCTAGCCTTTGTTCTGCAATCTCTTACAGTGAAACTCATCAGAAGTATTGCTTAAAATACTGTTTCCTCTTTTTTTCCTCCCATTCTCTTTAACAGACATTTTAATGAAGATTTTACCTCCATTTCTCTTCTGAGGTCATGCTGAGGTTACCAATGACTTTTATTTGACAAAAACAATGACCAATTTCTAGCCCTCATTTTACTGGACTAACAAGCCATAATTAACAAAATATGTTCTTTTCTTCTATGAAAATACTTGTTTACTTGGTTTTTCGCCTACATCACTGGCAGCTCCTTTCAGTCACCTTTCTGAATGCTGTATCTGGTCCTCAGATGCTTTTTTTCTCTATCTACCCTTGTGGTCCTGTGACATTAGGAGAATTAATGTGCTGACTGCTTCCATAGGGCCATCTCATCTCCTGACCTTTCTCTCTGTTTCTGTTTATCTGTCTTCCCTCTGTCTATTCCTGTGTGTGTGTGTGTGTGCATGTGTGTGTGTGCATGTGTGTATTCCTCTGCTTTCTCTCACATCACATGTCCAGCCTTTCAGTACATCTTGTTGTTTGTACTTTCAGTGTATATCCAGAATTCACCCACATCTCACCACTTCAGATGCTACCAAGAACTGTTATCTCTTACAGGACTCCTGAAATAGCTCTCTGCTTGTTTTCTCTGTTTAATAGTCAAGGCAATGTGGGGCGCCTGGGTGGCTCATTGGGTTAAAGCCTCTGCCTTCGGCTCAGGTCATGATCTCAGGGTCCTGGGATTGAGCCCCCCATCTCCCTCTCTGCTCAGCGGGGAGCCTGCTTCCCCCTCTCTCTCTGCCTGCCTCTCTGCCTACTTGTGATCTCTCTCTCGTCAAATAAATAAATTAAAAAAAAAAAAATAGTCAAGGCAATGAAAGAATGAATAACAAGTAGCATCCAACATTACTATGTTTTTATATAATAACATCTAAGCCTAAAGATGGATATAGTTGCCACGATATTGTGAGAGCCTGTCCTCTGCACCTCTTGTGGAGTTATTTCTTCCTAGTTGGAAATGACATTGATTTATTCATTGAATCAACAACCCTTATCAAGTGCTTACAATTCAGTAGGATCTATACTAGGGAATGAAAAGATGAATAATTCACAGTCACTCTCCTCTGGGAGATTGGCCTCCAGTAGATGGTATGGGGATGGTTAGAACATCCACAAAACATGAGACAAGAGTGCTTCTGATTTTTTTGAGTGTCAATGAATGCAGCTAAAATCAAAAGCTGCTGTAAAGAAACACTGCACCTGTGATCACAGATTATAACTTTTAGATATTGGTGATTCTCCTTTAAATATTCAACAACCCGTGAGGAATTCTGAAACAGTTGGAAGCAGCACAAACATTGTCAACTTAGCTACAAGAACATAATGTTGTACATTTGTTCGTTTAGTGACTGGGTCATTTCCTGCGAGCAGGGCACAGTCCCTAGGCTATGGAACAAAGCCTTGATCCAAAATCAGACCATTTGTACAGAGTGTTGGTCATCAGCAGACAATGTTGGCACTCAGTCAGGGACAGACTGCTAGTTAAACATCTTGCCCCTGAGGCAAATTGATACCAACAGGAAGTAATACTTTTGGAGGCAGCAATTTCAAGCTCTGCAGGCAATGCCATGTTTCTTTTTAACTGTTATTTATTTTCAGGAATGGAATTCAGAGGAAATTATTGCACCATTTTAGATGCCACAACTTTGGTTTTCTTTATGAGCACTTCATTTTTTTTTATTGTATGAAAACTTTTCATTTTGTTAGTCTGTTCTTTGAGGTCTTCTGAGGTGGTGTTTGGTGGTGGTGATTTCTGCTGTACACTCATAATTAGGATCGTAAACAGCAGGTGCAGTAGAGCTTTGTGAACTGTCAAATTGGGTGTCTTAAGAAAATGGCAATTATTTCACTGAACACAAGCAATTGGTCTCTGTACTCTGGACATGACTCATTTTATCCCCATTCCTGAGATATTATGTTGTTAGATGTGCTCAAGACAAATTTTGCATTGACAACTAAAATCTTCAATCTAAACATTAATAGTATGTTCTGTCATGTGTCAACTCAATTATTTTAACTTCTGAGGACTGTGTAGTGGACCTCTACTGATTTTCTGCTCACTTTCCATCCCTTTAGTTCTTAAATCTATCACTGTTGTTGTTTCACTCAAGTAATTCTGGCACAGGATACTGTGGCTACAGTGATTGGTCTAGAGCGCAATACCTGACCCAGGTTGACTCCATTAGAATATTCTACTCCCTGACTACTATTATTTGCTCAAAGATGGGTAATTCATCCTATTTGTGCCAATAACAACACTTCTTATGGATTTTTAGAATTAACATTAGCCAACAAGAATATCAGTTCTTTTTCAAAAGTGAAGATTAGAAATACTAATAAGGTCTTTGGTATCCTTGCTTCTAAGGCAGTGGAAAAAACAAGATTGATTGAATAAAGTGGATGCATGCAGAGAACCAAAGGCAAGAAGCAGAGGGAGTGGATCCTGGCAGTTTTCAAATCCTTTGATCTAGCCACCCTTTAGCCCACATATACCGCTGCCCTTGACAAAGTTGGTTACATGTGCCAGTAAATCCTTTGTATGATACTGGGCTAGTTCAGGTGGATTTTTGTAATTGTATAAAATATGTCTGATAAATATGGCAAGGATGACTTTTTTCTTATATTTGCATTCTTTCTCTACAACCAGACATAATCCTGTGCTCTTCAACATTTTCCCAAAATATCCTGTATACATTTTTTTAAAACTTGTCACATGCTTTTCTGATTTTAAATAGACCAAATAATAACTTCTTCATCTAGGCTGGAATGTGCCAATTAAGCATGCTCATAACATGTGGGTAAATAAAGTCAGACAATTTAGATGTCAGGCACAAAGTTTACTTATCTTCATTGGTACATTTAAGAAAATAACTTTAAGTAGAGGTGGAAACATGATCTATCTAAATGTTCAGTGTTCTAGAGAACTTCTTAATTAGACTGAAGCCATTTATAAATGAAGTATCAGTTAACAAACAAAAAAAAAAAGGCTACCGTAAAATGAGAATTGTTTTAGATAGTACATCTGTGCCAATCTATCATTAGTACTAGATACCTGATATCATTTGTTTTGCTAATATGCACATAGGACTAAAGAGAGGGGATTTTCTAAAACTGAATTTTGTTTAAATACTGTTTAAATATTAATCTCCATCAAAAATAAATATATTCAGGTTTCCTCAGAGAAACAGAACCTATATGTATAGAGAGAGCCCTTGTCAACTTGTCACCTATATGCATCTTCTTAAACCATACTTAATTTCCAAATAAAGATAATAACAAAGTCATAATTTCACCTAACATGATACAATTATCATGTGTACAACTGAAAATGCACTAAACTTCCCCAGAAGAGGAAGTAAAGTCCTTGAGTCATGTTTACTCTTCTTGATATCCTGAAAATTAAACACCATGATGGAAATTGATAAAACTTATATACTATAAAATAAAGTCAGTACATCTGATGTTACATGATAATGACTAAGAAAGGAAATAAAACATAATTTATGCACACATATAGAAATATCTTGATAACAAAATAAAGAGGAAAAGCTCATAAAAAAGTACAGTTCTCATTTCTATAAATGGTCATGTAGTCATAGCTGGTATTTACAACTACCTTCTTCTACTACTCATTCTATATTCCCTTTACATTCAGCAAGCTTATCAATGGTTGTGATTCTTTACCTGGTGGGGCTACCCAAGCCTTCATTCCTGAAGGGTCTGGACTACTACTAATAGTCCTGCCTGGATTGAGTTGTAGTTTTCCACTGACCTTAATCACAGGGCATGATAACACTAGGAGACAGCCTGAGGGATCATCTATATTCCAGGCACAGTCTTCCTTATATCCATTGTAGACACATACTCAAACTTCCCCTTGATAGTCAGGATCAGTTGCCCCAGCCATCATAATAAATCACTTCTTTGTCGGGTACTTCAGAGGCATGAGGGGAACCTATGCCCAGCTCTATAAGGTATTACCACCTACCTGGCACTGTAACTGAGCCTTCAAAGGGCCATTCTACCATTTTATCAAGTTAGCTGCTTCAGAATGGTGGGGAATATAGTAAGACAAATGAATTCCTTGAGTATGGGCACATATTGCTACACTTTTTTTGCTGTGAGGCAATGCTGTGTGGAATACCATGACAATGAAGAAGGCATTCTATAAGCCCATGGATAGCAATTTTTCCCCAGCTTTATGGAGATATAACTGACATAAAACATTAAGTTTAAGGTGTACATTGATGACTTGATACATGTATTATTGCAAAATGATTACCACAACAAGATTAGTTAACACACCCATCACTTCACGTAATTACTTCTATTTATGTATGTATGTACATATTTTTGTGGTGACGACTTTTATGATTTATCCTCTTAGAAATTTTTTCTTTTAGCAATTTTCAAGTATACAATATAGTATTGTTAACCATAGTTACCATGCTGTACATTAGATCCCTAGAACTTATTCATCTTACGTGGATTTCCTGCACTACCCAAAGTAGAATGTTCCTTTTATAAGCCAAAATGGCATAATGTGAAGAAGAAATTATCATAATTTATATGGAAAATTTTTTGAGTATTTCAAGACACCCCCCTCCCAAAGGAAAAAAAAACTCTCTTAGGCTTTTCTGAGACCTCAGGATGGAATCCATATCTTGCTAATGAATACGCAAAATAAATTGAGATAAAGCACAGATACCTACAGACACAGTTTAAAACTATGGAGACTTGATGCTGAGATGCTGAGTGTAGTTCCTAGGAAAGGAGTTTGTGGTGTCACTCTCACTGCTCAGGGTGCACATTGCCTCTCTAACAGCTTGCTGCCAAACAAATGCTGAACTCTATTTTCACTTTGCACCATTTTTTTTTTTCTTTTGTAAAAGCAAAAATTCTCTTTGGATTTCGAGTAAGCAAAACCAGATACTAATATAGGTCTTTTGTAAAGGCAGAGTGGTATAATGTGAACTTTTGAAAAGCAGGGGATGCCTGTGCCCAGAAGTTTTTACCCTTTGACCACATTTACCCATTTCTTTCCTCCCCCTTCTGCACACCTAGCAACCACCAATCTACCCATAGTTTCTAGGAGTTCTTTTTTTTAAGATTCTACATATGAATGAGATGATACAATATTCATCTTTGTCTGTCTTATTTCACTTAACATAATGCCTTCAGCATCCACCCATGTTGTCACTAATGGCAGGATATCCTTTTATGATTGAATAATATCCCATTGTATACATATACCACATCTTCTTTATCTATTCATCCATAAATGGACACTTAGGTTGTTTCCATGTCTGGCTATTATAAATAATGCTAGGGGTATAGATGTCTCTTTAAGATAGTGATTTCATTTTCTTCAGACATATACCCAAAAGTGTGATTGCTGAAATCATATAGTGGCTCTGTTTTTAATTTTTGAGGAATCTCTATACCGTTTTCCATGGTGGCTACACCAACTTACATTCCTACCAACAGTGCCTAAGGGTTCCCTTTTCTCTACCTCCTCACCAGGATTTGTCATATCTTGTATTTTTTTATAATAGTCATTTTGGCAGTCAACATAATGCCATCAATGTAATGGACAAGTGTGATATCTTGTGGAAGGGGGAAAACCATCAAGATCCCTACAAAGTAAATTATGATATAGGGCTGGAGTGTTGGCTAAGATAGGACAGTGAAGGTGTGTTGCTGGCCTTGGCAGCTGAAAGCAAACTGTTTCTCATGGTCTTTATTGCCATATATGGAGAAAAAAGCATTTGTCAAATCAATAGCTATGTACCAGGTACCAGGGGATGTGTTAATTTCCTCGAGAAATGAAACCACATCTGCTACAGCAGCTGCAATGAAATCAATACCCGGCTAAGCGTGTGGCAATCTATTATTCTCCAAGATCTATCTGACTTCTGCAGAGGCCAAACAGGTGAGCTGAATGGGGATGCGGTGGGATTCACCATCTCTGCATCCTTCAAGTCCATGATGGTAATTGTTAATTTTCACAATTCCTCCAAGGATGTGGTATTTCATTTAGTTTACTATTTTCTTAGGTAGAGACTGTACCAATGGCTTCCACTTGGTCTTTTACCAAGTACAATAGTTATTCCACAGTTTAGAGAACCAAATTATGCATTCCAGAAATAGGGAAATAACCACAGATGGGTTCGAGGACCGACTAGGCCCACTGTAAGATGGACCTGAGTAAAAATTCCATTGATCAACTCACCTCCATAAACCCCTATTATGACTATTGAGCCTCAGTGACATTTGGGGTCTCTTGTAATTAGTATCATTCAAAACCGGTGCTCAGTATTTCTCAAAGTGTCTATTTCCTTTTCTCCAATGCATAATTACCCTTGTAAAAGATTGTAGGTCCCTTTGGAGAGGGCTGGGATAAAGATTAACAGTATAAATTTATAGTGTACTTGTGTCCTTCTTCAAGGCAAACTGCCCTCCCTTCGCTCAAGGGATTCTGGTCTGTAAACTGGCTAACATCTGGGAATTGATTGAGGGGCCATGACATGTATTTATAATTCAGGTCAGACTGTTCACTTAACCTATGAAATAAGATCAAATAAGACTTTTGTACACTTTCTATTTCATTTCCAGAATCACAATTATCAATTAGCCAATGCCATAAGTCTGTTCAAAGTCAGAATATTCTAATTGCTACTTTGAGTCTCCTGTCCAATTGAGTAACCTTGCCTACCTTACCTTTGAATACCTTCCTCTATATTAAACAAAGGCAAGTCCACCATTTCCAATTCACTTACTGTGGAACACCTTTTGGTTCATGGTTTAGCCAACTAACCAAGCAAGCTGTTAGACACGCTCTCTCTCTTTTTCACTTCTTAGGTTGTAACATTAAATGCAGAATCTGTTTTGTGAGCCCGTATCAATAAATTTGGCCTGATCCAACCGTATGTTCTTTCCACCATTGTCCTACACTCTTAGTATCCATTCCCACACATATTTCCTAGATTTCTGTCTCTATAAATTAAAAAATCCAAGTAGTTTCTTTGGAGTATAGCATACCTACTTATGGGTCACACTTTGTCTCTACCTCTAGGGGCCTGCGGGGACTTGAGTCTAATCACACATGTAGAAGCAAAGAGAGGAGGTGGGGGTGAGTCCTGAAGAAAAACAGCATTGTCTTCTCTCTGGCAAATGGCTCAGGGCAGGCCATTTGCCTTTCTTTAGATAGTGCAGGGTTAATCTCCTCAAATGGGGGTGGAGAGGCTACAACTGGGTATGGAAAGGCCTCCTCCACTGACCAGGAAGACTCATCAGAATTTAGGTGCCCAAAGACTCCAGTTCATTAGGATCTTCCACAATTCCCATCTCAATTTACAGGATCCCATTTTTTCCCAGTTAATGCCCTTGCTTTAACAGTGGACACCCTGTGAGCATAGGGGTTTATCCTGTTTTGTAATTCAGCCAGTCACAAGACCAGATTTAGTGTTTGATTTTCAGCAATGTCAGCCCTGCAGCTACTGTGTCTCCTTCAGGGTACACAGAGAAGCTTTTATGTCATTTATGCAGCACTTGGGCTGATAATTCAAATTCCTGAGCTCATCCTTTTCTTTCACCACTTTGTCCAGTGGTATCAACCTCATTATATTTGTTAGTTTTCCAAAACTTGTTTTGGAAAGCTTCTTGCCTCTTATAAGTGGTTCATTAGGAATATCCAACAGAGATATTTCGCATATCTCCATTACCAGATCATGCCAGATACCAGTGTTCTCTTTATTGTTAGGAATATAGGCAATATCATCTTCAAATATAATCAGATTGGAAGGCCAAGTCCTGAAACCACAGAACTAATTCAGAAAACTCATCCTTAAAATTTTGTTCCTCTAAACCACTGTCAGTACCAAAATCAATGTCAGGATTCTTTATAGAGAACAAAACTATATAATATGTATATTATAGGCATATGATATGGACATTGAGAGGTCTTTAATTTTCTGTCTACAACTGGAGACTCAGGAAAACCAGTCTTAGAGTTCTAATCTAAGTTCAGCAAGCTGGGACTAGAACTGATGGTGGAAGTTCCAAAGGCTAGGAATGCTGATGGTATAAGTCCCAGTCCAAGAGCAGAATACTGATGTCTAAGCTCATGCTGTCAAGTGGGAAAAGAATTTTCCCTTTCTCCTTTTTTGCATTCTATTCAGACTCTGAACAGATTGGATGATAGCCATTCACAATGGGGTGGATAACCTGCTTTGCTCAGTCTACCAATTCAAATGCTAAGCTCTTCTCAAAACACCTGCACAGATGCAGCCAAAATGTTTAACTAGATATCTGTGTATTCCATGACCCAGTCAAGGTGATGCATAAAATTAACCACCACAGTAAATGTCAATGAACTCATTTAAAAGGATGTTTTAATTGCTTCTCACTATAGGGTGATGATCCCATTTGAAATAATAAAGTAATTTTAATCCCCTTCTCTTTTTTGGTACCTCTCTGTAGCAGGTATATTTTTGTATTTTCTATCATAGACATTTTTGGACATATTTTGCTTTTTTCTTACTTGACTATAGACTCTTTAGGACGGAATTCACATTAGGATTCCTACACATTAGGAAATAAGTTCTGGGTATAATAGATGTTCAGCAAATTAAGACATCTTATTATGCTTACACAATAAACTTAGTAAGTAAAGCATATTCAAATTTAATCAGAGGGTTCAGATGGGAAATAAGACCAGCTTAGAATTCTGCTTACCACAGTAGGATTCTATGTGTGTGTGTGTTAGAGAGAAGAACAGGTATTGGACTACGTCAACACAAAAGAGTAGCAGAAACAAAAATAATGATAACAATGCAATAAATGAATATTTTTCTATTCTTTTTTTTAGTTCTCTCTTTAGTGTGGCTTAGTAATTAAGTACACTGGGGTTAATGCTTCTGTGTGAGTTCTCCATTCTGTAGTAATAACCTAGAGAGACTGTTAATACACAAAATATTTTGGAACTGTTTTTGGAATTAATACCTTTTAAATTTTTATCAGTTTTTTAAAAACCTTAATCATCATTTTTCTTTCTTAGAATAGAACCAATTTGGGGGGAAAGGTAAAAAGTCAGTATTATTTTATGTTTTCCAAAAAGATTGATATTTGCCAAAGGCTGATAAAATTGTCAAGCTAGGTAATACCATTTGGGGTAAAAAAAAAAATAAGGTGTGGCTAAATACAAGCTAGATTTCTTTAGATGGCTTGAAAACTGCTCAAAGGAAATAAAAATGAGATTTCAAATGTGTTGTGACTAAGGGCAGTCGCTGGAAAATGTGCTTACAATTTGAATATTTTGGATATTTATTGGATACTTACATTATGGTTTATTTATTTAGCTATATACCTCACCTACTTTTTTTTTCTCACCTACTTCCAAGTAGGATTTGAAACAATGATTTTATGTATACTTGTTTTTAATATTTAAACACATCAGAGCAAAATATTTATGTTCTGTTGACGTTTTACTTTAATGGAAATTCTCCTGTGTTCTCAACGAAAGATTTCCTGTCATGAAAATATATTCTACAATTAGTAGACTTAGAATTAGTCTTCTAAAATTTCTCCTCTGATGACAGATTTTTCCTTCCTTGAGATAGTCCCAGATTCCTGATTTAGTCAAATCAAAATTGTTTTGATTTTTAATATCATGCAAGTGCCCTCTCAGAGATGTTTTCAGAACTCCCTGAAGGAGACCCATAATTTCCTAGGGCACTTTATGATGTAAAGGGACATGAAAGCAGCATGCTCTCCACATTGAGGAGAGGTTGCTTGTTTTCTCAGAGTATGATAGGATTAATGGTATTTCCTGATTTTATTCTAAAAGTCAAAAATACTACTGCTGTCTGGAAAATATCTGCCTTTTTTTTTTTTAATTACTTCTTTGTTTTTTTGCTCAAATAATGAGCTAAACTCCACTCCTTGCAGGTGTACAGCAGTACCTGCAGAACATAGAAGAACGTTACATTTCTTCCAGAAAACCACATAGAAATTCTCAACTAATTGTATGTTGTAAATAAAGGGTTATAGATAACATTTCTAACTTAAGTACGCTTAACTTAAACACACAGGCTTAGTTATCCTCTTGTATCCTTTCGTCAGTTGTGACCAGAAACAGTACTGTGTCTCCTCATCCTCCTGCATGCCTGTGAGAATAGGGATTTGTCACGTTTCAGTTTCCAGAAATGGATAATTGGAAGAGATTTGTAGAAAGCTTTAGGCAGACTATTTGGATTATAAGAAACAGAATAGGGGCAACTGGGTGGCTCAGTCTCAGTTAAGCACCTGCCTTCAGCTCAGATCATGATCCCAGGGTCCTGTGGTCAAGCCCCAGGTCAGGCTCCCTGTTGAGTGCCTCTCCCTGCTCACCACACCCCCTCCCCCAGCTCGTGCTCTCTCTCTTTCAAATAAATAAATAATAAAATCTTTTAAGAAAAGAAACAGAATATATGTGCAGTTTACAAGCATACCTCATTTTATTGTGTTTCACTTTATTGGATTTATAGTGTGTTTTTTACAAATAGAAAGTTTAAGAGTTGAGGGGAGGAAGTAACTGCGGCTGTGCGGAAAATAACAAGAGAACTAGAGTTAGAAGTGGAGCCTGAAGATGGGACTGAATTGCTGCAATCTCATGATCATACTTGAATGGATGAGGATTTGCTTCTTATGGTTGAGCAAAGAAAGTGGTTTCTTGAGATGGAATCTATTGCTGGTGAAGATGCTGTGAAAGTTGTTGAAGTGACAACAAAGGATTTAGAATATTACATAAACTTAGTTGATAAGGCAACAGCAGGCTTTGAGAGGATCAACTCCAATTTTGAAAGAAGTTCTATGTGAGTAAAATGCCATCAAACAGCATCACACACTACAGAGAAATTGTTCATGAGAAGAGTCAATTGATGCAGCCTCCTGCATTGTCTTATTTAAGAAACTGCCACAGTCACCCTGACCGTCAGCAACCACCACCCTGATCAGTCAGCAGCCATCACCATGGAGACAGGACCTTCCACCAGCAAAAAGATTACAGATTTCTGAAATTCAGATGACTATTAGCATTTTTAGCAATAAAGTGTTTTAAAATTAAGATGTGTACAATTTTTAGACATACATAATGCCATTGCACACTTAGTAGACTATAAGACAGTGTAAACGTCAATTTTGCATGCATTGGGAAACCCAAAAATTCATTCTGACTTGTTTTATGGTGATATTTGCTTTATTGTGGTGGTCTGCAACTGAACTCCACAATGTCTCTGAGGTATGTACTTCTAAAAGCTAGAATTGGAAAGATGTCAGTCCTAGTGAATGCTCTTGTTCTCCTCCATATAGCCATTCACTTTGCCATTCTCTTTCAAGGCTGTTCCAGTTCCCTCTGTCATCTGCTCCATTTTTCTCTCCTGTGGATTGGCTTCCTCAGGTTATTCACAGGGTTTGCTCTTATAACTTTATTTGAGGAGTGGCTGGGTGGCTCAGTCAGTAAAGCATCTGACTCTTGGTTTCAGCTCAGGTCATGATCTCAGGGTCATGAGATCAAGCCCCATGTTAGGTTCCACGCTCAGTGGGGAGTCTGCTTGAAGATTCTATCCTTCTGCCCCTCCCCCTACTCTCGCTCTATATATATATCAAATAAATAAATAAATCTTTATAACTTTATTTAGGACTTATTCTTTTAACCAAGTTTATTGTCTGGAATCACTTAGCTAACATTTCAAGAGAGAGAATCTGGGTCAGTTCATGTTTTAGAGCTAAGTTGTAGATTGAAATTAACCATGGGTGAAGAGTGGGCATGGGGAGTCCTATAAGAGAAAATGTCAGCCTCTCATCTGCCCCTACAGTGGGGATTGTGTGCTGAGTAGCTTCTCTTAGAAGGATTAATAGATAGCTAGGTAATATAAACAAACACAATACAAAGTGTTAGTATTTTTTCAACTTTCAAGTCATATGGGATGCTGCCGTTTAAAAATTATAGTCACTGGAGCACCTGGGTGGCTCAGTCGGTTAAGTGTCTGCCTTTGGTGCAGGTCATGATACTAAGGTCCTGGGATCCAGCCCCGCATCGGGCTCCCTGCTCAGGAGGACCTGCTTCTCTCTCTCCCTCTGCCCCTCCCCACAACTCGTGCTCTCTCTTGCTCGCTTGCACTCACTCTCTCTATCTCAAATAAATAAAAATCGTTAAATAAAAAATAAAAACTATAGTCACCTAATCATTAAGGGTACACAAATTTTTGACTATAATAAATCTAAATTATTTTTTAAGTAATGTTAAAAAATAAGTTTAAATAGTGAGGTGAAATGATAATGGATCTAAAAAGGACATGGAGATGAAATAAAGTTGTGTCCTATAAACAGGAAACTAATCAAATAGGTATTTGTTGTTTTAACAAGAAATCCATAATTGTACATCTTAATTTCATATATGTTTTTAAAAGAAAACCAAATAAATTTAACACGTGTTTATGGCATGAAAATTTTAAATGTATCCTTACAGTTTAAGCTAGGAGTTTTTAAGTCGAACTTTAGAGTCATATTTGATTCATCTGTCTTCTTATATCCAAGGAGTCACAAGTTTATATTAATTCTACTTTTCCAACATTAGTGACATTTTTTATTAGGCTTTTAGGTCAGGTAAACTTTGAATTGTTGTTCTATCTTTATCTGACAGTTTTCTTTTATGTGTCTTCAGAGACATTAAAACATTAAACATTTATATTCACAAATACTATGGGAAAACAAAGTATTTAAAGTAGAACTAACAAAGTTATTAAAGAACATACATGCAACCTCAAATGATTTTAGCCCTAGAGACAAGGAAATATTAATTTAACTAAACTTTGAGAAATCTTTAGGCTAGAAACATTAATATAATCATTTTTCAAAGTTGGATAACTTTGCCATAATTAATGTGCTGAAATTATATTAACTGCTCATTTATGTTATGCACAGTTATAAATTGGGCAGCTTTATCATGATTGATATGCTGAGGTGATTTTTAACTGCATATTACGTACCTTATCCCAAGTACCTTAATATGATTACATTTAAATTTAAATGGTTTTACTACATTAAATTGTATTTATAAGCCAAATTTATCAACATTTAAATGAAAAGTTTTAAAACTCCAGAAGACTTAACTGGGATTTTACTGGAACATTTTCTCAAAGTGGTTACTTAGTTCACATTTATCAAATTAACTTAGGTGCCTGCCAAAATGAGAATTCCTGGCCTTCCGCTTTCATATACATAAAGTTGACACTATAAAAGGTGGAGCTCCTATGAAACTATGTTTATAGCAAGATCCATGTGAACTTCATGAAAGTTTAACATGAAACACATCTTGACCTGACCTTCAACATTGTTCAATACGACCAAAATGGTTAAAAAAATTCTCAGTGTAGCCCTGCATTCAGGTATTCGTTTGTTTTTGTTTTTGTTTGTTTGTTTGTTTGTTTTATTTTGGTGAAAAATACTTCAATTAATAGACATTATTCAGGTAAATATTTGGATATCTTTACTTCTATGCTAAGATAATAATTACTTCCAAACTAATGAAGCATCTAAACCTCAACCCTACAAAACTCTCAGGATCCTCTGAACATGGCTGATTTTAAGACTCAATACAAATTCTCTATTTTTGCTCAGCTGACTTTTTGTTTTCAAGTCAGTTGCTAAGAATGTAGTTAGATGACATTTTAAAATAGGTTGAAGGTATTATAATCCCCCTTCCCCCACCACAACCTAGGTCTGAATAAAAAATACACATGTGGACACACACTCATACTTGCATATTAATATACATATATTTCTTTTTTTTAATTGACGAATTCATGCTTTTGGTAGATAAATCATTGTATAGATTTGAATTTCTTTAGCCAAAAAGATATCTCACATGTATTATTACATTTGCCAATTTATGGATGGGTATAATTTTATTTTTTATGATCTTTCAAAAATTTTCTATGCGGGATAATCTTCAAATGAACATTTTAACTTTCTCGAAAGATAGGGACACCTGGGTGGCTCAGTAGGTTAATTGTCTGCCTTCAGCTCAGGCCCCGATCCCAGAGTCCTGGGATCAAGTTCCACATCGGGCTCCCTGCTCACCACGGAGTCTGCTTCTCTCTCTGCTGTTGCCGCAGCTTGTGCTCTCTCTCTCTCTCTCATACACACAAATAAATAAATAAAATATTAAAATAAAACAGAAGAAATAAATACCTAAGTTTTGTCAAAACTAATTTTGAAATTTGCCTTCTTAATATTGTTGATTCTTCCTCTTCATCCAAGTACTTATTGTAATACTTTAAGAATTACAAATTTAAAAAGTATTTCAGAGTATCGTTGGTTTTTAGTTTCTTTGTTTACTAAGGTAACTTAGTTCTTTTTCCATGGATTACCTGAGTTTGTGCTATTTCACCATATTAAGATTGTGTCTCAATCAGTGTAATTTCTTTCTCTCTTAAATTTTGTATTTGATAAAAAATTCCAGTAAATAAATTCTACCTGTAAGTTGTAATATATTTCTATTGATATTGTCTTTTGATTTACTGATCCAGTGCTGCAGTTCTCAAATTGTTTGGTTTCAGGACCACTTTACACTCAAAAATTTTTGAAGACCCCAACGAACTTTTCTTTATGATGGTTATATCTATCTATATTACCCATAATATAAATTAAAACTGGAAAAAACATAAAATATTATTTATTTAATTTATTTCCTAAAAATATCAACAAGCTCATAATAGGTTAACAGATAAACTTTTTAAAAAAAAATAATTATAATGTCCAAACCAAAATTTTATTGAGGAGTGGTATTATTTCACAGGTTTGCAAATCTCTTTAATGCCTGGCTTAATAGAAGACACCTGGACTCTCAGATCTGCTTCTGTATTTAAACTGTTGTGACATCACATGACACCAAGTCACTGGAAAACTCCACTGTAATTTTATAAACGATACAGAAATGAAAATGGCAAATAACATCTTAACATTATTACAAAAACTGTTTTGGGGCACCTGGGTGGCTCAGTCAGTTAAGTGTCTGCCTTTGGCTCAGGTCATGATCTCAGATCCTGGGACGAGCCCCATGTCGGGCTCCCTGCTCCATGGGGAGCCTGCTTCTCCCTCTCCCTCTGCCTGCTACTCCCCCTGCTTGTGGTTTCTCTCTCTCTGCCAAATAAATAAATAAAATCTTTAAAAAAACTGTTTTGACTTTAAATACTCTCGAAAATGTCTTGGGGACTCCTGGGACTGCACTTCAAGTACTGCTGTTCTGGAGAAGCACATATTAGGTCTTAGCGTCTTTTATCTACCTACAATGAGAAGGTCGAGGTAAAAGTTATCTCCATCTTTTCTGTGCTCTCTATACATTTCGCTGGCACCATAGCATGTAACTCTTTCTATAGAACAGATCTCTTGGGTCCCTTTACAGATGTTCAGTTAATAAAATTCCCAAAGGATCTCATGACTAAGACAATCTGAAGTGGGCAATTGTTCTATCATATGTTATTAAGAAAATATTTTAAATGTAGGGACTTCTATTGTGTGTAATTGTAAAATGAAGTGTTTGGACTAAATGTTCTTGATTTTCCTTTAAAGGAATAACTTTTTGATTCCATCATTTTGACTCTACAGGAGAAATAACTTCCATGAAAGCAAATGCTACCATAAAGAACATTGACAGAACTATTTAATCTTAGGTAACTTAATTATTCTCACTATACTTGGTATGGTAGTCTCATTCCATTTTTCCATACTTTACTTTTATTGAATTGTAAAAGCCATTTTTTAAAGGACCACTGACAAAGAATAATCTGTACAAAGAACAATCATTTTGTGAGGATAATTTAATTCTAACCATTTATCAATCTATATTAAATATAGGTTTAATTCATGCTACTCTAAAATTTCAAGCATTAAAAAAGCACAAAAAGTAAAAGCAAATGTATTTTTCTCCATTAGTTTTCCATTTTCCAGATATAGTCAATGCTTAATTTCCTGTGTATTCTTAGAGCAATTATTAATGAATGCAGTGCCCATACATATACACACATATCTTCCCTCTCTTTTTCTCTCTCCCTCTCCACTAATCTATACCTTTACCTATTCTCCCATTTAAATCTCTTTCTTTGAGTACTTTCTATGTGAAAAGATTTCTGGTTGCTGGTGATACAGTTATAAGTAAAATGATTTTACTTTTATTCTTATAATACTAAATTTTATAGGTAACTGGAGGTGAGATGGGTACATGAGAAAGAGAAGACTTCTAGACTGGTACTCTGAGGGCCTTGGCGAACCTGCTTTTCATGGAAACAATTTTAAAAATGGAAAAATGACAAAAAAACTAAAATCAGCCATTTCATGACTCTGAAGATTATCCAAGCTATAGAACAAACTACAAATCATCTATCCATAAGAAACTACTGAACTTTCAGAAGACAACAGGACCTATAGTGCTTTGACTTTTAGTTATTCCCATCACCCATCCATCCCTACTTGAGTGGTGTGGGAGCTTATGAAAAGCCAGCAGTCTTGCATCCAAAGATAAGGACTGATCTCCTTGAGAGTTATGTTAAAAACCCCATCCCAGAGCACAGTCAATATTTTGTCTGTACGAGCAACTTCTTGAAAAATATCCATTCCTGAGGTGTTTTGGCTATTTGATTTGACTCAGAGCTCAGCATAGTGCAAAAATTCTGTCTCTAGGGCATAGCAGTCTGAAAGTAATAGCAGTCTATTGCCAACATCAAAGCTGCCTAAGGCTGTTATTTTGGCTGGGAAAACAAGAACTTGGTTAAAACTTAAAAGGCAAGTCCTGGAGAAATAAATGACCATTAGGAACTTTGAAAAGCTTCAACATATTCCTGGGATCAAGAAAGTTACACTCATACAGGATTTTCTGTATTCCTGGAAAAGACCTGGAAAAGGAAAGTGTCCCAGTCACTCACCTCTCTGAACTTAAGGCTCCATGTAAGCAGGAAGTGAAATTATAAACTTAAAATTTGCCTTTTCACACAAATTTCCTTGGCAAAGAGGAGTAGACATACAGGCAAGCATTTAAGGAATTTTAACTTATCATTGCTTGACTACTAAATTATACTGATCTTGGGCTGACCCCTAGAATGCAGGCTTAAAAATAAAAATAAGAACTTAACAAATGATAGTTGGGAACTCAGTGGCCACATACTGCAAGGAAGAGAGACTCTACTTAGTCAGGAAAAGTCCTTTGAAAAAATCAGAAACAACAAGAAAAACAATAGCAGCAGTAACACAACACAAACAAACCTTGGGGGTGAGGAAGGAATCTTTTATCAGGGTTGTTACAATGTAATATCTACAATGACCAGTTTTCAACCAAAAATTATAAGATAAAAAAGTATGTTACATACATAGGAAAAAAGGTAGCCTACAGAAAATGTCATTGAGGAGACCAGATGTTGTATTTAATAGATAAGGACTTAAAAGCAGCTGTTTTAAATATGTTCAAGAAACTAAAGGACACCATGACTAAAGAATTAAAGAAAAGCATAACAATTATGTCTCACCAAATACATAATATTAACAAAGAATAGAAATAATACAAAAGGAATCAAATGTAAACTCTAGAGGTGACAGTACAATAATTAAAATTTAAAATTCGCTAGAGGACATTAACAGCAGATTTGATCTGGCAGAAAATAATTATTGAACTTTAAAATGTGTCCATAGAGATTTTTCCAGTCTGAGGAACAGAAAAAAAAAATGAGGAAAAAGAAAGAGAACATTAGAGATTGTGGAATACCAACAACTATACCAACATACACATAATGGGGAGTTTCAGAAAAAAAAGGAGTAAAAGAAAGGGTCATAGGAATTATTTGAAGAAATAATGGTCCCAGACTTCCCAAATGTAATGAAAAACATTAACCTACATATTCAAGAAACTCAACAAATTTCAAGTAAACTCAAGGAGATCCACACTTATCCATGTCATTATCAAAGTGGCAAAAGTCAAAGAAAAAATCTTGAAAGCTTCAAAAGAAAAATGATGTATCACATATGAAGAATTCTCAGTGAGATCAACAGGTGACTTCTCAAGGGGGCCATAAGGCAAGAGGGATGGCAACTTTAAAGTAGTAAAAGGAAAAAACCTACTAACCAAGAATTCTATATTCAGCAAAACTCTCCTTCAAAATGAAGGAGAAATTAAGACATTCCCAGATAAACAAAAACTGAGAGAACTTGCTGCTAGAAGACCTGCCCTATAAGAAATACCAAAGGGAGTCCTTCGGGCTGAAATAAAGGGGCATTAAATGATAACTTGAATCCACATGAAGAAATGAAAGTCACTGGTAAAGAAAACTACACAGATAAATACGAAAGACAGTACCAATGTATTTTTGCTTGTAACTGTTTTCTTTGCGATTTAAAAGACAATTCATAAAGCAATAATTATAAAACTATGTTGGTGGCTCATAATGTATGAGGATATAATAATATAAAGTCTGGAGGTGCAAACAGAGGTATACTAGAGAAAAGTTTTTATATAATATTGAAATTAAGTTAGTATTAACCTGAAATAGATGATTTTATATAAGATGATTTTATATAAGATGCTAATTGTAATCCCCAGGTAATCACTAAGAAATAGATGATTTTATATAAGATGCTAATTGTAATCCCCAGGTAATTACTAAGAAAATAAAATAGGGAGTCCTGTATTTGATGTCAGCCATTTTTTTGAAAAGTCATCCATGATATAAAGAAGAAAGCACACTCTAAATCACAGAAAAAGGAATGGATATTTGAAGTTACAGGAAAGCAGTTTTAACTGCATTACAAAATATGCCTTAATTATTGGAATTGCTTGTTAATGAAATGGGATGGCTAAGAAAAAAAATGAGATTGACATCAGCAAAAATTTAGTTTTAAGAAAGACTGGATGATTTAGTATGTTAGAAAGAAAGCCACAAGACCAAAAGGGAGTCTCTTAGGCCAGCCCATGCCACCATCCCGGGGCTTAATGCCTAACCTAACTGTACTTTCAACCTTCCCCAGAAAGGTAGTCTTAACTGGTCTCTCAAGCATTTTCTGGCCAGCACCAATGAGGTAGTTTGTCACAAAGCCCCCTCCACTTCCTAAAGGAAAA
Source organism: Potos flavus (assembly GCA_028534135.1). NCBI lineage: Eukaryota > Metazoa > Chordata > Mammalia > Carnivora > Procyonidae > Potos > Potos flavus. The sequence goes on from CM052899.1 coordinate 55,093,398, forward strand.
TGAAGTAAACCACCTAATGAGACCCTTTTATCTCCAAAGAAAGGTGACATCACCCAAAATAATCCTTACTCTCTGCTTGTGACTTCCTAGCCCTGCCTTTAAAAACATTTCCCTTTCTGTAGCCTTTTGGAGCTGCCCTACCCTTGCCAGATGGAATGCTGAAATCTATGAATTGATTAATTAAGCCAATTAGACCTTTAAAATTCACTTGGTTGAATTTTTGTTACTTAACAAGTATTATTTCGATTTGGAAATGAGAGTTCTATTGTCAGTTTTTTTTTTTTATTCTCAAGGTTCATTGAAAATTAAAGAGAATATTTTTCAGTAGAACTTCATTCAAACAGTTTTGACATTTGAAATAAAATAGAAAAAGCTCTCACAAATATTAAAACCATGTTTACTTACCTTTCTTTTTAAAAATTTTTTTATTTAAATTCAATTTAATTAGCACATAGTGTATTATCAGTTTCAGAGGTAGAATTTAGTAATTCATCAGTTGCATACAATAGTGCTCATTACTTCAGGTATCCTTCTTAATGCCCATGACCCAATTATGCCATCCTCCCATCCACCTCCCCTCCAGCAACTCTCAGTTTGTTTCCTAGAGTTTAGAGTCTCTTACAGTTTGTCTCCCTGTCTGTTTTCGTCTTACTTTATTTTTCCTCCCCTTCCCCTATTCCATCTGTTTCTTAAATTCCATATACAGGTGAAATCATATGGCATTTGTCTTTCTCTGACTGACTTATTCCGCTCAGCATAATACCCTCTGGTTCCATCCACGTCGTTGCAAATGGCCAAGATTTCATTCTTTTTGATGATTGAGTAATATTCCATTGAATATATATACATCACATCTTCTTTATCCGTTCATCTGTTGATGGACATCTGGGTGCTTTCCATTTTTTGGCTGTTATTGACATAGCTGCTATAAACATCAGGGTGCAGGTATCACTTACCTTTCTTTAACATTTGGAATATATATTTGTTCTAGGCACCTTATCCTTTACACAGAATTTAACTTAATTTAATTTAACTGCATTATCACCTCTGATCATGTTAATCTGCAGTAATTTTTTTTTAAAGATTTTATTTGTTTATTTGTCAGAGAGAGAGTGAGAGAGAGATCACAGGTAGGCGGAGAGGCAGGCAGAGGCAGAGGGAGAAGCAGGCTCCCTGCCGAGCAAGGAGCCCGATGCGGCACTCGATCCCAGGACCCTGGGATCATGACCTGAGCCGAAGGCAGCCGCTTAACCAACTGAGCCACCCAGGCGTCCCTAATCTGCAGTAATTGATATAAAACAACTACTCAGGTATCATTTTAGGCTTCCCTCGAGCACAATGTTAGGGAATCTCTGTAGCTTTATCTTCTCTTGGCTCCTTCGTTTTCTGAATTTTAGGCATTCTTTCTCATTTTATTCACTGTTTTGATAGAACATTTCCTCTTGAGCTTCCTGAGAAAACCTGAATGGTAAGTGTTTTTGCTGTTGCTGAGATTTTTCATGTTTGAAAATGTCTCTGTTCTTTATTACGTTAAATTAAAAATTTGGTACAAAAAATAAATTAATAATTTTGCTTAGTATAGAGTTCTAATTTGGAAATAATTTTTCCTTAGATTTTGAAGATATCTTTCCATTGTCTCCTAGTTTTTGTTGCTGTTCTTAACAAATCTAATGCTACTATCAGTTCTAATTTTGTTCTAAAACCTAAATTTTCCTTTTTGAAGACATACAAGGTCTCTTTGCCCTAGTGTTCTGAAAATTCACTATGATGCCTATTGGTTTGGTTCTCATTTCATCCATTTGCTGGACCATTAGTGGATCAAATTGAAGTAATTCTGAAATTGTTTCTTGCATTATTTCATTATTGATTTCTTTATTTTTGCTGTTCTCTTATTTTGAAACTGTTGTGATATATTTTTGGTACCACCTTCTATTTTGAAAAGCACTCTCATAATTTTGTCTTTTTAAAATACATTTCTGAAAGACTTCCTCAATTTTATTTTCCAAGGTTTTTGTTGAATTTTTAATATTTTCTTTTTGGCTACCAAATTTTTAATACCTAGCATTATTTTCTTATTCTCTAAGTGTTTATTTATTTACTTATCTGGTTTAAATCACATCTCTTTCTTCTTTAGTGGTTAAAATAACTTTTCTTATCTCCTTGAAGATAATTTATATTCATATATATATATATATATTTGAAATTTTTCTCTTCCTCTTTAATTCCTATTTTTCCAATTGGTTATTTTCATTTTGTTCCCTATATTTCATGTGATAGGTTTTCCTCAAATATCTGGTAATATTTAATTTTTTGCTTATATTTAAGAGTGGGACAATTAAAAGCTGATTGGAAGCACTGTGTGTATAATGAGTCTTTGTCAAAAAGTAATCAGGCTGGATAATTCATTGACTATCCTTCAATGTCATTATCTTTAAATGCTGCTATCCTGGTCTGGTCAGATTCTTATCTCTGATTTGCTATGAGAGCTGGAACAAGCCCGGTTGTCAGAGTTCCAGGTATCTAGTGTGATAATAAGCCTGGAGCGCCCTCTGTTCCCTTGGTAACCTTTCTGTATTTTTTGGCTCAACTATGGCTGATAGCTTGTGGTACTGGGATACTCTATTTTAATCTTGCTACAAGATAACTGTTCAGCCTTCTGTCTCAGTATGGGGTGGAAGAATTTATTCAGACACACAGAGTAGGAAAAATATTTAAGAATCGAAATGTTCCTAAAGTCTTTAACCAGTTCTCCTGTTTTTAGCTGTCTCATTCCAGAGTAGCTGGTAGCCGGTGGTAAGTCCCTTGAGAGTTCCATGGTACCAATAAGTTAATTTAGCTCTTCCACACTGCTGGCTTACAAGGTACTTATCACCCATGCATCAAAATTGTACTTTTGTTTTCCTACCACCAAAATGTTATTGTTGCTGTCTCCTTTTCTATTCAATTTGTGTATTTGTGAGTTTATGATTTCTTTTAAAAATCAATTTCAATAATTTTATGGCTAGTGGGAGGAAGTAAAAGCTACTGTGAACATTCAATCCACCAGTTTTTAATCAACCAAGGGGTTGTCTTGTTTCATTTTTCCTTAGAAATGTAATTAATGTAGATAAGCTAAAGCTTACATAATTGGATTAGAGAAGGAGGCTATGAAATGAATAAATTGCTTGCTTGAATTGAGGTTTTTAAAAAAAGGCTTATCACTGTAAGTAATCTTATAATGAGGTAGAATGTAACTAACAATTTGTTTTTTGCTTATAATACAGCAGGCTCCATTCCAAGGAACTTATAATGTTAACTTTAATTTTCACAGAAGTTTTCATGATATAGGCTACTATAATATCTTTCTTTACAAATGAAGAAACTTAAGCCCTTGTTCTTGATTATTGTTTCTTATGGTTTATGTTTAACAGATCTATAATAAAAAATCTTTTAAATGAGGTGTTGTAACTAAGGCAACGATAGCAACAAACAGAAAAAATATAAATATAACAGTTTAAACACAATAAATGTTTATTTCTTGCTCATATCAAGTCTGTAACAAATGCTGCTAAATTGCAGGCAGCTCTTCCAAGTAGTGATTCATGGCTCAGGCTCCTTTCATTTTATGCCTCGCTATGTTCAAACTGTACTTTCAAGGTTTCTGTGCTTACTACATCAAGTTGGAGTAATGGGTTAAAGACAAGTGGAGAAGGGGCGCCTGGGTGGCTCAGTCATTAAGTGCCTGCCTTGGGCTCAGGTCATGATCCCAGCACTCTGGGATTGAGCCCTAGTCACACTTCCTGATATGCGGGAAGCCTGCTTCTCCCTCTCCCACTCCTCCTGCTTGTGTTCCCTCTCTCGCTGTCTCTCTCTGTCAAATAAATAAATAAAATCTTAAAAAAAAACAAAACCGTGGAGAAGGCACAACTTTTTCTTAAGTATCTTAGCCACTGATATGACACACTTCTGTTTATATTCTATTACTGAGACATTTTTACATGGCCACACCCAATTTTGAGGTATGTTGGAAAATGTAGTCTTGTTCTGTGCTGGAAAGCAGAGATATATTAGTTGAGCTTCTAACCAAACTCTGCCACAATTTGCCCTCCAATATCCATACATCTCTTCTTCCACATATAATTAGGAAACGGCAGGACCAGTTTTAATTCATGTATGTAAATCCAATGTCCATGCCAATCCATTGGTAATACCAAGCTACTTTCTCTGGTGTGGCAAAGTAACACTGGCTTTTACGGTCAGAAAATTTTATTGAACTCTCTAATATTCCCACTTTAATTTACTCAAATTTTCTAAAATATATTTTGTATGTTGGTCTGTGAAGGATTCAGTGCCATTGAGAGGTAACACTGAAGGCTCTGGGGTTAGAATCTATGGGTTTGCATCCTGGCTCCACTGTTTATATCTGTGTGGCAGAGGCAGAGACCTAACCTTTTCTGCTCCTGTAGGCTAGCAGGGACAGTACCTACCGGGTGTTGTTGTGAGGAAAAATGAATTAACAGTGAAATGCACAATGCCCGTAAATGTTAACTCTTACTACTCACTTTTAGTAATTCTTAGTAATTCACATAGTATATTAATAGCAAGGAGCTCTTCGCCATAAGCAAAAGTAAAATTTATGGAATTGGTCATAATTCATCCTTAATATGTGGTATGCAAGATTTGCATGGCTCAGAAAAACTCTCACAGCTTTCCAGTGAGTTGTGGTCCTTATTTTTGGAAATACAAGGAAGAACAAGCACCCAAAATACAAAGGGCGAAGTTCTCAGGTCCCAGGACTTTTGTTGAGATTTGCATCCCATACATTTTATAAAATAAGCACATACTACTTTTTATTTTTGCATTTATATTAAGAAAACAGAAAACTTATCTAATATTATTATATTGCCCTTTAATGAAGCTGCAATAGGTTTTGAAGCAACAGTTTTAATTTTATTATAAGATCCTACTGATTTCAGATTTAATGATGAACTAGTAGGAAGAGATTATACTGCTGATAATCTGTACATGAGTGAGTGAGCATGTGTGTATCTATATAGAAAACTTGAACAGATGGAGGTAGAACGTTGCAAGAGTTTTGACATGATGTCTTCTTCCTTTTATTATTTATGTTCTTAAGTAAGATGTAGTGTTTATATGGCTTAGAAAGGGAGATAAAGTTAGGGATGAGAGCCTAATGATGGAATGTTTGTTATAGGTTCTTTCTACATATGTATTTTATTTCTATGTCCTCTTAATCTCTTGTATCCTAGAAAGGAAAACAAAACAAAACAAAACAAAACAACAACAGCAAGAAAAACAGCTTGCAAATTCCTACTTAATCTTTTTTACCCCTGAACTCTTCTGATGGATAACTGGAAAATCTGGGACCCACTGGTCCATTGGCTATGAGTCTCTGGATAATAAGCTCCGTCCCTAGAGAAATTTTTGATAAAGGCACCAAGGTTGAATTCTTCCTATTTAGTTTGATTTCTAAAGTTCAGGGTTGATGAGAGATTCGCTATTCAGAGGACTAATTGAAGTATTGAATAAGGACAGCCCTTTAGGAACTGAATTTTTTCACAGGTGGTTTCTTGATTCACATGAATATAAACAAGAAGTATATACTAATTAAGCTAAACTCAGTCTCTCTAGAGAAATTTTTATTTGGTTATAGAAAAGCAAAAGTCATAGTTTTATACATACTATTTAACAATAATTTAGAATTTTCTATTTAAAAAATTAGTCCTGTCTTTGAAAGGTTTTAATCAAGTAGTATAGCAACGCTCCAATTTTTTTTGTGCCTTTCCCTTAATCCTTCCTCTAAACATTCATAGGTGTTTTCTGGATATTTCCCTCAGAAATGTTTTGCTTATATTTACCTTCCTTTTCATTCTTGTTGTCGCTACTTTTGACAGTCTGATGTAGTGTTTAAGAAACTGAACTTTGGGTTAGAGATGAATTCAAATCCTGGCTCAGTCAAATGCTGACAGTGTGTCCTTAGGAAATTATCTGGCATTTCTGAACTTCAGTTCTCTTTTCTGTAAAATGGGGATAATATTAAACTTGTAGGGTTGTTGAAACAAAATGGAATGATGTGTGCAAAATAATTATGTCCAATTTGAAAGTCCTTGTTATGCTAATCTTCAAGAAGTATCTTCTGATCAAGGCACTCTCCTGAATGAAAACTCCATTACCTATGGAATAAAGTCAAAATGTATTTGCCCAGAAGTAAAATGAATCTCTTCTTTGGATAGAAATTACATTTCATCCTTATTTTCAAATTTTACCTCATTCTTAGTAAAATCAAGTATATTCTCCCGCTTTTGCTTTGCTGTTCTTTCCTAAATGCTTCACTCCTAACTCTACTTGAAGGTACACTGCAAATCCTCAAGACTTAGCTTTGATTCTATTTTCCCCAACTATATATTTTCTGCCAGCTCAATGTGCACTCTCTTTTGTATCTAGTAAAATTGCATATTGCTTGTTTATGTGCCTTCTTTTTACTATGAAATTAATTTTAGTCTTTCAATGCCTGGTATTATACACTTCATATAGTAGAGATAATTTAACATTTGTTAATTTCCTAGGTAATTTAACTTTATGATTTGTTAGATGAACAAATGAACAAATACATTAAAAAAGACAAATATACCAAGATAAATGTCTTTATTGGCCTATATGTTAGCTTCATAAACTTAATTACTCAAGGAAGAAAAAAAACCTTGATTCATCTAAAAATCTAAAATATTCACAGGTTTGGAGCTCTTGATTTAACCCCAGAATATCTAGAATCAGTTTTCTATTACATAGACTGATAGAATTACAGAGTCTCAGAGTAGGCACATCATTCCCGTTTGGAGAATCATCACCAAGAATCAGTCAGCTTTGACTTAATCATTTTTACTTTGGAGGAAATCCCCAGTGGATGCAGGCTGTTTACTTATAAGCCAATATAATTATCAGAGAATTTGTTTTTTGTTTTTTGTGGGGTTTTTTTCTGAAACAGTTTTTTAATTACTTTCCCTCACCGATCTTCATTTATTTAATATCTGTCTTATGCTAGGTATTGTACATAAATACCTAGTACATAAATACTCTACATAAAATATTCTGTTTGGAGTCCTCAGGTGACCAACTTATAAGATCAATCTATCTGAAACTTCGCTTTCCTATTTGCACTGTTGGCGTGCTATTTGTAACCCTGCCAAGGATTTTACTGACAAAGAAGAATGGTAGTATAATGAAATTCTAGTAATGTACTTTGGGTTAAGTCCATATAACATGGGTGAAACAGAATTGCCCTATCCCTTGATGACTGTTGTTCTTATTTTGAATATAAGTAAAAATTGTTTCTAATGTTTTTTTTTAAAGATTTTATTTATTTATTTGACAGAGAGCGAGAGATCACAAGTAGGCAGAGAGGCAGGCAGAGGGCTCGATCCCAGGACCCTGAGATCATGACCTGAGCTGAAGGCAGAAGCTTTGACCCACTGAGCCACCCAGGCGCCCCTCTAATGTTTTCTTTCCATGCCATATTTCATTCTCAGCTATGCTTCCTTATGTCATCATCTTTGCTTCTGTTCCCTTCTTTCCATCTGCTACGTATGATCCTTTATTTCTGAATTCTTCCTGGTAAGAGCATGTTATTTCCATGCTTTTCCTCTTCATCTGAATTGCTTGCTAGTCTTGGCAGAATTTCTGCTTGGAAGTTTTCAAATGATCTGCCTACATTGTGAGTTTTGCCTGTGGAATCTTACCTAACTTGACTATAAACTTTTTTTTGGCACCAAATGCTAAGTACTTTATTTACATTATCAATTATTTTATTAAAAGTAACAAACTGAGGGTTTTGGAGGGGAGTGGGTGAGGGGTTGGGTGAGCCTGGTGGTGGGTATTAAAGAGGGCAGGTATTGCATGGAGCACTGGGTGTGGTGCATAATGAACCTTGGAACACTGAAAAAAAATTAAATTAAGTTAAGATATTAAAAAAATATGTTTCCACTAAAAAAAAAAGTGATAAATGGGACTCCTGGGTGGCTCAGTCGTTGCGCGTCTGCCTTCGGCTGGAGTCATGATCCCAGGGTCCTGGGATCAAGCCCTGCATTGGGCTCCCTGCTCGGTGGGGAGCCTGCTTCTCCCTCTCCCACTCCCCTTGCTTGTGTTTCCTCTCTCGCTGTGTCTTCTCTCTGTCAAATAAATAAATAAAATCTTAAAAAAATAATAAAAAAAATTTAAAAAGTGATAAATGTAAAATTACAATCTACAAAAATATATGAAGTAAAATTATAAGTCCTTCTCCTATCCTGGTCTCTCACATTCCTTCCTTAGAAGCAAACATGTTTCTTTCATATCCTTCTAGAATTTTTTAAATTAATGAGCCATCATACATGGGCATGTCCTTCAAGTAATAATAAATGGTTACATTTCATACATTTTCTACTGATCCATGCTTTTATTTCAATTTTTTTATTTTAAATGAGTTTTTGAGGTAAAATTAGTATATAACACTATACAAGTTGAGGTGTACAACATTATAACACATCTGTATGCACTACACAGTAATCACCAACAAAAGTATAAATACCATCCATCACCATAAAATTGACCCCTTCATATTTTGCCCACCCCCAACCTCCTACTCCTTAGTAACCATTCTGTTCTCCGTATCTATAAGTTTGTTTTTGTATTGTGTTATTTGTTCATTTGCTGTTTTAGTTTTTTAGATTCCACATATAAATGAAATCAGGCAATATTTTTATTTCACTGTCTGACTTATTTTACTTAGCATAATGCCCTCAGGATCCATTCATGTTTTCACCAATGGTAAGATTTCATTCTTCTTTATGGCTGAGTAGTATCCCATTATATATGTTTACCACATCTTCTTTTTCCGTTCATCTATTGATGGACACTTGGGTTGTTTTTATACCTTGGCTATTGTAAATAAGGCTGTGATGAACATAGGAGTGCATATATATATTTTCAAATTCACGTTTTTGGATTATTTAGAGAAATACCCAGAAGTAGAACAGCTGGATCATATGGTAGATGTTCTCTTAATTTTTCGAGGAATCTTCATACTGTTTTCTGTAGCGGCTGCACCAATTTACATTCTAACCAACAATATGCAAAGGTTCCCTTTTCTTTACATCCTCTACATCCTGTTATTTCTTGTCTTTTGGAAAATAGCCATTTCAACAGATGTGACATGATTTCTCATTGTGGGTTTGATTTGTGCTTCCCCAATAACTAGTGAGATTGAGCATCTTTTCATGTGTCTGTTGGCAATCTGAATGTTTTCTTTAGAAATCCTCTGCCCGTTTTTTTTTAAAGATTTTTATTTATTTTATTTGACAGAGAGAGAGATCACAAGTAGGCAGAGAGGCAGGCAGAGAGAGAAGGGGAAGCAGGCTCCCTGCTGAGCAGAGAGCCCGATGCGGGGCTCGATCCCAGGACCCTGATATCATGATCTGAGCCGAAGGCAGAGGCTTTAACCCACTGAGCCACCCAGGCGCTCCCTCTGCCCGTTTTTAAATCAGGTTGTTTTTTATTGTTAAGTTGTGTGAGTTCTTTATATATTTTGGGTATTAACCTCTTATCAGATATATTATTTGCAAATATCTTCTCCCACTCACTAGCTTGCCTTTTTGTTCTGATTATCGTTTCCTGTTCTTCCAGTTTAGGTCTTTTCATGTAAATTTGCTGTGTCCAAGAAGGTGGGTTCAGGGTTTCTTATGCTGCCATATTGAACCCCAGACTCTGCTACAAATTTTTAGAATCTATCCTTATAACAATTTTAAATACATGTCATTACTAAGGTCTTTTGCTTTACATAATACGGGAGGCAAAAAAATGGACCAATTTTGACTCAGAAAATTTTTCCTGTTTATTATTTTATTATTTATAAGAGCCCTCCCCACTGGCTAAAAGAGCTCTCATAGCAATTCCTATTTTTAGATCAAGTTAATTAGGCGAAATTCTTCTTTTCTTGCCTACTGATGCAAGTAAGCTAGTTTGAACTTTTGGTTTACATAATTAGCCTTTACCAACTAGTTAGGCACAGAAACATTTGTTGTTTCTAAAGATGATTTGCCTGAACTGCCTATTTGAGAAAAAGGGTAAATCACTTTTTGTGTACACATTACTCATAAGAATCATATCACTAATGTACCTTGAGAATTTAATTCCTTCCATATTGAAGATGTAGCAAATGTGAATGATTGCATCATTTTGTACTGAAAGGACTGCAGGATCATAAAGAGTAATATATAGAGACATAAAAAAATCACCTATGCAATGACTCTCTGTATTATTACACCTAAAAAGGAAGTTAAAGCTCATGTGTTTTCCAAATAATGAATATGAGGTATACTGTGCTGATATTAAGTTGTATATGTCCTCAAGTATAACTAGCAGAATACTTGATAAGTAGCAGAAATTAAAAAAAAAAAAAAAGGATAGTTTTAGGACAAATTTTCCATATATGAGTATATGTTTGTAGTATGTACATATACATACATCTATGTATATGTATATATATATAATGACTACCTTATTAGTTACATTATTTAGGTTTTCTATATAATAATATAAGTTTTGTTGACTTCATATTTCAAGGACTGGGAATTTGAAATAATTCTCCTATGTCTAGGATATGTTTTCTTATTTGTTAATTACAGTTTCATAAATTGCTGATGTTATATCCTCATTAGGAATCATTTCTGTCAATACTGTTAGTTGACCTTCTGGTTTGTGTAACATTTTTAAACAAATACATATCATCTCATATTATAATGATGACTTCTGCTTACTTTTTACTGATATGTACCTATGTTATGGTTGCTTATCATTTAAAAAGCCTTGTATGGATAACTTTGCTTCAGGTGTATGTCACAACAGTATATGAGATTTTTGTGTGATTTAACAATAATATTTTTAGTAGATGAATTAAATTCATTTACATTTATACTAATGGCAGGAATTTTGGTCTTAGCTCTGTAATATTATGTTGTTATGTTATCTATGATTATAGTCTTTTATTTCTCTTGATATCACAGGTTCTTCTCCAACTACTTTATCCTATAATTTAAACATGTATTTTTCTCCCTCCATGAAGTTCTACTTCACTGCTCATTTGCTTGTTCTGCTTTCTCTTGATTGCAGTGACACCTAATGTCAGAATCAGAGAGTATCTTTAGCTCAGTCTCTCACATGCTTCCCAAATGACTGAGCTCTTCATGTTATAACTTCACTTTCTCAGCAGACAGAACTCTTTAGAATAACTTGTTGGGCCATGAAAAACATGATAAAACTGAGTTAAATTTGTTTAAAATAAAAATGGAATTAGTACTTGAAGCTCTTTGAATCATAAATTTTCAAAACTGTTTCTTAAGAGATGTCTCCCCTTTACAAAATTGTATATTTTTAGAAAATATCTGATACATTACATCAATCCATCTCATTGTTAAATAATTTTCTTACTTAGTTTCTGGGCTTCGTGGGCTTACATGAATAATAGGTATAGTAATAAATAAGGGCACTAATATTTACTGGGTATTCATCAAACATCTTTTTTTTTTTAAAGATTATTTATTTCTTTATTTGACACAGAGAGGGAGAGATCACAAGTAGGCAGAGAGGCAGGCAGAGAGAGGGAGGAAGCAGGCTCCCCGCCGAGCAGAGAGCCCAATGCGGGGCTCAATCCCAGGACCCCGAGATCATGACCTGGGCCAAAGGCAGAGGCTTAACCCACTGAGCCACCCAGGTGACCCTAAACATCTTTTTTTATATTCATTTTTTATGTCTTCCAAAAAAGAAGGCAACTTTGACCTTGTACTCTCTATCTTATCTCCAATAAGTTCAAGAGAGCCTGGTCGAGAGTAGGACCACATGTGCAGGAAGGAATTATTCACTTTCTGTTACTTTTCAGGCTGTTTCTCATTTAATCTTCAGAGCATCTGTGTAAGATGAACATGCCTTTAATTTACATTAGTAATTAGTCTGCTATAGTTCGTTTTAAAGTCTTAACTATTAGGTCCCACTTCTTCATGTTATTTACAACTGGATTATAAATTGCATATTTTCCTAGTGTGTGTATTTATTCTTTTATTTACATAGAAGATCTTTGGATCGTTATCTATTTTCTCTAGATAACATCTACCCATAATATGAACAGTGAAGAAGACCTTGCCCTGAGAATTCAGATGACATAGTGGATAGTTTCAGTGTGTGGAACAGATGAGTGGATCAATTCTAGCCACTGGCTCTGGAGAAAACTGAAAGTGAACAGGCATTGGAGAGGGTATTGTTCAGCAGGGACGGCCTCCATGAAAGCATCCCCTACGCTAAAGGCAGAGTCAATATTTGAAATTAAGATGTGCTCATGGCCTCAGTGCCAGCCTTCAACAACTTCACTAGTCAAGGAAGAACTTTTCTCTCCTCTATTGTCTCCACATGCCTTCCTATCCATCTTCCTCCCCCAGCTTCAACCCAAAAGAAGTCAATGGAAACATGAAAGTGGGAATGGAATAGAACAGTGAGATGGAAAATTATTAAAGAATCAAACCAATCCAAGAGTCTTTTCCTCTTTGCAAGTTTCAGAGCCTCAATCAGATCAGAACGAGGGAGGGAGAGAAGCTTTAAATCGAATTAGAGATTGAAGGGTTGACATTAGCTTTGATGGAACTTTTTAATATCTGACATACAGCTCAGTTTTAAATGCCATAAATTTCCTGAAAAGATTATGGAACCTACCAAGATTTCCCTTAGGGCTGGGGAAGAATGATTGAAAGTGTAAATGTAAAGACAGCAATGGGAAAGAATAAAAATGCTCTGTGCTTATACCCAAATGTCCTCATTCAAAAACTGATTATATATATACCTTTTAAGATATGCAATACAACATATTCTTTATCTAAACATACACATGCAGTAAAAAGTATGAAGACATGTGTTTGAAAAATAAACACCGAATTCAGTGTTGTCGTTACCATCATGCTCACAGTGGAGAATACTATTGAGGAGGAGTGACTAAGAGGGGCCAAACGTATTTGTAATATTTCATTTCTTAACCTGAGTGATAGACATGTGAGTGTTCATCCTATTATTCTCCTCCTTTTGTTTGCTGAAATAAATCACAATAAAATGAAACAAAATGAAAGGGAAGTGGGTATTTCTTTTCCTGCCCTTCCAAGGCATGTGATGGAAGAGAAGAAGCATATAAACAACAGTTTATCTCCTGCAAATGCTTAGTGCTCATGTCTTAAAAAGACAATACAACTGGACTGTTTCCCACCTGAGTGGGATTTCTACAAAATTGGATCAGTTTGATTTATTTATTTTTTTAAAAGATTTTATTTATTTATTTGATAGAAAGAGAGAGAGATCACAAGTAGGCAGAGAGAGAGGGGGAAGCAGGTTCCCCACTGAGCAGAGAGCCCGATGCGGATCTCCATCCCAGGACCCTGAGATCATGACCTGAGCCGAAGGCAGAAGCTTTAACCCACTAAGCCACCCAGGTGCCCCTAGAATCAGTTTGATTTAAAGCAGTGCATTCAAGTAGCTCTAACGTCCCATAGAATATTTATATTTACACCTAAATCAAGCTCTGACTGTTAACCCATCATCCATTTACTATTATGGTATTTGATAATCTCATTTTAACATCTTGCACCTAGCTAGTTTCCAACCACCTGTTGGAAGATTAAAGTCTAGTCTACCTGCTAGGTCTTTATGATTTTCAATTTCAGACTTCTATCTGAAGCAAATTCTCCCTCCCCATCTCTCACATCTTGATATATATGCCATATCTCCCCAAACTGGAGTAAAATGAGGTTCATGTCCTAATTCAGTTTTAAACTATTCTATATGGGAAGACCTCCAAAGTCCTCTTCCTCTCATAAGTATGGCATATAGTCTACATTTTCATAGACCCTCCTAACTATAGCTTCTAAATTTGGTGAGAACATATTGGTCATTTTCCCAAAGAGTAATATGAAACAAATAGAAAATTTGCTTTACATATATAAATATTACTCTCCTGTGCAGAGTCTTCAATGATTGTCTACAGGAAGAAGTCCTGACTCTGTAGCATAGCACACCAAGCCATTCAGTAGCTGAATCTAATGAATTATTTAGCCTAACAGCCTATTTCTTCTAAGTCACACTTTCATCTAGTCATGCTAGATTACCTGGTTTCCTACATAGAACTCAAACTCTCATTCTACCATAGTTTTGAACATGCAGTTTTTCCATTTTTTTCCAAGACAATTCATATGTTATTTATGTCATTCTTTGAGAAAGTGTTCAGAACCACAAGTTTCAGAATTTAATTCATTTGATGTACATCGATTAAGTATTGCCATATACCAGTTACTGTACTAGGCACTAAGTATGGTATGCAAATATATACAGTTCTTCCCTTCAAAAAAGAGTGCAATATAGAGAGACAGACATGTAATAATATACTTTGCTATAAAAGGTAACTAGGTGCGTAATAAAAAGAAAATGATCAATTATATTGCATAATATGCTAATTGCTAGTATATATCTCTAGTATTCCTTTTGGCAGTGAGTTCTGTCTTACCCATTTCCGTATTTTCAAAGTTGGAATTATTATAGGGGTTTAGTAAAAGTTATTGAGTGAATAGTAAGTTATCGTCCATGTATTGCTGACAAAATAAGTCAAAGGGTCAAGGGTCCACCTATCTATTTGACAAGAAACGTGATCAAAAACAAAACAAACAAACAAACAAAAAACAAAACAAACCAAACAAACAAACAAAAAATTAATACCTAAGTTGTTTATCTGTTTGGCATTTTTACTGTTTTGTTAAGATATTAATATAATTTTTACTTTTAGTTTTAACTTCTCTGCTCACTAGGTAGAAATATCTTTCTTATCTTGAGCGAAAGTTAATTATAAACTACTTTTCTGGAAAAGCTCTATATAATCCATTTGATCATACCATTAAGAAAGCACCACTGACTTTTTTATGCAGCAACTGAGTCCCCCTGCCCCTAACTTTTTGTTTTGTTTTGTTTTAGTTTACTGAATGCAAACTGAAGCTTTCTATAGGCATATATTTCCTAGATGTGTCTGTCAACAGAAAGGCTGAGCTTTACTTTGTCTATATAATTAAGCCCCACATCACAACTGCTGTAAATCTGAGGGGGAAATGAATTGACTATAACTAAAAGCAAGTAGTTCTTTAGCAGCAGTAATAAAAATCAGCAAAACCAATCTCTTTAAGACATGTGATATCTCCATATCGGCAAACAAGAATTATTACCTAGTTAAAGACTTTATTATAAATGTTTCAATAATGACATGTCAATTTTTGTGTGTATATTTGCATTGGGCAGTGTGAGGGTGCAGAAAAACATACTTAAATGTTCTAGGTCCTGCTTTCATGCCCCAGGGTTCATTTCCAGGATCCAAATATCCGAATGGTGGTATTTCTTCAGCTTAGGATATTCCAGGAAACTCTGACATGACTTTGTACATCTTAAGTGCAAAGCATGAATACATTTTCTTTAACAGACTCTCATATCTTCTGAATAACAAGATCAGCTGATTAAATTAGGCAGAAACTAGGATAAAGTTCTAGAGGATCACCTCCTGCCTGGTGATAAGGGGTAAGAAAAAGAGAAGACCTGAAGCTCTTTTGTTTATAACTAATAATCAATCTTATGTTTGTTTATTTGTTTGTTTGTTTGTTTGTTTTAAAAGGTGGGACTGCCCATTCTTCCCCTTAGGGCAGTTACCCTATTGCAATTTTGCTTTTCCTTTAGGCTGATCTTGGTATTGGTTTTTGCCTGATTTCTCATGTGTGGAAATTTTATGGAAAAACCCAATGTGACTTATGAATGTGTTGAAATAGATCCTGAGACCAACCAGAACCTATCTCACTGATGCACCAGAAGCACTTTTGTTGGGAGACTAGGGTCTCCTTGTATGGACATCCAAGAACTTAAGAACTTAAGAACTTAAGAACACTTGATTTATTGACATGAGATCTCATAAATATCACCTCAAATTAAAGGACTTATTGGCAAAAGGAGACGCACCAGTGTGTGCATGCCCAGAGGATCCAAAGATCCTAGCATATCCCATATCACTTAGAAGCAGCTGAACTGAAGAATTGCAGGAGGCGATTAATACATAAAAGATATCTATGAAAGCAAGGTGATAACAATGATAAATACGGCTTGTTTAAAAACCAGTGTCTTCTAGAATTTCACTTTCCTGTGTTTTGCAATTGTATTTAATGCCATTTAAAACTCCTAATCTCCTAAAACCATATATTCTCTAAGATTTTATTCTTTCTATTGGCAGTTTTTCTTACTACATTTTCCCCCCTGATATAACCTCTGAGATTAGTTCAGGCTTTCTTTCTTATATGTTTATCTTCTCCATGGCATTATTCTAGCCAGCTGTTAGGAGTAAATTAGAATGCAGTCTGTGAGGGTGGCAAGAATAGAAAAGGCTTGAGGCATTTTGAAGAATAAATAATAGGTCTTAAACTGTTGAGATACGGAGAACTAAAGTGTATAAAGATGACTTTTAGTTTGCAACCTATAAAATCAAATTGGCCAGAAGCCAAAAAGGATTAAAAGTACATATAGATTTTGGAAACCAAAAGCATATGCCTTGGGTTTTTTCATGGTGACTTTGGAAATTTCATTTTGGAAGATTCCTCTAACTGAAGAATTATTATGCAAGCTAAATTCTTGATTACAAACAAAAATTGTTTTCATTCATCTTCAAAGGCACATTATTCAACAATGCCATAGAAACTAATTAATTTATGTACAAACATTCCAGGCAAATGAGATTGTTTGGCAGTCTTTGAATTCTTTTCCCATCCTCCTAGGCAAAGGGGTTGGGGTTCTCTATAACTACTATGCTGATTTTGGTTCAGTTGTCCTGTCTTGCCAAACACTGAGTGCTGATAACCCTGCTTCAGGTAGGGCTGGCACTATTAAAGATTTCATCAAGAAAGTGAAACACATCAAGAAAAAAAGAAGGAACAGAAGTCATCTGTGAGGACCTGCAGGCAATTCTAATTGCAAAGCATACTAATGTATGCAAACTTCGTTACAGACACACCAGGCATCTGTTGTACTTCCAGGATAGCATAGAAACTCTCCAACAAACAAAGCTCTTGGAAAGAGTATAGACTTCTGATTATTCTAAAATACTGCCTTTAACCATCAACAAAGATGACAGCCTTGTTCACAAAATTAAACATATTTCTGTCTCATGCTCCCTTTCCTTCAGGAGGTAAGTGTCTGATGAATTAATTTTTCTTGGCATGTTTTCTTGGAGCAGGAAATGAGTTTTGACTGTGTATCACACTATGGTATTGGATGACACTGGTTGAACACTCATCTGTTCCATATGTGGAAGGAGCATTTGACCAGGAAGTCAAGATGAGTTCATATCCTGGCTTCCATATTTACCAGCCTGATGACTGTGGGCGCATGCAATTCTGTTCTCTGAATTTCAATGTCTTCATTTGGGAAGTAGAGATTTTATTGTCTATACCATCTTTCTTATGGTTATAATGTTGGGAGAATCAAATAAAATTACACATGCAAAAGAGTTTTGCAAGTCACAATTACTACATATGTATTAGATATTTCATTTTTGCCTGCTAAAATCTTGAATCCTCAGATTTTAAGTTGTAGATGTGACTTGAGAGTAGAGGATGCAGAGGCTCAGATACTGAAATTAAATGTAGTTATATTAACCACATTTTTATGTGATATCTCAAAATTGTGAGTAGAAGAAGGAAAAAAGAAAACAGAATAGTCCAATCTTGTTCTTGCTATCCTTTTGAACAAAAATAGGTTATGGTTTGCTCCTAGCATGGGATATCCTTTGGGGAGCAGAGAAATCTGGTAAGTATGATGCAGTTTGGATTAGAAAGGCTGAACAATGCTCTTGGATGGTGTGTGAGAAGCCAATTGGATCAGTTGGTTGGTTCATCTACCTTATTAGATGCAGACCTGATACCAGGAAAGGGAGCCCGTGTCTTTACTGAGAAACCTTAAATGAAAGAGAAAGGGACTTGTTTTACTGTCTGTCTGTCTGTTTGTTTGTTTGTTTAAATGAACCAAGGTAAAGAATACAGGAACCAAATGTAAGCAAAAACATTGACGGAGCTGTGAACCAAGCATGAAAGGTGGACAAACTTGAGAACGTTTAGTAAAGTGATTCGAGGAACTGGTAAAGTAAGTTTGATCAAACAGCCTGCAAGCTGTCAAAGAGGATGGCCACCTAAAGTGAGCTGTTTTGTTCTACTGGGTATTGACATGTTTGAGTTCCTCAGAAACAGAGTCTGAATCAAAAGCTGTGTGTGTTCCAGTAGTTCATTTAGGAATGTGTTCCCCGAGTATAGCTTTGAGGAATAGGGAATTAAACAGGGAGAGAGAAAAAAATCATATAGAAATGCACCATCAAATTGTTTACCCTAAAGATCCTCCTTCTAAGGAGATTTGTGAAATGTATGTGTGGATTGTCTTCCTGTAGGGAAAAAAAAAAGGAAAGTTTTATCCATTATCCCCTGTCCTCCATCACTCAAGGGTACTCCAGGACTGTAACTCCCCCATATATGTGAGTACAGAGAGGGTCCCCACATGGTTAGAGAAGTCCTGAGGGCAGGAAACAGTAGCTACTGAAATAGGCCCAAATCCAGATATATCAAGTTGGTTTTGTTTGAAGTAAGTGGAAGCTTGTGTGAACTGGTCACCACAGGTATGACAGGAATAAAAGGTGGGACTAAGATGAGATGAAGTGCCATTACATGGTACAAAAGGATAACTGTCGGAGTAAAGACACAATAATTTTTTTAAAAAAAGACATTAAAAATTTTAAGAATAAACCAAGATGGGGCTATTACCACAAATTCTAATTAAAATGTGTATTGTCACATATATGCTCTTGAATTTTTACTAGATGAGTAAGGATTTTTTATTTTCTGATTTTACGAAGAGAACAGAAATCAAAAGTAGTAATTGGCCTACCAAATGGGTAAGAGATTCAGGATTCGAGAGATTCAAATCTGAACTAGTGAGAATTGAATCTTTTTCAATTTAATCTGAGTCTATATTTTGGGAGAATTTTTCTCTCAGAAAGAAATCAAATTAATAATATTATATAGTGTGTTGTATTTCTTCCACCTGTTGGAGTATAGATGCAGTTTTCTAAAAATAGAACTTTTTACTTTCATTGGGCAATGTTCCTTATTTCGTATATCTTGAAGTCAGAATGGTAAGGATAAATTAACTCATATGAATACAATGATGATTAAATAATTATGAAGTTTCGATCACTTAGGAGAAACCATAAGATTCTAATATGCTACTGGATGCTTCATTTAGCAATCAGGATGAATACATTAGCAGTTTCTAAATTTTGCGTATTGCGTATAAACTCATTCATATTAAAGGCCTCGAGGATCTATCACTAAACTCCTATTCTGTCAAGTTGCCACTTCTGCTACTTGCCTTTCGTATGTCACTATCAACCAATTTTCTTTCTTTTATTAAAGCTCAGCTTGAATTTCTCAAGTCACATGATAATGGTGTCTCTTGCTGTTGATTTCTGTGTTCACACCATTTAGTCTCCTCTCCTTTTCCAAAAATGTACATGCCTGCCTGTGTGTGTGTGTGTTTTGCAAATTTCCTTATCTATGTTCTCAATTCTAACTACCTAATTCCACACATAGTATAATCTTATGCATATGCTTCTTCCAGTTCTTCTCTTCCTGATTTTTATCATCCACCAAGAGATGTCTTCTATTTTAAATAGGTCATGAAATTTATAGAAATTAAAAGAATATTTAATGTGAAAATGTTTATTCTTAGAATATTCACAGTTTCTGTTCAGGCTGTACCTTCCTCCATTCAAGAAATTACTCCTTGGGGTGCCTGGGTGGCTCAGTCCTTAAGCGTCTTCCTTCGGGTCAGGTCATTATCTCAGGGTCCTGGGATGGAGCCCTGCATTGGGCTCACCGCTTGGCAGGAAGCCTGCATCTCCCTCTCTCATTTCCCCTGCTTGTGTTCCCTCTCTCGCTGTGTCTCTCTCTGTCAAATAAATAAATAAAATCTAAAAAGAAAAAAAAGAAATTATTCCTTTAAGAGCACAAAATTGTAGTCTGCCTTTATGAAAGTGTTCTTTACCTGGCTCACAGGGAAGGTGAAAAGAAGTAAATAAAGCAGAATGTCAGCCTGTATTATTGTTACTAAAAATATGTAATTCTAACATGTAAAAGATTTAGTAATGATACTATGACTTCAGAAAAAAATATTTTCATTCTAAACAAAGATGATATCCACTAGTTGCCCTTTATGCCTGACACAGAGGACATTAGTAATAACTATCATTTAGTAGGTGCTATGATCATTGATACATAATCTATCCCAACACTGCCCTGTATATCAAGTAACT
Source organism: Potos flavus (assembly GCA_028534135.1). Lineage (NCBI taxonomy): Eukaryota > Metazoa > Chordata > Mammalia > Carnivora > Procyonidae > Potos > Potos flavus. The sequence goes on from CM052899.1 coordinate 55,113,832, forward strand.
ACCTTAATGGTATGAATGAGAAAGCCCAAGGGATTATTGGATTTATTCAGTGTTATGCCACTTAATTCTATTATATTTAGAATGAAATCAAACCCCTTACATGTCCTTATTGATTTTACCCTTGCATGCTTAGGAAATGAGCACTTTTGTCTACATGTGTCATACTTTAGGAAAAATGTGAAAGAAGTATTATACAGACTTAATCCATAATTAAAAATCTTGCTATGAAGACAGTTCCAGAACCAAATGGCTTCATCCATAAATTCTGTAAAACATTTAGAGAGAAGTAATATCAATTTTACTCAAGCACTTTCAGACATTAGATTAGTGGAGGAAAAGCATTATTTTCTAGCTCATTTTATGAAATCCAGTGATTTCATTCCTAGTTCCCTATTCCATGGTAACATACCCATATGAACACCAAAAAGGCAGTAAAAAGAATGCTCCCAAGAGCCTAAAACTGGAGGAAAAATTCAAGATCTCATTTAAAGTAGAATAGGTAATAGAATAATGGGATACATAAATTGTACATTCTTAGAGTGTATGGTGATGAGAAGAAACAATTGGCAGCTACGAGCATTACCATCTACTAATGTGACAGAAATAATGTGGAGTGAAAAGCCAGCTGCACATTTTGTTTGACTCCATTTATGTAAAATTCAAAAACAAGCAAAAATGACATATATGTTTATATGTATGTTTGTGTTTATATATATATTTATTTATTTATGTGTATATATATTCTTATTTCTGGTTCTTCTGGTATTTTTTTTTACTTTGTCTCAAATGCTTATATTTTATCTTCTATGAAGAATACTTTAAAAAAAAAGAATACTTTTACTGCATATAGAACACTAATTTGGCAGATTAATATCTTTTAATATATTGAAGATATTCCATTGTGTTCTGGATTTCTTCTGCTTCTTCAGAGGTAATTTGCCTATGTTTCTTTTCCTTGAACTACTTTTAAGATTTTTCTGTCTTTGGGTTTCAATAAATGATATAACTAAGACAACATGTATGATGTTATTAAGGGAGTCAGAGTGTGTGCATGTGTGGGTGTCCAAAGCATTTGTATGTTTTGTTTTTATTGAGTCTATATGAGTTCATAGCACTACTTGAATATGTAGCCTAATTTCTTTTTTATCACTTTTGGAAATTTTTTAGCTATTCAATCTTGAAAGAGTGCTTTAGGCCCATTTGTTATCTCCTCTCATTTTGAGATTAACTAAACTGTGCTAGAACATTTTCTCATATCCTAGCACAAAGCTTCTAATATCCTTGTAATGTTCTAAGTGATAAGAGCTCCAAGAGCATCTTATTCTAATATTTGGTCTTTGACTCTGGTTCCTGACCCTGGTTCCATAAATCCCTTGGAATTTCTTGGATGATAGGAATGCATTTTTTCCCATGAGGCAACTCTTAGTGGGCTCCTGGATGCCTTTTGAATGGGGGCTGGTCACCAGAAACACACACTATGATTAGAAGCTTGGAACTTTCAGCCCCACCTGCTTTCTCCAGGGAGAAGAGAGGGGCTGGAAATGGAGTTAATGATTTACCATGCCCATGTGATGGAGCCTCCATAAAAATCCCAATAGTATAGGGGTTCGGAGATCTTCCCGGTCAGTGAACATATTCCCAGACTGGGAGGGTGCCACACCCTAATTCCATGGGGACAGAACTTTCTGCATTCAAGTTCCTTCCAGACCTCACCCTCTGTATCTCTTTATCTGGCTATTCATCTGTATCTTTTATCATATCTTTTATCATACAATAAACTGATAAGTATAAATGTTCCACTGATGTCTGTGAGCTATTCTAGCAAATAAATCCGAGAGGGCGGGCATGGGAACCTTCAATTTGTACCAAGTTAGATAGAACTTGTGGACAACCTGGGGACCTACTACTTGCAATTGACAATTGAAGTGGGAGGCAGTTCAGAGCAGACTGAGCCTTTAACCTGTTGTCTCTGCATTCGATCCAGTTAGTGTCAGAATTGAATTGAGTTGTAGGACACCCAGCAAGTGTCACAGAGAGTTGCTTGGTGTGGGAAAAAGCCCCACCTCTCCGGTGCCAGAAGTATTGTGAGTGTAGTAGTGTGAGAGTCAAGGAGAAACAGAAAGAGTGTGTCTTTCCAACTCATCACAATAAAAATGAAAGCTATTTTCTTATCACATTAGAGTTGATGACGATTTCTTGAAATGTTATTTATATTCTTTACTACTTTGAAATTATGGTATGTCTTTAATGTAGTATCAAGAAGCTCATATAAGGGCTCCTGGGTGGCTCAATTGGTTAAGCAACTGCCTTTGGCTCAGGTCATGATTCCAGAGTCCTGGTATTGAGTCCCACATCAGGCTCCCAGATCTGCGGGGAGTCTGCTTCTCCCTCTGACCTTCTCCCCTCTCAGGCTCTTTCTCACTCTCTCTCTCTCAAATAAATAAATGAAATCTTTAAAAAAAAAAGAAGCTCGTATAATACTATACCACATTATAAAAATATTTTAGGGATGCCTAGGTGGCTCAATCAGTTAAGCATCTGACTCTTGGTTTTGGCTCAGGTGATGATCTTAGGGTCGTGGGATTGAACCCTGTGTTGGGCTCCACTTCAGCATGGGGTCTGCTGGAGATTCTCCCTCTCTCTCCTTGCCCCTCCCTCAACTCCTGTGTGCTCTCTAATAAATGTTTTTAAAAAGTATATATTTTATATTATTTTTGTATTTAATATAATTTTTATATTTTATATACTTCATTTAATGCATTTCAAAATAGTGCTATGAAATGAGTTCTGTAGGCTTCACTAGGCAGTCACAGGGTATATTACTTAAAGGTCAGTCAGGTTCAAAACCACCCAAAGATTTGAACAGAGAAAGTTTAATATAAATAATTCCTAACACCAGTAAGAGATTAGAACAGTGAAGTATTGGCTAGTAAGGAGTAAATAAAATTCAAAAAAAAAAAAAAGTAGTAGTAATCAACCACTAATTCTAGGGCTGAGATAGAGTCCCAAGGAAGAAGTGAATCTCAGAGTCTCTCCTGCACTTTGCTAAAGGAGCACCCAACCCAGGACAAGAAGCCTCTTTCTTCGAACCTTAATGTTTTGCCACCTGGTAAAAGAAAGACCAGGCATTGAAGATTGGATTTGAAGCTACGAGGCAGCAACTGATAATGGGTACAAAGGGATTCCTGACCCCCAAATGTTAAATATCCCTAGTGCAGGCATAGAACTATGTTTATTATTTTTCCTGATTATTTGAAAATCTTTGTTAACTTAAATTCAGGTCAGGAATGTTTTCTCCTATTGTATCTTTTATTTTTTTATATCTTTTATTTTTTCTGCTTGATTATTATGTCTTTTTCACCACAAATTATACTTAGGTTGGCATTTATTCTGATCCCTCAACATTTTTGATCAGCTATATTAAGGTATAATTTATACACAATAAAATAATCAATTTTAAGTGTATAGTTGTTTTTAATTTAATTTTATTTTTTCAGTGTTCCAAGATTCATTGTTTATGTACCACACGCAGTGCTCCATGCAATACATGCCCTCCTTAATACCCACCACCAGGCTCACTCATCCCCCCAACCTCCTCTCCTCTAAAACCCTAAATTTGTTTCTCAGAGTCCACAGTCTCTCATGGTTTGTCCCCCCTCTGAATTCCCCCACTTCACTTTTCCTTTCCTTCTCCTAATGTCCTCCATGTTATTCCTTATATTCCACAAGTAAGTGAAACCATATGATAATTGACTTTCTCTGCTTGACTTATTTCACTCAGCATAATCTCCTTAAGTGTATAGTTTGATAGTTATTTGATTTTTTATTGTCTTTAATAATTTACACACATAAAATTCACCAATTATAAATACACAATTTAATGATTGTGTCAGATGTATGGAGTTGAGTAGCTAATAGCACAATCAAGGTGTAGAATATTTTTATCAAACAAAAAGGAGCTGATTTGTAGTCATTTCTTTGTCTCTACCTCCAGCCATCAGTGACCAGCTTTCTGCCACCTTAGTTTTGTCTTTTTTAGAATTTTAAATAAAAATAATCTTAGAGTATGTACTTTTTAATATACATCTACTTTCATTTAGCCTAATGGCATTGAGATTTATTTATGTTTTTGTGTGTGTCAGTTGTGTATTCTTTTTAAATCTTGAATAGTATTCCATCGTGTGGATTTAACCCATCTTGTTTTTCTATGCATTTGTTGATGCAGTTTTGGGTTGTTTCTAGTTTGCGGTTGTTATGAACAAAGTTGCTAAAAATCTGATTGAAGTTTTATATTTCATTGCACTCAGAAAAATACCTAGGAATGGGATTGCATGATCCTATGGTAAGTATGTTTTTCACATTATTAAAAACTGACAAGATTTAGGGGCACCTGGGTGGCTCAGTTGGTTAAGCATCTGCCTTCGGCTCAGGTCATGATCCCAGGACCCTGGGATCCAGCCCCGCATCGGGCTCCCTGCTCAGGGGAGAGCCTGCTTCTTCCTCTCCCTTTGCCTGAAGCTCCCCTTGCTAGTGCTCTCCCTCTCTCTCTCCCTCTCTCTCTATCTGTCAAATAAAATAAATAAAATCTTTAAAGTAAAAAAATCTAAAAAATGGAAAGATTTAAAAAATAGATTTGCCATTTTGCATTGTCACATCAATGTATATGAGTTTCAGTTGCTCTACACAGTATTGCCAATATTGCCATTACAATTTTACCCATCCTAATAGGGTTATAGTGATACCATACTGTCTAATGATATTTAGTATCTTTTCATGTGTGTATTTGCCAATCTTTGGTGAAATGACTATTTAAATACTTTGGGTTTTTTAAATTTTTTTTTAAAGATTTTATTTATTTATTTGAGAGAGAGAGAGAGAGCATGAGAGGGGAGAAGGCCAGTGGAACAAGCAGATTCCCTGCTGAGATGGAAGCCCAATCCGGGACTCGATCCTGGGACTGCAGGATCATGGCCTGAACCGAAGGCAGTCGCTTAACCAACTGAGCCACTCAGGTGCCCTGTTTAAATGTTTTGCTCACTTTGTTATGGGTTGTCTTATGGAGTTGTTAAACTTAAGTATAAATTCTGAGTAAAAGTACTTTAACATATATATTTTATATAAATATATTGCCTCAATATGTGTATTGCCTTCTAATTTTCTTAACTGTCTTTTGAAGAGTACATATTTAAAAATTTAGTTGTTTTCCAATTTAACAATTTTGTGCTTTTTATATCCTAAGAAATATTTGCCTAACCCAAGATCTCAAAAGTTTCTTCTATTCTTTCTCCTGGAAACTTAAGGTCTTAGCTCTTTCATTTAGCTACTTCCTACAAGTTGCGATATATTCTGTTTTCATTGCCATGAAGTTCAAATTGCTTTCTCATTTCCCTTGTGATTTATCACTTGTGGATTATTTCAAAGTGTGTTCTTTAATTTCTAAATATTATGGAATCTTCTAGATATCTTTCTATTATGGATTTTGGCTTAATATCTTGTGGTTAGCAAATATATTTTGTATTATATTTCATAAATTGCTTTAGAGTTATTGTATAGTCAGAATATAGTATAACACAGTGACTGTTATATGTGCATTTAGAAATAACGTTTGTGTGGATTTCTCTTAACATGTAAATGAATCCTTATTGATTTTTTGACACCGGGCTCTGTGGTTCCCTTCTAAATGCCGTGGGCTGGAAACTGTCCTCTGCCAACAAACTGGGGGCAAGCGTAGACCTGAATAACTTTCTTCTCCTTTTCTCAGGAGAAACAGTCTTATGCAGCCTATTTGCAAATGTCTGAAAACATATTTCCATATATTTTTCCACTTCACATTATTTAACATGGCTGGTATATCTAGTTATTATTACTCCATTATGGCTGAAATTTGAAGAAACTTTTCCTCATTTCTTTTATTTTTCTCTTGAAATCTCATATATTATTTTGATGGTTGAGTTTTACCCCAAGTCAGCTTTTTCATTTACATCACTGCATTTTAATTTGTTCTTTATTGACTTTATTCACATCCCTTTTTGTAGAGCCCTCATGTCCCTGTAAGATTTTCTGATCTCCTTGCTTGAATTTTATATTTTGCACAAATATAATAATTTGCAAAAATTTTCCAAAAATAAATATATTTTGCATAAATATAATTTGCACAAATTTTCCAAAAATATCCCTTGTCTCTTCTATTAAACGTTTTTTCAGCAGTATGCTTTTTTTTATGAATCCTCAGGATAATTTTCCCCACCTTATTTTCTTCATAATAATTTAATTTGAAAAGATAGATGTATTTTAGGGGTGCCTGGGTGGCTCAGTGGGTTAAAGCCTCTGCCTTCGGCTCAGGTCATGGTCTCAGGGTCCTGGGATCGAACCCTGCATCAGGCTCTCTGCTCGGCAGGGAGCCTGCTTCCCCCCCTCTCTCTGCCTGCCTCTCTGCCTGCTTGTAATCTCTCTCTCTCTCTGTCAAATAAGTAAATACAATCTTTAAAAAAAAAAAAAAGATGTATTTTAAAAGAAATTGTCAGTTTACAGAAAAATTAAGGATAAGGTACGAAGAGTTCACATCTACCCACCCACCCCCAGTTTTCCCTTTTATTAATATTTTGTATTTGTATGGTATGTTACCACTGATGAGCCAATATTGATTTATTTATTTATTGTTAGCCAAAATACATACTTTACCTTAGTGCTCACTGTGTGAATGAAGCAGAAATGTATGGAACCTGGGTAAAAAGTGAATCTATGACAGATAAATTATACCTTTTCTGAAAAGAAAAAAAATGTGGTAATAATGAATTATTTTTATGTTAAAAGATGAATGGGAGGCAGTTAAAAGATTGAGCCTAATAGCTTCAATTTCACTATGAAGTGATAAGGTATTCTGCTGGGAAACACACATCAAGGAGGAGGAAAGGCATATTTTGAAGTAAAAGTATGCATAAAATAAATAATAAATATCTAATTTCATCTTCTAAAGTCTTTTTGAGTAAGTAGTTTTTTTAATATCATTGGTCACTTAAAATTGTATTTACAAAAACTCTACCAACATACCCAACTGAGGCAGAAAATTAAAATGGTACCTTGTTGAGAACTGCTAGTGTTTTCACTCTCTGGGGATGGTTCTAACTGTGAGTAATCCTGGATCTAATTCTCAGGTACCTAGGGGAACCTTCAAAGGATAGGTAAGCACTGAATTTCATTCACAGTAAGAGGGAGGTATGTTTGAAAAATTGTTTGACTCTTTGGAGGTCTTTGCAGGGTCCAATTTTGTTAATTTGTTCTACAACATACTGAAAAAAACAGCTCGTGACATATTCAGTCTGAGTTTCTAGGGAAGACACATTCATTATAGATTTTATTCTTCTTGAACATAAGTGAGAGTCAATCTGTGAATTCTAGAATTGATGAAAATGTCATAGTACATATTTTATAACATTTTACAATCCAATTATAATACTACTTATAGTTGGTATAAAAGTTTTTTTTCAAAAACTAGTACTAAATTAATCATGACTTGCATGTTCAATATCTTTAAACTGGCATTCTTAATTTTATCACAAATAACGATTTTGTAAATTATTCCTTTAGTGTAACTTTATTGACTTGGAAAATAGTCAAGCTACTTTCATATTAACATTGGGGGGAAAATCTACCTAATAAAATTTCTCAGAAATTTTTATTTCTTTCCTAATATATTGATCATGCATATAAAATAATATCTCTTCAAAATAATTAGAATTATAATACAAATTAAAGTAGTTACTATTGTAAATATTAAAATTACCAATATTTCTTAATTTTACCTGCTTTTCTTATGACTCTGAAGACTCTCTGGTCTACTTGTTGGAAATTATTATTATTATTTTTTAAAGATTTTACCCATTTATTTGACAGAGAGAGAGAGATCCCAAGTAGGCAGAGAGGCAGGCAGAGAGAAAGTGGGGAAGCAGGCTCCCTGCTGAGCAGAGAGTCTGATGTGGGGCTGGATCCCAGGACCCTGAGATCATGACCTGAGCCGAAGGTAGAGGCTTTAACCCACTGAGCCACCCAGGCGCCCCTGCTTGTCGGAAATTCTGAAAGAAATTAAGCCCAATACGTGGTTTTATAATAATTTTAATTCCTCCAAACATTATTCTTATTTTAAATCTTTTACCTGGAAAGTTCCATCAAAGCATTTATTAGACATGTTGTCAAGGGAAAAATTCAGAGAAAACAACAAAAAGACATACAGTAGCCAAAGTTTGGAGTGTTTAAGATATATATATACACAAAAACTGGTATTTTAAATCAATATGATACATAGAGATTAGTTTCCACAAGTCAGGAATAAGCTTCATTGGCTCCATCAGATATGGTGGAGATGGGATAGGGATAAAAGTAGAAAAGGGACAAGAGTCAAAGGATCTTTGTAAGATGTTGGATTTTCCAATTCAATTTCATTAGTCAGTAATCAATAACAACCCTAGATATACTGCTCATTTCTGTTAAAATCAGCCAGGAATTCCTTACCTCCAAGGCAATGTTCACAATTAGGGGACATTTGGCAATGACTGGAGACATTCTTGGTTGTCACAACTAGGAGTCGGGGAGTGCTACTAGTATCCAGTGGGCAGAAGCCGGGATGGTATTAAACATCTTACAATGACCAGGACAGGCCACCATAACAAAGAAGTATCCAGACCAAAACGTCAGTAGTGCCGAGGTTGAGAAACACTGCTCTAGGGCCACATGGGAACATGTCTTCTTCTACTCTATAGCCCTCAGTCTCTCTTTTACAGAAATCCTCCTCCCACCCCCCTGACTGTACCCTTGATATTCATTTCAGCTTGATTTCACTTGTAAACAAACAGAATCAGGCAATATGACGATGGGCGTTGAGGAGAGTGACAACTATATAATCACAACACACTCCCTTGAGATGTTATTGAATGTAATTTTAATATCTTTATTGGGGAAATATATTTCCAAAATGTGATGTTTCCAATGTTTGAAATGTATCACATTTGTTTCTGCCTCATGACATGTTTTGGCCTAATAATATATTTTCTTTGCATGATAATACTTTTCATCTCATTTTCTGACTTGAGGTGTTTTTTTTCTTTAGATATTGGTTCAGGATAGATGGTTTGTTAAATGCTAATTTGCCATCTACATATCTGGAAAAAGCATTTTTGACCCTAAAATTTCCGGCATCCGTATTCCAGGACAAATGATAGCAACTCCTTCCTATTTATGAAGAGCTATAAAATATGAATTAAACCACTACAGTGTCATTAGTGCTAGGATGATTTATCAGGCTCTGCTAAGTGTATTCCTGAAGCAAGAGCAGAGGGATGCATTATGGGGATTTGTTTATTTCCCAGCCATGATGCAGAGCTCTTATCAGAATAAAATCACGTCTTTTTAGATCCAGAGTATATATATAACACAAATAATCACAAAGCCCACAAAGTAGACCAGCTCGCTTATAAGAGGTATCTGATATTCCGGGAATAGATTGGATTATTATGCCAGTTAGAACACGAGCTGTTGGACTCATTTCTTACTTGAAGTAGGGATTAGGTTTATTATTGATTTAACTGATATTTGTAGTATTGGCTTGAAACCAAATTAAACTTTAGAGTTATACTACTGTCAATTTTTACCTTATTTTTAGCTAGATTTTTCATGTTTTTTTTAAAAAGAAGTTACGCACAGTCACAAATATATATGTCAGCTATCTACCATCTTGAAACTGAGTAAAAAGCTGCATAGCACAGTCATGAAGTGACTGGATTACTCTGCCATACAAACCGACATTTGATTTTCTGCCCCACAACTTAATAGTTGGGTAACCTTAGGGAACCGTTCTTATTTTCCAGTTATGGCATATGATAGCAGTCGATGATATTATAGCTGATCATGTTTTGTGTTTTTCCCAGAACTAAAGGATTTATTTGTATAATTAAACACAAGTGGTTCAAATTATTTATGTTTTCAGATTTTTCACTCTTACTCTTTCTCCCTTCCTCTTTCTCTTTTTCGCTGTTTCCCTCCCCTCCACTCTCTCTCTCTCCACACACACACACACACACACACACACACACACTAATGCACACACACACAATGACATATGTAAAGTTTTTATACACATATGAGTACTACAATTTGGCCTGGTAATAATTTTATGAGGATTAAATAAGACAGTGCATGTAAAATGTTACATTCTTTGTCTTGGATATAGCGATAATTCAATGATTTTTCAGTCATTATTATTTCCACATGCCAAATATATCAAACTGAAATGATTTTTTAAATAACTTATAAATAACTCACTTAAGAATAGCAAACATATATTCTTATTAGTAGTAATCTTCATTCCTCTAAGGCTTGTATCTGGTTCTTAAAAATTATATCATAGAAGCTTAGATTTTAAGTCATCTTTGGTGTCATTTAGTCTCATCTACTTTTTGAGATGAGGGAACTGAGAGCTAAAGATTTTTCAGAATATGCCAGAATTATCTTTGAAGCAATCTCTGTTTATATTTGATCAAAGTGATCTACTCCCCTTTCATCGAGAAGTCAAGAGGGATTGTCTCCCTTGAGATGCTTTTGGAGGAAAAAGTGGAAACATCAGTTTGGAATTACAGAGTTAAAACGAAATAAATAATACAATACAATGAGGAGCATGTTCATTTCCACACTTGTCCAAACTTTTAAATGAATACTAAAATGCTTAGAGAAGGTTTTTAAATATCTCAATCATTTGCAAGAAACAAGCTGTCCTTTATTTGCTCCCTTTCAATTTGATATGTGTTTTCCCTTCAATTTAAAATAGATTTGCATAAGTTGACTAACTAGTAAAAGCAATGCTGACTGAGAAAAAGACTGCCTACTCCATAGACTGAGTAATCATAATTTAGAGTTTTAGTGGGTAATGAAAATTAAGATAAATCAGGACTAGTTTTAAGACAAATTAAAGTGTGGCTTGGTTGACAGTTTCTAATTTGCAACCTAAATGTGTCTTCATGATTTATGTCTTCCCAAATGTAAATATGCTCATCTATTTTTATATGTTTAAAATGGTTATAATTATTTATATAATGAAAAATTTGCTCATTGTTACAATCATTTACATACACTCTTGCAGAAATAGGAACTTAAAACCAGCATTTTGTTGTTCTACATGCTTGTGTCTCATAGCTTGTGTAGGTAAAATATATCTACAAAAATGCCATTTTAGTTACCATCCTAGTAATCTTTATAATAATTTCTAAATTAGTGTGCGAATGTTTGATGTTGGGAAATGGGGGCTAGGTACACATACCAACCTTTCTGCAGAAGCAAGACATTTTTTATAGAAAAATCTCATAAGTTTGAGTTGACACCATGAGAGTTGCACCTTGGAAATAGTGATGAGCTGATCTTTGCAGGTGTAATTAAGTTAAGGATTTTGAGGGGCATCTGGGTGACTCAGTCGGTTGTGTCCGACTCTTGATTTCGGTTTAGGGCATGATCTCACAGTCATGGCATCGAGTCCCACCTAGAGCTATGCGCTGAGAATGGAGTCTGCTTGAGATTCTTTCTCCTTCCTCTCCCTCCCTCTTGTTAAAGAATGCCTAGCATTGCCAGAAGCTGGAAGAGGTAAGAACAGAATGTCCTCTCCAATCTTTGGAAGGAACCTGGCCCCGCTGCCACCTTGATTTCAGACTTATGGCCTCCAGAACTGTGGGAAAAAAAGTGTCTGTTGTCTTAAGCCACTAAGTCTGTGGCAATTCGTTACAGCAGCCCTAGGCAGCTGAACAATGCTGAATAACCTGTATTATTAATCTTGAGAGTGGACTAGTAAACGCTTCAGATGGCAGAGTATGCAATGAGGTAGCAAAGCTCCCTGGTTTTGTGTTTGGACATTCTAGTCATGTAAATAGCTCATTTACACCTTCCTTATGCCCAGTGCAATAGATTGATTTAACATTCTCCTGGTCACAAAGAAGCATGAGCTGTGGAGTTGCTTGAAAACACAGTGAAGCTCTTAAAATGGATTAGAAATGTGTTAGAACAGGTAGTAGTACGTGAGCAACAAAGAATGCTGTTTCCTTCACAGCAGCCATATTTCTGAGGAGCCAGTTTTGATTTATTTCTACCCCCTTTCGTTTCCCTATATCCTTGCCACATTATAAATCCTTCCTAGGGAGTAAACTTCCTTAATCAGATGCCAAGATGGATGGTGTGGGCCAGTTTGTCAATTCTTTTCCTCGGTTCCTGACACCACATAGTGGCAGAGAATGAATGCAAAACCTTGTTTCCTCCCTCAACAAGCAGTAGCATTTTTCTTGTTAGTCTCCTTCTGGCTGGAAACTCACCCCCTCATTCCCTGTGTCTCTATTCACTTAAAGCAGAATTGGATCACACTCACCTCAAGTGTTGTGATTTTCTTTCTCATTTGCTGCATGTCTGCTTATATTCTTCTCATACCAGAAAGACCCATAACATGCTTATAAGGTTTTACATCTTTTTGAATTTAATGTTATAGACTCAGCAAGTTGTGTTGACATTTTAATGACATCATAAAGTAATTATATTATAATCTAAGATAGCATGCTATTTTTGGAATATTTTCTTACTTTGCTTGTCATCTTATAGATGTAGCAATTAATCAAACAATAATTGTTTATGATGCTTAGAAGATTGAGAAAAATTGCTTTTAATTTGCAATGACTTGGCATCACGTGACTTATGTTACCATTAATGGGTTTATCACCAAACAAAATTGATTACATTTCCTAATACACATTTCACATTTCCCATCCTCCAGCCACATTGCAAATCAGTGGGCACCACAGTGCATACTGTATCTTTATTGATTCAAATTGTGAATCTATGGTCTTTCATTTTTTTTTTTTAATTTTATTTATTTATTTGACAGAGAGAGACACAGCAAGAGAGGTAACACAAGCAGTGGGAGAGGGAGAGGGAGAAGCAGGCTTCCTGCTGAGTAGGGAGCCTGATGCGGGGCTGGATGCGGGATTTGATGTGGGGCTCGATGTGGGCTTGATGAGGGGCTCGATGAGGGGCTCGATCCCAGCACCCTGGGTTCATGACCTGAACCAAAGGCATCTAGACACTTAACGACTGAGCCACCCAGGCACCTGTCTATGGTCTTTCAAAAGATGCTTTGCCAAACTAGTTTCAGCTCTGCCAACTGGCTGCTAATTTTTTTTTTTTTTTTGAAGTAAGGATTCTCAAGAAATGCATGTACCAAGGGAAAGAAGGCTGCTGTAACTTTGTGAGGCAAGCTGGCAGAAATGGCAGCTGATCTATATTTTCTGTTTGTACACATGGTAAAAATCACTCCCTCATCTTTGTTTTTCTTTTTCACGAAAATAATACATCCAATGTTGGTTGACTGTACATTTAAGACAAAGAAGGCTGAATAGTCAGTTGGTCTAATTTAAGTATTACTAGAAAGAATTTAATATAGTGTTGCAGAGTATGAGCTTTCCTATTCTAAAGATCTTGGTTTATATCCTGGACGTGCCTCTTAGTAGCCTTATGTTCTCAATCTAAGTTATTTAAATTTTGAAGCAGAGTTTTTTCATCTGAAAAATGGGGGATAATCCTACTGATGTCATGCTATTACCTTATGTAGGAGTTAAGTGATTAAAAATATAGTGCTCTGTTCAGTTCCTGTAAGTGCTCAGTTAGTGCTAGCTGGTGATGTTTAGTTTGATAATCCAGGCAGAAGGCTTTCATATGTCATATCAGGATATTTTAGCTCTTGAATATATATACATCATAAAACTGAAACTAATAGGACTTCAAAGGACCTAACTGATAGCTAAGATAACTAAGATTCAGAGTGATTAAATGACATGCTTAGCATCACATGCATGACTAGAGGCAATGTTGAGACTAGAATCAAGGTTCTCAATCTTTTGGAAAATGTATTCTCCTAAAAACCTTGTTGGTTTATCCTGAATGCCCTCTTTCCATCCAGGTTTGCCAAATTTAGCAAATAAAAAGACAAAGTACTCAGCTAAATTTGAATTTCATGTAGACATCATCAAATAAATTTTTAGTTTGAGTATGCTCCATGCAATATCTAGGACATGCTCAAATATAAAGGTATGTGATCGAAAATAATAATAAATGCTATGCAATACTAAATAATACTAAAATATACAATACTAAATGAATTCAACATTGCAATCTTTACAACACATTTGTACTGAAAATGATTTCTTGTCTGCCTGAAATTCAAATTGAACTGAGCATCCTGTATTTCTTCTGGCAATCTAATTTTCATCACTAGTGTTTTGTAAACAGTTTTAAGTTTTATATTCATTTTGTCTATTCCTGGCAATCCTAGTTCACTTTGCAGCCATCTAAATTGTCTTCAAAACAGATGTGGACAAAGCACAACCATAAGTTGTAATAGATCTTCATAAACCCTGTATGAAAACCAATCTCATACTTCTCTGCTATTGTCTCATTCTCACCACCAAAGAGTTGTTCCTTCTTCTTCTTAATATGTTTTCCATGGTCAGAATCTAAGTGTTTGTAGTAAGCTGCACAAGATTGTCTTGTAAGTACAGATATATTGGAACTTTATGATCTAAATGGTTGCATATGGAAAAATCCAGATTAGGAAAACACTATTGGTTAACTTACAAAACATAAGTCCAAATGATCCCTTTTATTTTGGACCTCACTGTTTTCCTGGAACTCACTTCAATGTACCATTCTTCCTACCAAACTCAAGTATGAAAAGCCTGAAGTGGATGCAGCCAATTGATCATTAACTAGACCAGGTGGAAGCAGTTTGCTGCCAAAGAGCTTGCCCCCATATCCTTCTAGGATGCTTATGACTCTACTATGTCATCCTCCAAGTCTGAATGCCTTCTACAATCAAAGGCCACCCCAGGAGAGAACTCTCGGGAATGTATTGCCCCATCAACTGATGTAGACCGATAGCTGGCTTGCACTGCTTTGAGGACTCTTCAAATAGTGCCCGAACTTCTCTTTATTCCAAAAGTTTAATTCAAGGACTCTTAGGACAAATTGCTTTCTTGTATCAAATGAGAAATTTTACCCACTAAGAGAGAAAGAGCTGGGTAGGGAGCCATTAGTAGGAAGGTTCACACAGCTACGTTAATAGAGTTGTTTGTCTCAGATTTTCCACAGCCCTTTTCATTTGTTTCACATGGTCACAGAGCTTATAAAAAGTGAAGAGAAAAATGAATGCGTTTGCCCTCAGAATTGTTCTTTTCATTCAAGAAAGGATTAGTTTTAGTCACACATTATCATAACAGTCATTGCTCAGCCTTAACATCTGAGCAAATGCACTGTAAGTTGTGAAATTGCATCTTATTAGATATGTGAACCCTTTGATAATCCTACACTCTCTCATGCAAAAACCATAAACTCCACGAGGCAGCTGTTACTCAGCTGAATTCCAGAAATTCTGACTTCCTATGATTGTATTAGGCAAAATGCTTGTGATTTAAGGTTAAATAGCATAAACATTGTACTGAGAAGCAATGTGAGTATAGAGATAAGAAATGGAGATTCTGAGTCTAGATGTCTGGATTCTAGTTGTAGGATTCTAGTTGTACCACAAAATAATTGTATTTACTTGATCAAGTCTCTAATCTTTTTTTTCCAAATAGTTTTATTTTATTTTTTCAGTGTTACAAGATTCATTGTTTAAGTACCACACCCAGTGCTTGATGCAATATGTGCCCTCCTCAATACTCACCACCAGGCTCGCCCATCCCCCCACCCCCTCCCCTCCAAAACCCTCAGTCCCTTGCTCTGAGTTCACAGTCTCTCGTGGTTCTTCACCCCTCCGATTTCCTCCAATTCATCCCTCCCTTCCCTCTCACCATGTCCTCCATGTTTTTCCTTATGCTCCACATGTAAGTGAGACCATATGATAATTGACTTTCTCCG
>CM052899.1:55129861-55204094 GCA_028534135.1 Potos flavus
CTTAGAGACTATTTCTCCATTTATATCTGTTTCTTCACTTATAAGTAGGGATTGTAGGTTAATAATATTATTATGCGAGGAGCGCCTGGGTGACTCAGTTGGTAAAACTCTTGATTTCGGCTCAAGTCATGACCTCAGGGTTGTGAGATCAGTAGACCCCCAGGTGTCAGGCTCTGTGCTCAGTGGGGAGTCAGTTTGAGAGTCTCTCCCTCTGCCCCACCCGCACTTGTGAATGCACATGTGCTCTCTCCTTGTCTTTCTCTGTCAAATAAATAAATTAAAAAATAATATTATTATGCTAGTCTCAGAGAATACAGGGGAATCATTCTTCATTCCTCTCTTTCTTGCTTTCTATCATAGTTTGCATAAAATCTGTCAGCGAATTATGTTGCTTACTATTAAAATATATTCTGACTTTTTTTTTTGCCACCTTTATTGCTGTCGTTCTGATACAAGCATCCTCACCTCATGCCTGAGTTCTTGCATTAGGACTCTCCCTGGTTTCCCTTCTTACACCCTTACCTAACACCCCCCCTTTCAAAATAATCCTTTAAAAATATGAATCAAATCATTCACTCCTATGCTCACCTTCTAGCAGTTTCCCAGTTCATTCAACGTAAAAGCCAAGATCCTTACAATGGCCTGGTAACAAAACTTGGCTTGTGCTGGTCCTCTGTTGATCCCTAAGCCTTTCCTTCCTTCCTCTGTCGCATCTTCTTCAGCAGCTGAGCCATTCTCCAACCTCAGGCCTTTTCACCTGCCTCTCCTTTGCCTGAGATGTTCTTCTCATAGAATTCCCCACCGTTCTCACCATTTTGAAGTCTCTGCTCAGTTCTCCTCTTCTTGTTGAGGCTACTTCTAAATGCCCTATTAAACAGTGCAACTCTCTATGCCTTATACTCCTTATTCCCTTGTCTGATTTATTTTCTCCCTGACATCTATCACCTTCTATCCCACAACATGATTAGCTAGGTTTTTCTGTTTGTTTGTTTGTTTGTTTGTTTGTTTAAGTAGGCTCCACACCCAATACAGGACTGAAACTCACAACCCTCAGATCAAGACCCAGAGATCGAGAGTCAAGACACTTAACTGAGCCACCCATGCACCCCATCTTGTTATTTTTTTTAATTATCTCTCTCCCCACAGTAGAATTAAGTCTTCACAAGATAATGATTGGTTTTTATTTTCTGTATTGCTCACTATACATTCCCAAAGACTAGTAGAGTACCTGACACGTTATAGGTGCAGAATAAATCTATGTTGAGGGAAACAGTAAAGGGATAAAGGAACGTACAAATAATGAACAAAATGCGCATGACATCTTATATATTGTCATGCTTAATTCTCTCAGTAATGCTAGGAGAAGATACTATTATTAGCTCTGTTGTGGAGTTAATGAGAAAACAAGCTAAGAAGTTTGAGTTCACAAATTTACCCTAAGAATATAGCTGTCAGGCTTCGAAGTCCATGTCTGTTATCCTCTACTATTCTGTCTTCACTGAGATGATATATGAGAGAATCATTTGAAAAGGATAAAGAACTATCGTAAATGTGTAGTAACATATAACAACAAGTAGAAGGATTCTTTTTTTCTGCTCTGAGGAATAAAAAATGATGCAATTTAATTTATTTTGTCTTTTAACTTTGGTCTTTATTCAAAAATTAGACACGTGTCTGTATAAGTATGTCATACACACATATTTACCCCATGTGTAATTTTCTACTTCTCTTGCTATGGAAACTTTTAAACTTCTGTTTCTGGCATTTCGCAGCTTTAGATGCAAGAAGAGAATAAACAAGAATAGTTAGGTTAAAGTTCATATGCTGAGTCATCTTCTTTGTAATAATCCTCACGGGATGTGCATTTTTCATGGGAACCATATACATTTTCTGTCTTTCATATATTACGGAAATGTTATAAGTTTGAAGCAGATAGGTTAGAGCAAGAATGACTTTTTAGGAGGCACTATGATCCAATATTGCACTTAACTCAATCATTTACTGCTTTCATAATTTTTGCTTAACTACATTTGAACTGTAATATTGTTTACTTAATATTTGTATTTAAATAGACTCATTATTTATATTTAAATTCATGAATACCTAAGCAATAAAATACTGGATTTGAGGTGAGGTACAAGTTATTTCTTTGCTAATACACCTTAAATAAACAAAAATTAAAATTTTTACAAAGTCTATCCATATACCAATGGAAATGACCAAGCTTTCCACACACAAGGCATGCATTTCATATGTCTGTCTCACTTTATAAAACAATGACAGAATTCAATTGGATAAACCTTTGAGGAGACATTGGAAAGATCCATATGACTGAGATACCTGCATGGTGATTGTATATACCACGCAGGCTAAGGTAGAGGTGAAAAAATAAATTTTGAGTAAACGTCAAAATGGTTGAGTATCAAAAACAATATTCTGCTGAGGCAAAAGAGTTCTTTTTAAAATTGAGCTTATGGTATACAAAAAGTGTTTTAATCAGAGAAATAGAAGAATATATATATATTTATTTATTATGAACAATTGGCTTGCATCATTGTGGAAACTGAGAAGTCCCATCACCTACTGTCTGAAAGCTGGAGACCCAGGAAAGCTGGTGGTGTAACTCAGTCCCGGTCTGAGGCCTGAGAGCCAGGGTAGCGGAGGGCATAAACCCAGTCCAAAGGCTGGAGAAGATGAGATGAAGTGTTTCAGCTCAAGCAGTGAAATAGGAAAAAAAAAGGAGCAAATTCCTCCTCCTGCCTTTTGTTCAGTGCAGAGCCTCAACAAATTGGCTGATGCCCACCCACACTGGCGAGTGCACTGATTCAAATACCAGTTACACCCAGAAATACCCTAATAGACACAATCAGAAATAATGTTTAATCTGAGCACTCTGTGGCTAGTTGACATGTAAAATTAACCATGACAAAGAGATATCTAAAATTTTTTAAAAAATGAATTTTTGATTTTCTTAGGAAAAAAGTTAGCATTCAAAAAACCATCAAAATGCCTTCATAGAACTTCAGCCTTCTTAGTCTGGTGATCTTTATGTACTTCTTCATTCAGTCATGCCAGGAACAACTCGCCTTTTGTACCTTGTTAAAAATGGATCTACATTCTGAGCTTTTAAAAAAAATCTCCTTTTTCCTTCGATATTTCTCATACACATGTCATTATTAAATTTTCTCTTTGATATTTGGCTTTTGAATCCCTCCTATTCAAGACTGTCGGTTCCTTTTTAATTTCACTTTCCAACCTTACTAACATAGACCTGCACATTAATGATATTCTCATTTCTTAATACTTTGTGTTTCTCGTGCAACCCACTTGTCAATCTGCCCTGGGTAAAATATGCCTTTGAACTTCATGGTTCCATTTCTGAGTTGCCAACATTGCTGGAGGAAAGCCTTACTGTCTGGTTTCAAAACAAATGGAAACGCTGTATTCAATTTTCTTTACACAGACCAGCAATCTTTTCACTCGGTCAGTATCAAATTCGTTACAGTTACTGTCAATATTTTGGATTCTTGTTAGAATTATAGATGACCCTACCCTTCCATGAAGACCCGAAGTAAAAAATTTGACAAGATGTCAGTGTCTGCAGTAGATGTCATCAAGGAAGAGTAATTGAGAGATAGATAATGGTTTGCTCTTTTTGGAACACATTGACTAAGTTGTTCGGATCAACTCTTCCATAAAAAGAAATTTAAAAAAATATGAATAAGACATTAGAGGAAAAAAAAGCATCAAAAACCTCCCTAAAAAGAGTGACAGAGTGATAAAGTGAGCACTGAGTCCACCTATATGTGACTACAAGGTAAAAAAGGAAAAAAGTACCGAAATGTAACCACAAGACAACTCTCTCTTGAATTTGCAGCTTAAGTTATATGATTCAAAAATTCTGAAGTCATAAATACACTTTGAAGTGGTTTAAGAACATTAATGATTTTCCATGGCTACCTCTCGGTGCAAGCTGTGAATCAGGAGGGATACATGGAGACCTTCTGGCAATGTTTTATGTCTTGAGTTGAGGGGTGGTTGTTTTCTTTAAAATAATCATTTAAAGTACACATGCATTTTTTAAAAAATGTATCATAATGAAAAATGTATTCTGGGTTATTTTCTTTGTTATTGGAAGATATAGAATGGATATTTTGTTTTGGAGAGTTTTGAAAGGAAGTGATGTCAGTGAAAAGAAATTTCAGGAAGGCTGAATAGGTGAATAAATTCAGTATGTCAGCAATTGCGAATAATGATCTTGCTTTTATAGGAGAAGGATGCCTGATCCCACAGTATAAAGGTTTCAAAGAAAAACGTTAGGGGCCAACTATTCAAGGGTTAAGGTAAACAATGTAGAATTGGGAATATAGTTTTATTTTTTTTTTTTTAAGTCCAAGAGAAAGATTTCTATGAAGACTAACAATTGGGGATTGTATGATTGAAGGAGGTTAGAGGGTTAGACGATCAAATCACTAAGGATTGGCACCCCCATAGCCTTCATCAATCTTCTCTTCGAGCTTTCCATAACACAACTAAAATCTAAATTAATAAAATATTTTTTAAGATTTTGTTTTTTTATCTGAAAGAGAGTGAGTGAGAGTGAGCGAGCATGAGCCGGGGAGGAGCAAAGGGAGAGGGAGAAGTAGACTCCTGGCTGAGCAGGGAGCCCAAAGCGATGGGACACGATCATGACTTGAGCTAAAAGTCAAGTCAAAGTCAGACGTTTAACCAATTGAGCCACCCAGGTGCCCTGATAAAACATTTTATAAGCCATTCCCAACATGACTTCCCAATAAATTGCCAACCTGATGACTATCTTATTTAGAAATCCTAGAGCTGCCCCAGGGGCTGCAAAATATTCCAGAAAATTCATTATCAAGGTCAGAGAGGGGAAAAGATGGAGATGAAAGTTAGGGACCGAGATTGTGATTCATTTTGCTACTGGATTTGTCTTTGAACTCCTTAATGCACTTTTCTGCTACGTAAAGTTGGTTCTTGTCATAGTATAGCAAAATCACGCTTATTCGTGGACAATATTGTTACCTATATTTTTAAACAAATGAGCATCCATGCAGTATGTATTAATACAGAATTGAAATTTAATAGGAAAATAAAGTTAATTAAATAAGAATAGAAAAGATTGAAATGGAAATTTTAAAAACTGAGCCTGTAGTCCTGACCTTGATTAATTAGCTATCACTTTAGACTTATATTCTATGGAGTTAGGATCTTCTGTGAGATCATAACAGGAAGCTGGTCTGGATCCATGGATTTCAAAAAGAGCTTTTAAATCTGGAGGGTTTTGCTTGTCTTTTTTTTATTTTTTGAAACTTCAGGTGATCTAGAGTATGTTTGACAGTATTACAGGTCTCCAGTTCCCACTTCAAATAGAACAGATATATTTTCACTTGTTTATGGTTCTGGGTAAGATTTCAATTGAGCAAAAATTTCAGAACCTAAGAAAGCAAGAGACTAGCAGATCTCAAGGATCTCTTTCTGAAATTCTAAGAAACATTTTCAACTTTTAAAGTGGAAGAGTGTCAGTGAATCTCAGAATATTCTTGCTCAGGATGGAACACAAATAATTAATTACATTTGTTTAAAATGTCTAAGTGTGCTTATACTTTTTATATGAAAAGCTCTAACTTCAGTCACATGTGTATCTGTTTATTATTTCTTCTATACTTGCAATAAAATATGACAGATTATTTTTTTAATTAACATATAATCTATTATTTATTTCAGGGGTACACGTCTATGATTCATCAGTCTGACACAATTCATAGCAGTCACCATAGCACATACCCTCCTCAATATCCATCCCCCAGCCAACCTATCCCTCTCACCCCCTCCCCTCCAGCAACCCTCATTTTGTTTCCTGAGATTAAGAGTCTCTTATGGTTTGTCTCCCTCTCTGGTTTCATCTTGTTTCATTTTTCCCTCCCTTCCCCTATGATCCTCTGTCTTGTTTCTCAAATTCCTCATATCAGTGAGAGCATGTGATAATTGTTTTTCTCTGATTGACTTATTTCGCTTAGCGTAATACCCTCTAGTTCCATTCACATCATTGCAAATGGCAAGATTTCATTTTTGGTGGCTGCATAGTATTCCACTGTGTGTGTGTGTGTGTGTGTGTGTGTGTGTGTGTGTGTGTGTGTGTGTCTGTGTCTGTGTCTGTGTCTGTGTGTGTGTGTGTGTGTGTGTGTGTGTGTGTGCATTACATCTTTTTTATCCATTCATCTGTTGATGGACATCTTGGCTCTTTCCATAGTACAACAGATGATTTTTGAATATCAATTTTCTACAAAATACCTCTACAGATTTTTATTAAATGTTGTTTTGGAATCCTGAGAAACATTCGTCAGTTTTCTCAAGTAAAATATGTGCTAAACCCCTTTTCATGGTGACAGTGAGCTCTAAAGAAATTACTTAACAAATTATACTTCATGGTTTATTCAATAATGTCATTTTAGGAAGAAAGTTGTTTATGTTCTGTGTTCTGTTCTCTTATTTGATTTCCCAATTTTATAGCAGTGATTATTTTTATACTTTGAAATATATGAAAGAGCTTAATTTTCTGAGGGAAAAAATAGAACTGCAAGATGCATCTCCTAACTAGGGAGGAATGAAGTGAGAGTCAGAAAGTAGAAAATGAATTTGACCCTAAAAACAAAATAAAAATGAAGGATTGGTTTCGTAGGGCTTACACATCATAATTAGGAGGAAAAAAACTTGTATATAAGCCAAAGCTAAAGCATGAGCGACTGTGGACTCTGAGAAACAGAGGGTTTTAGAGGGGAGAGGAGTATGGGGATGGGTGAGCCTGGTGATGGGTATTAAGGAGGGCACAGACTGCATGGAGCACTGAGTGTTATATGTAAACAATTAATCTTGGAACATTACATCAAAATCTAATGATGTACTGTATGGTGACTAACAGAACTCAATTAAAAAAAATAATAAACCAAAACTAAAGCATACTCTAGTTCTGAAAACCTGTTAAAATGTATTCATAATTCTCAAATTTTCTAAAGGTTTTCCTATGTATCTATCTATCTACACAACACACACACATACACACATGCATACACCGTAGAAAGACTATACGCATATGCACAGTGGTAGGCACTCTCGCACGCATTATTGTATGCAAGGGCACACAGATAGCTATCTACTCACAGGGTGGAAGGAACAGGAAAGACCATATCATGCTGTAAGCAGAAAGCAGCAGTGATGACTATAGCCAGAGATTGATTCAGAGGTACGGTATGCAGGTTCTTGTTTGGAATAGCCCTTTAGTCCTATGAGGAACATCAAAAGCTAGAAAAGAGGGAGCTGAGTTGTCCTTTTTGAAAATGAGTGCTTTTTGCTTCCTGTTACATTGACCTGATAGCATCTCAATGTTGCTGAGCCCCAGTAGGAAGTTTAGTTGCTTGAAGTCAGAACAATGTGTGCTGGGCAGGTAAGTGGGGCTTCAGTATAGATCTGGGTATGACTCACTCTAGTCCCAGGAATTGTGCATAAAGAGCTGGGCAATTTCTTTGTTTGGGGGTCCTCATCTCCTGGCACAGATACTTTATAGTTCTTTAATGGTACTTGAAATGACCTTTTTGTGTTCCCTGTATTTGCCATGTCTTTTGGCCATCTATTATGAAAATGCTTTCATTATCGTTACTGTTGAACATTTTGGTTTACAGATACCTTATCAGATGTGGCAAAAAGTTTAGACAAAATGTAATTATTTAGCCTTAAATTTCCATTTTCCCCAAAATGTCTTAAACTGTATTTATTGAAAAAGAATATCTAAAAGTCAAGTGCTGTGAATTGTGTAAGACCGATGAATCACAGACCTGTACCCTTAAACAAATAATACATTATATGTTAATTAAAAATAAAATAAAATAAAACTCTTCCAAAAAAAATAAAATAAAAGTCACTCTCATCCATAAGGAACTGATTAACCAAGGCTGCTATTAGAATCATTTTAGCAAGGTAAACTTTTCACAGGTATACATATGTATTGGAATATATATACACTGGTAATTGGCACTACTGCCCAAAGAGAGGGAGTTGTTTTTGCCACTAAGTATGTTAGAAAACCATATTTTCATGCAATATATGCAAAGGGACAAAAAGGGACACAATAAAGTTTCTTATAAAAATGGCCAAATTATTAACTAAATCTCTTTTTTAAAAATGATTTTAAGTAAATAGTCATAGGAGGGGCACCTGGGTGGCTCAGTGGGTTAAAGCCTCTGCCTTCAGCTCAGGTCATGATCTCAGGGTCCTGGGATCAAGCCCCGCATCGGGCTCTCTGCTCAGCAGGGAGCCTGCTTCCCTCTCTCTCTCTGCCTGCCTCTCTGCCTACTTGTGATCTCTCTCTCTGTCAAATAAATAAATAAAATCTTTAAAAAAAAAAAATAGTCATAGGAGTTAGAGAAAAGCAAGAACATTAATATACTGAGGGATACACTGAATGTGATTGAGAAAACTGGAACTGATTTTAATTTTACACATTTCCATTAGGTGTCTGTAGTATCTGTCAGACTGTCGGAAGAGATATTTATCTATTCAACAGTTGTGCAGAGAATGGAGATCTAGTCTGCATTTCTGAACAACTAATGAGACCAAGTTTCATTTCACCCACTGAAATCAACCTTGATTTTTTTTTTATTATTATCTAAGACTTCTGTGGCAGGTTCTAATAAAAGCAAATTTAAAATCAACCTGAAGAATATCTTATTGAAACTCTAGTGCTTGTTGTTCTTACTTTAAATTTTAAGACTTGTCTCTAAATTTGGAAATGTGATGGGCAGATAGAGATAATTATGAATAACAGGCTTTTGTTTTTAATTCCTGGTTAATTAACTGAGAAAGCTTTACAGAATCCTGTCTTTAGATTCTACCTCCTTTAGACTGAGAAATAAATGCCTTATGGGGAAATATAAAACAATAATTGAATGACATCTGGACAATATTTTTTAAACTTTTTCTTTCTGTTTGTCTTTCTTTCTTCAGTATAAGCCATATAGATCTTTCATGACTGCAAGAACTTTATATAGAGCTCTTACTGTTTTTCAACTTTTAAACATCCAGAAGTTTGTAGAAACATTAGAACAATGTTTGGAAAAATATTTTAACGCATGCTTGCTCTTATGGTGTGTCCATTAGTGAAAGCCATCAACTGAATTATAAAACACTATTTGAGAAGCAGCCTGACATGAAAAACAGTGCAGACTTTGAGAACAATTCATTCATAGTTATATCCCTGATCTACACACATTAGGGGTTGAATAGGCAAGTCACTTACTCTCACTGAGCTTCAGCTTCTTTACTAGAAAATTGGGATTAGAAATAAGACACTTTCAGTGCTTGGATATATGAGGCAGATTACCAGAAAGAAAGAGATGATATGCTCACAAAGTTGGCTGAAGGTGGTTTAATGAAGGGACAATTTCTAGAACTTTGGGCCAGGGAATCAATAGAGGATGGTGAAGCACCGGGACATAGCAGCAGCAATAAGCCTAAAAGGGCCAGAGACTGTGCGAGAAGGCCCCTGGACAGGGCCTGTGGGCTTTGGTAGAGTAATGTAGCTTCTGCTAGACCATGGTGAGGTAGACAGGAAGCAGGGGAATAACTAGTCTGCCCTATGCCCTCCTACGGTGCTCTAATTTCTGTTTTGTGCCTCCCATTGGCCGAAGGCAACAGGGAGCTGCAGACAAAAGAACCTGAATGATGCAGTTCATGGTGTCCTAGGGCCCAGCATACCCCAGAGAAAATCACCCTATGGGTGATGTGTATTGACAAAAAGCCTCACACTCACTAGCATGTGTTAAATATCCACTCTACAACAGGAAGAATGAAAAAGCTACTAACTCCTCTATCTTCGTGGCAGTGAAAAATGGTCTTCAAATCTTTAATAAATTTCATACATGTACATTGGTCTTTTATGGTATTTTTTCCCCTTCAGTGAAAATCAAGATAAGGGGCAACCATTTCATGTTTGAGTTAATGCCAGGGCAGAAATTTAAAAAAACAAACAAACAAACAAAAAAGAAAACTGCAAAACTCAGAACAGAAAATAACATATCAGCAGATCCAAGAAGTGAGAGCCAGAGAAGGACTCAAGGTCTCAAGACCTTCAGGGATTTAGAGCAAGTTTTGGAAGAACATTGTTTGAGTTTTATGGAAAGAAAGAAAGAAAGAGAGAAAGAAAGAGAGAAAGAAAGAAAGAAAGAAAGAAAGAAAGAAAGAAAGAAAGAAAGAAAGAAAGAAAGAAAAAAGAAAGGAAGGAAGGAAGAAAGGAAGGAAGGAAGGAAGAAGAAAGAAAGAATGGAGGAAGGAAGGAAGGAAAGAAAGAAGGAAGGAAAGAAGGAAGGAAGGAAAGAAGGAAAGAAGGAAAAGAAAGTTTGCTGAGGCAACCTCATCCAAGTCATTAGAAGCAAGAAGAACATAATCGGCATCTGGATTAAAAACAAATGATAGCCATCATAAGTATGTATTTGGGGCCCTAAATTATTCTACAGTTTGTTGAAAGATTGAAAAAGTAAGTGCTATCTCAGCATCTGTAGTGACCCGCAGGCCCCACCATCTGTCATTGCCATGCAAAGTTAGCAAAAACAGGGAACAAAATTGATTAGAGTCCTAGAGTATGGCAAATGGAAAGAGGTCACTGAAATTTAGCTTGCAAAACAATAGCAGAATTCCAGGTCAGAGAGAAGGGAAGAGCAAACTGGACCAGCAGCAGAATCGAGTAACCAGAGAGGATGAATCAAGTCTGAGATCTGAACTCACAGGGCAGTGGGAGCAGGCAGGAGAATGGGAAGCATATATTCTAGGGCAAGTTGCACGTAAGTGGCCAGCATTCTGTGACAGGCATGGCATCATCCAGAATGTGAAGTACCTGAGATTTCACCTCATTTAGAAGCTACAAAGGTAGAAAGCAAGAACTTTCTGGATTCTGGCAGAAGACACAAGACTTCTGGGTCAGGTACGAAGGACTTTATTACTTACAATCCAGCCAGCAGCGTGAGCATCAACATATTTGTGTCAGTGTCCTTTGACCTCAAGTCTCATGGGGTGATGTGAATGGGTCCAGTGGATGTCTGCATTGTAGTGGTGTTGAACTTGGGAAACACAAACCTCTTATTATGGGCAGAAGCATGCTCAGCCTTTGCTCCAGAGGGTGGTACTCTGTCTCTGGCCATTTTCAGACAAACATCTATGAAAAGACTATTCACAACAAAGGACGGTTACTACCTTACTAATAAGACATACAGAAATGCAACAGATCTGTGTCCCAACTTCCATGGTCTGTAGTCAGGCATAAATGTGTAAGTCCAACAGTGGCATGTATTTGAATATGAGTGTGTGTCACAGATCATAATCCCTATCATAAATCCGGCATATGTAGACATTATTATAAACACAAGATATGAAAAACAATTTTCTATAATAATTTGTTTTTGGTCTTATCACATTTAAATATTATACTTTATAGATGCAAAATGGAAGAGAAGACTTAAAAAAAAAACAAAAAACCTAGCAGTTGAGAAGGAATGAATGATTTATTACCAACTGACTACTTCTACCTCAGTTAAGGGAGGAAGAAATGCCCAGGAGGCATTCTGGGGAAATTATGATGTCTGTAACTATACGACTTTGGGCACAAATCCCAGTACAGTGACGGTTGTGTTAGATTCAGGTGCTGCCTCCTTTACTTTAACCCTAAACAGACTTCCTAAGGCCAGTGCTCCATTCTAAATTGGTGCCAAACCGGGGCGCCTGGGTGGCTGAGTGGGTTAAAGCCTCTGCCTTTGGCTCAGGTCATGATCTCAGGGTCCTGGGATCGAGCCCCACATCGGACTCTCTGCTCAACAGGGAGCCTGCTTCCCCCTCTCCCTCTACCTGCCTCTCTGCCTACTCGTGATCTCTCTCTCTCTCTGTGTCAAATAAATAAATAAAATCTTAAAAAAATAAAAATAAATATAAATAAATAAATAAATAAATAAATTGGTGCCAAACCAAGTCCTGTTTTATCACACCAGACCTTCAGAGCAAGGCCCTCGGAAGCTGAAGGAATCCAAGAGTACTCGCAGAATGAACTAAATGAACAGAGCCCTGAGAAGATGATGCTTATGAACACACAGCCTTTATTCAGAGTGTTACCATTTGTCAGGCTGCTCATTGGGATTGGGCATCCCCTCGGTTCTCACACTGATTTTTAAAAATCACATGACTTTTCAACTCCTAAAAATCAGGTGAATTTGGGGGTGCCTGGATGGATTCAGTCAGTTAAGCATCTGACACTTGATTCAGTTCAGGTCTTGATCTCAGGGTTGTGAGTTCAACCCCCACGTTGGGCTCCACGCCAGGTGTGGAGCCTACTTTAAAAAACAAAACAAAACAAAAAAGCTCAGGAGAATTCACCTAAGTAATCAATTTATTGACTAAAAAAAAAAAACCTTCTAGTATACTTGGCTTACATGTTTAGATGACAAAACTTAGGGTTGCACACTTAGGTAAATCTGGTGATTTTTTTTTTTCACTTGGTGACAGAAGCCATCACTCTATATTGTCCCTTAAACACTGAGGTTTAAGGTCAGTTAGCATTTTTCACACACTTAGGCTTTTTTCTTACAGCTACACTGCGCAGTAGAAATTTCTTCTCTAATTTAGCTTACCAACCTAGTCCTTACCAACCTAGTCCTTAGCTTACCACCTGAGTTTACAAACTCTTCTTTATCTTGTTTTCTTTTGATTCTAAAAGACAATCACTGGTCCTAGAACTAGTAGTGGCTTTTACCCTGACCTATATACTTAGGATTGGGCCAAAATGTGACCTCATGTGAGAGAATGAGATGAGACCCTACAAGCCTCCATCTTCCAGTGATAGAATTTAGGGTCTGGAGGTGCCTGGGTGGCTCAGTCAGTTAAGCATGTGATGCTTGATTTCTGCTCAGGTCATGATCTCAGGGTCATTTGATGGAGCCTCATATGGGGTTCCGTGCTAGGCACGGATCCTGCTTAAGATTCTCTCTTTCCCTCTCCTTCTGCCCCTCCCCCAACCCTCTAAAAAATAGAACTTAGGCTCTGCATTGATTTTAGACAGGGCGCACTTGAATCTGCGTTTCTGGTGAAGAAGCTAACAGTTATAATGACGGTATTTTTGGATTTTCATCATTTTGCCCCAGATAAGTACTTTTCTCACAAAGAAGAAATACTCCCTCTGGCTCAGATTTCACTGTTTAACTATTGAATGAAAACGTTAAGAATCCTTCTGACATTATTGATGCTTTTTTGTCTTATCTTCCCATGTTTTTTCCACACTTTTGAAGTAATAACAGCAATGGTTCTATCAGTAACATTCTGCTGTGTCCATAGAGTGAGTGGGAAGCTTGGGATGGAGCCTGGACTAGCTTCACTAGCTGTCCACCCACGTCACATCTGTCCTTGGCCCTGAGCCTGTGAGCCAATTTGAGGCACATTATACCAATGCTGTTACCCTTAGTTCATGAAATGCTTGTCCACATCAACATGTCTTGTTATAACCTCCCACTGACGTGTTGATGCTATTCGGCTGATTATGTCTTTGCTACAGAATTTAAATTTGAACTAGAACAATAATACAATAATTACAAAATGAAGTCGGCAGTATTTACATCACAGTAGTTGCCTGTCAAGATGAGACAAAGAAGAAAGCTATATTTTTATGACTACATTATGCCAGTATGGAGAAGCTTAAAAATAATCCTTAGATACAATGAAATGTTAAGATAATTAAGGGCATGTGGCCCTGTTGTAAATTCAAACTTTAATTTCAAAATCAAATAATTATTATTATTTTTCTTTATCCAAGTTTAACAAACAACAGATTTTAAGGGCTAAAGCCCATGTTGGAAGAGTGGGGGTAGGGGGTGGGGGAGCCAGAACTAACACTCAAGACCTGAAGGTGGCAGCAGTGAGCTAGGATTAGTGAGTTCCTTGGCACCTCTCTTCTAGAAAGGGTAGTGGCTCAGCCAGGAGGGAGGGATTTGGCCAGAGCCAAAAGTCTAGACCTCTAACCATGGTTTGGAAGCCATCTAAGTCCTGAAAATCAGGGAGTTTTGCGTTCCAAACTAAAAGTATGAAGACTCATGAAGGGGCAGTGATTTTAGATTGTGCGTCCCAGGGCCAGAAGTCAGATGGAAGATGACACACTAAATCATTGTTAATAGAGCATATGGTTGGTAGCTGACTTTTAAGCCCCATATTAGGCCTGCTGGCTTTTAAATGCCTAGAGATCCCGCCATGTTGTATCTTTGGAAGACAGGGCCATGATTGATAGTTAATAAACAATATAAAACAATCTTTTCTTAAAATTCATGGATCAAAAGTCTAAATATGTAAAAATGTCCAAGGTAAAAAATTGTTAACATCTTCCTGATCTATACAGAAAGAAAGCTATCAGAAACAATATGCAGCATTTAGGGGAAGGAAAATGAAGAACCACTGGTGATATTTTTCTAAAGAGTACAAGCATAGGAAAACTAAGTTTATATAATGACATAAAAGAAAATCAATTTACTATGTCCCAACATGGCAAACATGATATTGTCCTAAAAAGCAACTGAATATATCTCCTATTACTTGAAAAGTGTTTCTGAAGTTGAAAATTGAAATAAAAACAATTTCTATGTCATTGAGCCTCTATTACAAACATGAGAAAAGTTTAATTGTACAATAAGAAATAATTTAAGGAACTTCCTCAAAATGCAAGTTGTCTGAAGGAAATATTTGAACAGGAACACAAACATTTGAATGCAGCAGAGATTTACCTTAGAAAATAAATTGTTTACTAAATAATTCATTTATTTTTTTATATTTCTCTTATATTTTTTAGTGCAATTCTTTGTCCACAGCAGGTGGCAAATATATGCTTGATCATACAGCTGTGTTAAAATCAAACACAAACAGAAACCAGATTTGAAAAGTCCTTGAGCAGACAATAGCTTAATTTAGTTTATTCTGTAAGACAGCCGATGCAAACTTGACCTGAGTCATTTCGTGCTTATGCATCTGAAAATCATAAGTGAAACTTACATTTTTCTCCAAAATTGATA
Organism: Potos flavus; assembly: GCA_028534135.1. Lineage (NCBI taxonomy): Eukaryota > Metazoa > Chordata > Mammalia > Carnivora > Procyonidae > Potos > Potos flavus. The sequence continues at coordinate 55,144,963 of CM052899.1, forward strand.
TGAGGTAACCATTAACCAATTCCCTTTCATTAAAAAAAAATCTAATATTTGTAACCAATCACTGTGAAAAATAAGCAGTCACCGCCTCCACGCTATGTACCCTGTTTTATAACAATACATCTCAGAGCCTCATCCCATGTTTTGGTTTGAGTGCTCCTGGCCTGCAAAGTGTCTTTTTGGTGTGTGCCCAACAAACTTTTATTAGTGTCTCAGTAATTTATTATTTTTACTTTTCCCTCTCTCTCTCTCTTTTTTCTTTTTACATGAGTTTTTGCAAATTTGACAATTACCGGCGCTATCACAGCCATTCCCTGGATTATCTACCCCTAATTCGGAAGTAATGCAATTGGGTTCAGTGAACTTTAATTGGGTTCAGTTATATAGTAAGAACTGTACCAGAATTCTATGCACTTTGAAATACATTATGTGATTTAATCTTTTTTCTGAAGTAGATATTATTATTTTTTGGTTTTACAAATGAAGATACTGAAATTTACCGAAGTTAAGCAATTTACCCTAATCACACAGTAGGTGGCAGATTTAAAATTAGAACATATTTTTCAGTCTCAAAGTCCATACCCTTTCCAGCCCATTTTAGTCAGCAAGAGGAAAATGCCTACCTTATGGGTATTTTCACTTCTGCAGTCCTGGTAGGTACCACTAACAGATCTTGGCACATGTTTCCACTAATCTGGACTTGTTCCAAGAGTTCTGTTCCACACAATGACTTAGGCCAACACTTCTAATTAAGTAGATATGTCATTCCAGCTGAAAGTTCTTGGTTAATTGTGCATGACTATGTTCTGTTTCCTTTTCTTTAATACATGGTAAATATTAGCTCTTATCACTGAACTTATAATCAAACCACAGGTGAAGAAATGACAAAATATGGTATTTATCTCCTAGAATTATCATGGGAAAGGATGGAAATAAAGATGTGCCTGAAAGAAAAAAACAAGTTCTATCTTACAATATGTGAACATGTTAAATGGGGCGCCTGGGTGGCTCAGTGGGTTAAAGCCTCTGCCTTCAGCTCAGGTCATGATATCGGGGTCCTGGGATCGAGCCCCACATCGGGCTCTCTGCTCAGCAGGGAGCCTGCTTCCTCCTCTCTCTCTGCCTGCCTCTCTGCCTACTTGTGATTTCTCTCTCTCTCTGTCAAATAAATAAATAAAATCTTTGGGAAAAAAAAAAAAACATGTTTCTAATCTGTGCAGGATGAAAGATGAGACCTTGATTGTGTGGATTTACAGAAGATAAACCAAAAAGAGAATTAAACTGCTCAACTTTGGAAAAAGAGAGGGTGGAGAGGAGAAAGAGAGAGACCATCAAGAGAAGCAGATATAAGAGAATATTTTTAAGAAATTATACTTCTTGATGCTCTTTCAAAGCCAATAAGAACCTGTTGAAATTTTTGCCTGAGAGTTCTGTGCTCTGTGTTTTTTGGATTCTATTGGAAGCAGAGCCTGAAACATGGCACAGGTAGTTTATTTGAAAGTGATTCCAGGAAGCAGAAGTAAAGAAAAGAGTGAGACAAGGAAGGGGAAAGACTGGTAAGGGTGAGTTATGAGCTGAGTACCACTGTGAGCAAATGGCATTGACTTCCTCTGGGGACCTTCTGAGGGACAGTACAGTACATACTTCATAGTTTTTTCTCCAGTTATCCACCAAGTCATTTTTCTCTTAGGGTGAGGATTTCCTTAGGGATACAAACCCCTGAACTTCTGGGTTATGCCTGTATCCTCTGGGTGGTTGTCCTGACCTGACGATGGAGAAAGAGCTTAGACAGTAAAGCAGACTCCTTGTGACCCGGAAGTAGTAAGCTGGCATGTGTGTGCTACAGACCGTGACAACTATCCTAAGATCTGATGGACTGAGGGGATAAGGAGGGGGTACTGCAAGCATCTGCTATAAGCTACAATTTCACATTTCTTTCTGACACTGATTTGCATGGGATTTTATTCATTGAAAACATAAGGTCTTAAGTAGGAGAACTACACAAATGAAACATTGGTTCTCTATGACTATTTGCAATTTTCAAATAATATCTTTCTGTGATAATTTGCATTTTGTGCTATTTAAGCATACAACCGGGAAATCATATGCCTTGGAAGAAAAAGGTGAGCTAATAAAGGTAATATGCTCATCTTTTCACTTCAGGAATAGATCATCTTGATACTTCGCATTTAAAGAATTATCAAGGATAAGGCCCATGGGTAGAATTTGTTCAGTGTGGAAAATATTCTGATATTAGTTAAATATTCAGAGGGAAATACTCTGAATTAACAAGAAGACTGCAGTTATATCTATAACATTTCTTTCTTTTTTTTTTTTTTTTAATCTATAACATTTCTTAACTCTTAAAAACATTGTCAGGCAGGCAGGGGCGCCTGTGTGGCTCAGTTGGTTAAGCGTCTGCCTTTCGGCTCAGGTCATGATCTCAGGGTCCTGGGATTGAGAGACCTGAATCAGCCTCCCTGCTCAGCGGGAAGCCTGCTTCTCTCTCTCCCTCTGCCTGCAGCTCCCCCTGCTTATACTTTCTCTCTCTGTCAAATAAATAAATAAAATCTTAAAAAAAAAAAAAAATTGGCAGGCAGAACTTCCTGGTGATTCTTATTTTAATAGCAAGAGTTTGAATTTAATAGCAAGTGATATGCAGGGGCTCCTGGGTGGCTCAGTCGTTAAGCCTCTGCCTTTGGCTCAGGTCATGATCCCAGAGTCCTGGGATCGAGCCCCGCATCGGGCTCCCTGCTCAGCAAGAAGCCTGCTTCTCCCTTTCCCACATCCCTTGCTTGTGTTCCCTCTCTCGCTGTGTCTCTCTCTGTCAAATAAGTAAATAAAATCTTAAAAAAAAAAAAATAGCAAGTGATATGCAAAGTCACTTCAAAATACTTGGAAATTGTTTATTTTAAGTAGGCTAACAAAATTCCCTTATTATATTGGAATATTAATATTTATAAATTATCTATGATCTCTAATATTTTAAGGGGCACACATATAAATTAATGGATTTGAATAGCAAGATAATTACTTTGCCTTCTGCCTTGGTGAAGAGAGCTAGCAATAGTGAAAGTCATATATTATGTGAGCTAAATGGATTTTTTCTAGAACCTTGTATTGCTTTTTGACGATTCATTTCACAACATCACCATCATATATTTCCAAATTGAATTATAAGGGCTTCTCAACAGCATACATATTTATGGGAGTTTTGCCACTTCGGTTCTACACTGTAGTATTAGTTTCTCATTTTAAATCATCAGTAACTTTGAATCTCTGCTTTTATTTTTTTTATTATTATTATTTTTTAATCTCTGCTTTTAAAACATCAGCATTACTTCAGTAATGTTAGAGTCCAAATAAATTGATAATAATAACTGTTGCTTTGGTATCATGCAGATGTTTGATTCTGATTCCAAAACTTTATATTTTCTCTATTCGACTAATTATCACAATATACTTTTGGGCTAGATAAAGTTGTAATTCTTTGGTTAGTCAAATACATGTGTCTGTGTGTGTAACATATTTCATAATGTTTATAGCAGTTTTCATTATTATAAAACCTTAGGTCAGTTTGAAATTAAGTTTGTAGAGAATATAAGCAGTAAGTAGAAAAAGCAAAATATTTAGATTTTTAAAAGTCAGCATAAAAGCCTATGAAAGTAAGTACACATTAAAATTAGAGACAAGATAAAAGATATTAAAGTTAAAGACAAGAGCTGCTGAGGGAGAAACCTAGGGGAATTACTAGAAAACATGGAGGAAAAAAATGATAGAGCAGTAAAAGAGTTAGTATTATATTTCTGCCCACAACAAAATACATTTTATTTTGCCAATGAAAATAAATAATGAAAGTGAAAGCAAATAATTTTTATTCAATTATATTTGATTTATTCAATGGCTGGTAATTTTTATACATACACAAAATGAAGCACTGTTTTCTAGCACTGTGTCACTTAAAAATGGCATATGAATATTTGCCCAATTTGGAAGGCATGTATGAGATGAACTGATTAAAATACAGACTGTATGATGCACATGAAACACACTTTGTGGAAGTCCAGTTAACATCACGTAATATAAAGATAGCATGGTGGGATGTGGAGATGACGATTATCCAAACTAGACTAAATAGAATAATACTAGTAGGTAAGAGAGGAGGTAAATATTCATCCCCCAGAGCAGCTAAATCTGAGATGATTGCCATTGAATTTAGAAAATTTATTTGGGATAGACTGACACAATGTAACATATATAAAGTTTGTTTTTGTGTAAGTTTACTTTAAATGGCTTCCAAATAGCTTGAAAATAAGTAGCAGTAACGGTCCCATGTAACTGTTGAATTAATAGAAACATGGCATATGTATTAGATGCCCAAGAAAGGGAATACAAAGAGTAATTTTGAATATGATCCTTTAAAATTTACAAATGCAAATACTTTAAATTGTGATTGTTGAATGATTGTTGAATGACTGGGCTAATTCTCATAGGTGGCAACTCAGGTGAGCATGTCTCAGGGTTTGGTAGTCGCAGGTGTTTGTTTATTGAAAAATGGCTAATATATATAGTTAGGCATGGAGTAAATCAGCTCTTTTATTTTAGGTATAAGTTGATGGGGGAAAAAAGAAGATGTGGTGTGTACAGAGAAATGTACTAAGAGGTACAGGAACTGCTACTGTGTAGGGCTGTCTGTCATATTTGCAGGCCATCGTGGGAGACACATATAACGGAGAATTTTGAAAGGAGGAAGGTTGATGTCAGTACCAACGACAATTTATTTCAGAAGGGGAAATTCATTGCAATGCCTCAGAAGTATAAGAGGGTTATGTGTGGAAATTATGACTCTTTTTTTTTTTTTTAAGATTTTATTTATTTGGGAGAATGAGACACAGAGAACAGGAGTGGGGGGAGGGGCAGAAGGAGAGGGAGAGGGATAAGCAGACTCCCTGCTGAGTACAGAGCCTGACGTGGGGCTTGGTCCCAGGACCCTGAGATCATGACCTGAGCTGAAGTCAGACGCTTAGCCAACTGAGCCACCCAGGCACCTCTGACTCTCTCTTAAATAAAAAAATTCAAGTAGATAAGAAAGAGACTAAAAATGAATATTAAAACTACAGGATAGAGTATTTAAATATCATATAGTATATTATTTACCTAAAATTGTGAGTGCTGAAATGGTCAAATTTATGGGTTAAGAAAACAATTCTTGGGGTGCCTGGGTGGTTCAGTTGGTTAAGCGACTGCCTTCGGCTCAGGTCATGATCCTGGAATCCCAGGATCCAGTCTGCATCAGGCTCCCTGCTGAGTGGGGGGTCTGCTTCCCCCTCTGACCCTCCCCCCTCCCATACTCTCTCACTCGTTCTCTCTCTAAAATAAATAAAATCTTTAAAAAAAAAAAACAAGGAAAGAAAATGATTCTTTTATTGTGTACAAAAGCATAATTACATAAGAAGGCACTTATTAAGAGTATGGGCATATGTGATTTCATTTTAAACAAAAGCAATGGAAAGTTTATTTTCCCCTCTAAATATTTTCAAAGAGGGAGTTGGCCCACTGCGTGGGGTAGACACAGGGGTGGGGGAGTTACTATCTAAACATTGTAAATGTGTAGAAATAAAGCAATGCTGAAAGATACGTAAAGATTGGGGAGATGGATAAAATACATATTTTAGATTTTGTTTGATTTTAATAGGGTTTGGAGGATTCAAGAGGCTATACATAATAAATGAGAACACTCATAATAAAGATCTTATCTTGTCTTTATATTTTGAAAATATTATTTGGTTATAAAACTGTGTGCCAATTTAGGAATATATTCACTTATATTTTTTATGTGAAATGTTGCATTTCTTTCTTAGTAATGTTTCTCTTACATTGGCAGGGTCATTAAAAGCATACTCCAAAAATGCTGACACTGATAATGATACCTATCATTTGCTTCATGCTTATTTTGTCTAGAGCCTGTTTTTATTTTTTTCTTTTCCTTTATATCATTCGGCCCATAGAGAAAACATACAAAACATTTACTGAAGCTTAAAGAGATTTAATGATTGCTTTTAAAATGCTCAGCTAGTAAATTCTGATTCAAGAGTACAACCTGGGGCACCTGGCAGGCTCAGTCAGTGAAGCAAGTGACTCTTGATCTCAGGGTTGTGAGTTTGAGCCCCATGTAGGGTGTAGAGATTAAAAAAAAAAAAAAGAGTAGAAACCTATCTATGCTGGACACACTTGCATACTCTAATTTCTACATTACCTGCTCTGAGTTTGGACAAATTATCAAAACCTCTCTTAATGTCCCTCAATATAATTAAAAATAAATTATAGAAAATTTTACATATTTAGCTATTATTGATCAAATGTTTCTTATTTGTTATGTACGGACATACCTCAGAGATATTGTGGGTTCAGGTCAAGACAACCTCAATAAGGTGAATATCACAATAAAGCCAGGTGAATTTTTGTTTTCCTAGTGCATATAAAAGTTATGTTTACACAATACTGTAGTCTATTAAGTATGCAATAATATTACATCTAAAAAATGTACATACCTTAATTTTAAAATACTCTATTGCTGGAGCACCTTGGTGGCTCAGTCAGTTGGGCCTCAAACTCTTGATATCAGCTTGGGTCGTGGTCTCAGGGTCGTGGAGTCAAGTCCTGGGTCAGCGTAGAGCCTGCTCGAGATTCTCTCTCTTCCTCTCTCTCTCCCCACTCTCACCCTCTCTCTATATAAAACAAACAACAAACAACAAAAAACAAAACACTTTATCCCTAAAAAATGCTTATCATCATCTTAGCTTTCAATAAGTCATAATCTTTTTCCTGGTGGAGGGCCTTGCCTTGATGTTGATGGCTGCTGAGTAATCAGGATGGTGGTTACTGAAGGTTGGAGTGGCCGTGGCAATTTTTTTTTTTTTAATTTGAGTATAGTCGACACACATTATGTTAGTTTCAGGTGTACAATTTGGTGATTTGACGAGTTTATGTATTATGCTATGTTCACCACAGTGTAGCTACCACCTGTCCCGTTTTATCACTATTACAATATCGCTGTATTCCTTATGCTCTGTTTTTATTCCTGTGACTGACTCATTACCTAACTAGAAGCCTGTATCTTCCCCTCCTCTTCACCTATTTTGCTCACCCCCAAATCCACTCCTCTCTGGCAACCATCAGAGAGAACTTCTGTATCTATAGGGCAATTTCTTAAAATAAGACAGCAATGAAGTTTGTGGATTGATTGACTATTCATTTCACCAACAATTTCTCTGTAGAATTTTGGCATTTTACCCACCGTAGAACTTCTTTCAAAGTTGGAGTCAACCCTCTCAAACCCTGAAACTGCTGTATCAAGTTTTTGTAATATTCTAAATGCTTTGTTGTCACCTCAACAATCTTCACAGTATCTTCACCAGGAGTAAGTTCCATCTCAAGAAACCATTTTCTTCACTCAGCCATTAAAAGAAATTCTTTATCCACTCAAGTTTCATCATGAGATTATAGCAATTCAGTCACATCTTCAAGCTCCACTTATATTTCTAGTTCTCTTATTATTTTCACCATATCTGTAGTTACTTCTTCCACTGGGGTCTTCAACCCCTGGAAGTCGCTCGTGAGGGCTGAAATCAACTTCTTCCGAACTCCTGTTAATGTTGATCTTTTGACCTCTTCCTATGAATCACAAATGTTTTTTTGTGTTGTTTTGTTTCTGTTTTTTTTCTTTCTTTCTTTTTAAGTAGACTCCACGAGCCCAAAGTGGGGCTCGAACTCATGACCTTGAGATCAAGATCAAGATCAAGACCTGAGCTGAGATAAAGGGTCAGATGTTTAATTGTCTGAGCCACGAAGGCACCCCTGAATCACGAATGTTCTTAATGACATCTAGAATGGTTAATCTTTTCCAGAAGGCTTTCAATTGACTTTGCCCGTGTCCGTTAGAAGAAAATCACTATGTATTGCAGCAATAGCCTTACAAAATGTGTTTTGTAAATAAGACATGAATGTCAAAATCATCCTTGATCCATGGGCTACCGGATGGATCTTGTGTTAGCAGCATGAAAACAACATTAATCTCTTTGTATATCTCCATCAGAGCTCTTGGGTGACTGGGTGCATTGTCAATGAGCAGTCATATTTTGAAAGGAATCTTTTCTTCTGAGGCATAGATCTCAAAGTAGACTTAAAATATTCAGTAAACCATGTTGTAAATAGATGTGCTTACATTGTCAGGGTAATCTAGACTTTATTGTTCCATTTACAGAGTACAAGCAGAATAGATTTAGCATAATTCTTCAAAGCTCTAGGATTTTTGGACCGGTCAATAAGCATTGGCTTCAACTTCAAGTTGCCAGCTATGATAACCCCTAACAAGAGAGTCAGGCTGTCCTTTGAAGATTTGAAGCCAGACATTGACTTCTCTCTAGCTATGATGGCATCTTCTTCCAATAGAAGACTGTTTCGTCTACCTTGAAAATCTATTGTTTTGTGTAGCCACATTCATTAATTATTTTAGCTAGATCTTCTGGATAACTCACTGCAGCTTCTACATCAGCACCTGCTACTTCACCTTGCACCTGCTATGGAGTTGGCTTCTTTCCTTAAATTCCATGCACCAATCTCTGCCAGCTTTAAATTTATCTTATGCAGCTTCTTCATCTCTCTCAGCCCTCATAGACTTAAAGAGCACTAAAGCCTGGGTTAGGCTTTGGCTTAAAGGAATATTGTGGCTAGTTTGTCCTTCTGTCCACACCACTAAGACTTTCTCCATTTTGGCAATGCAGACATTTCGCTTTCTTATCATTCATGTGTTCAGCGGAGTAGCACTTTTAATTTCCTTCAAGAACTTTTACTTTGCATCCACAACTTTCTAACTCGTGCAAAAGACCTAGCTTTTAGCCCATCTCAGCTTTCAACATGCATTTCTCACTAAGCTAGGTTTTGATTTAAAGTGAGAGATGTGAGACTCTTCCTTTAACTTGATACTCAGAGACCCTTGTAGAGTTCCTAATTGGTCTAATGTCAATATCGCTGTGTCAGAGAATAGGGAGACAGAAGGGGAGCGGGGGGGAACGGCTGGTCAGTGGAGCGGTCAGAACACACATTTGCCAATTAAGTTTGCCATGTTATATGGGCGTGGTTCGTGGCACGCCAAAACAATTACAAGAGTAATATGAAAGATCACTTACCCCAAATCACCATAGCAAATGAAAAAGTTTGACATCTTGCAAGAATTACCAAACACTGAGACATAAAGTGAGTAAATGCTGTTGGGAAAATGGCGCCAATAGACTTGCTCAATGTGGGGTTGCCAAAAACCTTCACTTTGTAACAAACACAATATTTGTGAAGCACAATAAGATGAGGTATGCTTATACTGTGTCAGCTGCTTATATTTTTTACTTCATATAACTCTGCTAGATATAAAAGATGTCCCAAGAAAGGCAATGAATTCGTCAAGAGTACTGGGCTAGCCTGATTATCAGCACCTTGAACATTGAAGAGTTAGGAAAGCATCAAGGTTAAATTGTGGATATGATTCAGCCCAAACCACTTATCTGTTTATTAGAAAATTGAGAGAGGATGGTCATACCAGGAGTATAATTTGGATCATTTTGTACAATTTCCATAATTACCCCTCAGTTAGGAAGATTACCTGTGGGAGACCATAATATTTCTTAAGTATTGTGATAAAGCACACACATAAAATACAAAACCTTTCAATACTAGCCATTAAAGTACCACTTTCCATATTCTAAAAGCTTTCACATGCTTTTTAAGTATTTAATTTAAATATTCTCAATTTTGACATATGACACCTGTGGGAATTTGTAAGGAACAATCTGATTTGTTTTTTATTTGGTCTATTAGGTTTAGCTTTACACACTTTTTGTATTAATTACACCTTTCTGTAGGAAAAGACTGAATCATAGAAATTCCGATTTAAACTTCCGTTTCCAGTTAGCTAAGGCATATTTGAATAGAGCCTAATAGTCTATGGCAAAAGCTTGCTTCTATTGTTCCATGTTATGTAGATAAATACATCACTAACTTATCAGGTATGATTGTTTTCAGATAAAAATTCCAAACAGTTTTGGGGTGCCTGGTGGCTCCAAAGCCGCCAGGCTTTGGTTGGTTAAGCGACTGCCTTTGCTCAGGTCATGATCCCCTGGGCCTGGGATGAGTCCCGCATCAGGATCCCTGCTCAGCAGGGAGCCTGCTTCTGCCTCTCCCTCTGCCACTGTCCCTGCTTGTGCTCTCCTGCTCTCTCTCTGTCAAATAAATAAATAAGATCTTTAAAAAAATCCCGAACAGTTTTTATAGTTTTACTTAATTACCTGACATTAAACGTAAGTAGAAACCTTTTTATTATTTGATGCAGTCAGGGGTAGAGGCTGAGTAATTGACTGAGTAATTGAAACACATGTTTAAAGCAGAGAATCATTTAAAGATGTGTAAGATTTAGATATTTTATTCTAATTTAAACAAATAACTGTATATATTTACCAGTATTTTGATTTTGGCCTGAGGCCTTTTATTTGAATGTGAATCTGTCAATTGGATATTGTCTGATCTTTCCTGCACTACCCGCACCTCAAATGCAACTAATTTGATTTACTTAATTTTTTTTTTAAGATTTTATTTACTCATTTGAAAGAGAGAGAGAAAGAGCAGAGGGTGTGTAGAGGGAGAGAGAGAAGCAGACTCTCTGCTGAGCAGGGAACCTGATGTGGGTATTGATCCTAGGACCCTGAGATCATGATCTGAGGTGAAAGCAGACACCTAACCGTCAGAGCCACCCAGGCACTCCTAGTTTGATTTACTTTAAGTAGACACTATACTTAAAGAGACCCATAAGGCAGTCTAAGTAAAAGCTTCTTTCTAGATTTTTTTGCCCTCTGGCAGTCTTTTAAAATCATCTTCCTCACAAAGAGGGAGGTAAACCATAAGAGACTCTTAACTATAGAAAACAAACTGAGGGTTGCTGGAGGGGACGTGGGTGGGGGATGAGCTAAAGGGATGATGGGAATTGGGGAGGACACTTGTGATGAGCCCTGGGTGTTGTATGTAAGTGATGAGTCACTGAATTCTACTCCTGAAACCAATATTACACTATATGATAACTAACCAGACTTGGAATAAAAATGTGGAAAATACATAAGTAAATAAAATCGTCTTCCTCACATAATTCAATAGTATTTTAAAACCAAATTTCTTTTTATCAGTTTTTTCTAAAGAATTTCACTTGGTTTTCATAGAAATAATAACTCACTTTTTGTACACACATTTAACTTATTTGTGTACTATTTATTTGGATTACTTGATAAGTTAATACAAAAAATAATCAATACTACTTGACAGGTAGTCGAGCTTAAGAGAACTGAAGAGAACCTATCAGCCACACTCTTTCAAAGGGGAGGTTTTCCCAAGGGAATGGGGAGTGGCTATTGATCTCGGCAGTTACAGAGGAGAGAGTAGGTTAGAAGTTTTTGGCGCAATAGTCCACAGTATTAGATGGGATCTGTGTGTGGAGATGATTCAGAAACGTCTATACTTTCTATGCCTGGATTATTGCAGTAGACTTCAAGCTGGCTTCCCCATATCTCCTCTGGTACAGCCTCAGTCTCATCCACTCCGCAGCCAGTATGCTCCTGTTAAAGTGAAAGTCAGAACTTGCCACTCGGCTCTCTCAAGGCCCTCCAGTGGTTTCTGTCTCACTCAGCAAGAAAGCTAAAGTCTTTAAACTAACCTATGACATTTGACAAGATTTATTTCTTTTCACCTCTCTAGCATCATCTCCCCATTGTTCAGTCTTCTCTAGCTGCACTCACCTACTTGTCCTCATGTGTGCAGACAAGCTCCTGCCTTAGGACCTTTGTTCTGGCTATACTCAGCTAGGAATGTTCTTCCTCAGATATCCACAGAGCTCACAAAGATCACCTCTTCATTTCTTTCAGGTTTTCAGTAAGAAGACAGCTTGTCACTAAAAAAATCTCCTTGGATACTCTACCTAAAATTATACCCCCTTCTCATTCTAAAATTATGCCTAGCTCTTCCCTATTCAATTTTACTTTTCAGCACTTAATAGAATCTAACATACTATGTTCTTTATTGAATTTTTTGTCCATTGTCTGTCTGTGGTCCATTGTGGAGGTATTAATCAGTATTTAATTTTTTTAATTATGAAGACTTTCAAATAAAAATTCCAAACCAATGAATTTTTATAGTTTTATTTAATTACCTGAACTTGTACATATTTGTGCTTTTTTTTTTTAACTGCTTTTCCCTAACATTTAGACTAATGCCTGGGACATAGAGCGTACACAATAATATTAGAGGAGTGAATGAACAAATGAATTTCATGTTATTTTATTAATCATGCCCACAAGTTGTATAAGGCATATGAATTAATTTGTAATGAAAGGCAAACACATAATGGAAATTCATGCTCTTCAGATAGATTTTGGAAGCCAGAATAAAAGATATTATTCACTATAATTCTATTACTATACTTCAAGTAGGCATTTCCCTCTATGAATCTCTGTCTTCTCAAAGATTTCCTTTCTTTTATTCCCACCAAAAGGAAAAATTGTACCCCATATGTTGTGGGGAAAGAATGGCCTTGGAGCAGGCAGAGTGGCCAGTTTTGCGGTTAATACATTGAGTGTGGCTCAGGAAGCCTCTGGTCCACTTTGAGACTCTCAGTCGCTCTTTGTGAAATGAATAAACAAGGTAGATTAAATGATCCCAGTTTTGACCATTTTTTATTGTTTACTGAGACAAGTATAGTAATTTGCAGCAAGATGGCAGCATGGTGGGTAAGCAGGTGAGTAATGCTGCAGGACTTACTTTTTAAACAGATCACTTGGGGACGCATGGGTGACTCAAAGATCACTCTGGCTGCTCTGAGGAGATTAGACTGAAGGAAACTAGAGTACAAGCAGATAGATGGTCAAGAGGCTACTGTAGTTGTCCAAGTGAATGGTGATGGTAGCTGGGATTCAGTAGACGGAAATGGATCTTAATGACATGGTCAGCCTTAAGCAATATGTTGACATAGAGCTGACAGGATCTGCCAATAAACTAGATGTGAGGTATGAGGGAAAGAAATGTTTATGGTCTGAGCAATTGCCATTTACTGAGAAGATAATAATAATAATAATGATAATGTTCATAATCACATACATAGACCAATAGAACATAAAGTATGAACGGTGAAAACATGCAACAGCTTCAGTTGCTAGCATCAAGATATTCAAGGTAAGGTCAGAGAAGGAATTACAGAAGAGAGGTCATCTAAGATGGATTTAAAGATGCAAAATATACATATTATGAAGTTGCAAGTAAATGGAGAGGAGTAGGAAGGTTAGTGTTCTAAGTATAAATCAAAGCACTAGCAAAATTTTGGAGCCAGGATCTCATGTTCCTATATTAGTGTGCTCAGGGTGCCATAACAAAATATCACAGATTGAGTGGCTTAAACAACAGAAGTTTATTTCTCAGAATTCTGGAGGCTGGGAAGTCCATGATCAAGGTGCCAGCAAGGTAGGTTTCACTCTAAGTTTTTTTCTCCCCACTTGCAGCTAAACACCTTCTCACTGTGTATCACATGACCTCTTTGAACATGCATGCGAAGAGAGAGATCTCAGGTGTCTCTTGCTCTTTTATAAGGAAACCAGTTCTATTGGATTAGGGCCCATCCTTATGATCTCACTTAACCTAATCACCTTGTTAAAGGCGCTATCTCCAACATAGTCACGTAGAAGTTAGGGCTTTAACATACAGATTTTGAGTGGGGCACACAATTCAGTCCATAGCAGTTCCCTTGACACTTTGTGGGCTACACGGTTACAATAAATTTGAGCTTATTGGATATTTCTCATTCACTAAGTTTAATAAGATAGAGCTCAGGGGCCCAAAGCTGTAACACTGCACAAATCCAGTAAATACCATTTTCTTTACATTGCTATGACAGTGATACCCCTAGAACAGATTGCAGGAGTCTGCAGTGGCCTTGCTGGAGAGGGATAGGACAACACCACAGTGACTGGAATACTTCTGACAATAACGCAAATACTTCTAACAAGATATGCAAATATTTCATTGACACGTTTAGCTCAACTTAACTAAAGGAAATAAATCTGTGTGACCGAGGGCTGCTTTATACATAAGATATTATTAAGTATAGCTACTACCACAGAGATTTTAGACTAGAGCATGAAAAAACCACAGTATCCTTTTCTGGTCTTAGTCTCTCAGTTCTGTAAGATAGGGGCTAAAATCTCAAGGTTCTGATGTTTTTGTTTCTTTGTTTTTCTCAAGGTAATCCTGCTGAAATACCCCATCTAGTCTGCAACCCCTTTATATCACCTTTAGGTAATCAACCTCGGGGTACTTTTTTTTTCCATTTGTAATAAACCCATACACTTCGTTGTGTGTCACAAGTGTCTTGTCTTTCTCCCTGGTGGCTAGATGCCTTTTACATAAAGCCCATGCTAAGTTACACCACAGTAGACATTCTGCCAGCACACTTAGGTTATTCAGTATTTATTCTTTTAAATAAATGAGAATTAAAAAGAAGAACATAACAAGACAAAACACACAACATAAAAAGCCCATCGAGCATATCAAAAAACCCAGGAAGTTCAGCTATTCCGTACTGGTTCTTTTTGACCTTTGGGATGAGCATTCTGGGGTTGGCTCCAGGCTGGTCTTATAAACCAACATTCCCCGCTGACTACATTAAGCAACCTAAGATACAGCTAGTTGGAAAAGAGGAAAAACAGTGGCTCTCCTCAAAGGACCAAAGCAATCTGTAGCACAGTCTATAGCACAATCCATAGCATATACAAACTAAATAACAATAATGACAATAATGGTTAAAACAACAACAAAGAATGACTTGCAGTTGTTGCAAAAATTCTGCCTGAGTTCTTCCCCTCATAGGCGAAAACCTGTTTTATAAACCCAACCTCTTGTAAGATCTCACCTCTCTCATCTCTTTCTCGCTTTCTCCCTTTCCTTTTTTGCTTTTTAAAAATAATATTCTGTATTAGTTTTACTGTTCATACTTTATATTATATTTAAGATTTATTTTCTATAATTTTTACCCATTTTTAGAACTGTGAAATATGGTAGAGATAAAATAATGTATGAATACACATATGTAGTTGAAAAGTCAATAATGAAAAATGACTTCCCCAATGCTAGGCTAGAGAATAAGCACATGACTTGTAGCATAGAAGGCCCTTGAATGCCCCTTTCTGCACACATCTCCTTCCATCTCTGAAGAGAGACCACAACCCTGAATTGTGTGCTAATCGTTCCTCATATTTTTATACCTGTGTATTTGTTTTAAACAATACATTGTTTAGTTCACATAAGCATATGTTCGTTTAATACTATCTACATACTTGTTTTGTTCTTGTTCAATACATTGTTTAGTTGAGGAAATTTATGTAATAGAAATTGTACTGTGTGTACTTCTGAGTCTATCTTCTTTGGCTCAATATTATATTCTTGAGATTCATCCATGTTGATGTGTATAGATTTCAATGATTTTCAGTAATTCATGATGTCATTGTATTATTCTACTACATTTTTTTCCAGATTGCCTTAGTAAAGGGGAGCTACAGGTGAGACTGGACTTCAGACTTTGAGAATGAGGGATCAGAAAGAAACTGGTTTGATTTTGGTACATTTCCACTGGACCTGGGCTGTTGGTATACAACAGGAAATGTTAAGATCAAATAACATATAGTTTAGGAGATATGCTATATCCATTTAATTCTATATCTGTTGGGCCCACAGAACCCACAATCTTCTACCACAGGATAAGATTTCACCAGACAATAAGGAACCATTCCACTTCCAAGTGTTGCAAAACAGTGTCTCCTCCCCTGAAACACAATGGCAATAGTAGTGGTCATCATAGGAATGGGGCAACCATGCTCAGTGAGGAAGAGCTCTCATTGTCAGCAGAAGCTATGGCTTGGTGACATGACATGTCACCAAGTGGGAGAATTAGTGCTGGCTTCTGAGTTTCCATTACCAGAACCCGGAAAAGTTCATAGAAATGGCTGGTAGTAATGTTAAAGGAAGTTATGACATTGTATTTAGGAAACCCGCACACTTTTATTTGCTATCCGCTAGACTATTCTCAAGCTACAAAGAAACAAAACCAGAAACAGTACCAGGTATTCTGAACTTAATCTTCCACCTGTATCAGGCTTCAAGATGGCCGACGTATTGAGAAAGCCTGAAATGCTGGCATACTGAAGGGAGGAAAGTCCTGATTTAGAGTACAGGTGCTCATCCCAAAGTTTGCTCCATAGACGTTTAGATGCAAAAGAAAATATCTCGGAGCTTTCAGTAACACAAACCAGGCCTCAAGCAAATAAATTCTATTTGATATCACTGAGTAGCTTATATTGAACTTAAAGCAAGATAAATTTTTTATCAGGAAAGTCAATTGAAATCCTACTTTGGCTGATGCCCATAACTTTCTGAACTACAACCTAAATTCAATTTCATATTCACTTTAGTGTTAACCCAAAATATTAGTGTTAACTGGTAACATCAAAAATAATTATCTGCTACATTTGGCAACAATCCCAAAATCTTTCTCTATACCTTTCTACAAATTTAGAAAACACAGCAAATAACGCAATGGCAATTGTTAAGCATTTCTAAGTAAATTCCATTGCAAACATGTTTCAAGGCTTCTAAACAGCTTGCAGAGATGGAAAACCTCATGCCTACCCCACTCTCTTGTATTCTGTGATGGTATACACTTTTAAAACATAGAATAATAAAAAATATCTACTTAATTCTAAAAATATCCTAAATAATAATCAATTTCCTAATAAAAATTTACCTGCAACAAAACTGAATTCAAAAAGTAATTTAACCCCTAAAATGACAAGTACATAATACTTTCAATTAACATTCTCAAATTTGCATGTACATTTACTAATTAAATGACAATGGTCTCTATAATCCCTCACCCTTTTTGTCAAAAGGACTGTTTATTCAAAATTATGCAAAGGTTAGCTCCTTAGTTGCCTGGGGAACTGCAAGATCCAATAGCAATTTCAAACTATAATTGAAAGAAAACCCCTTCCCGTTTTATTTAGTGGTGTGCGTTGAAGGAGGATCTGAGTAGAGTGCCTTTAGCAGGTTTTTTCAATTATCAAAGAAAGCAACAATATATGTGAGCTCTCTAGAACTCTATATGAATCAGGTCCTATTCAGAGATGAAATTAATTTTTTATCATCTCCCCAGCACAGGTAAAGTTTTAAACATAAATCAACTTCCCAAGACAATTTTTTTTTTTTGCAGAATTTTTCTTCCAGCATTTTTTTAAAAGATTTTATTTATTTATTTGACAGAGAGAGAGAACACAAGTAGGCAGAGAGGCAGGCAGAGAGAGAGGGGGGAAGCAGGCTCCCCGCTGAGCAGAGAGCCGGATGTGGTGCTCGATCCCAAGACCCTGAGATCATGACCTGAGCTGAAGGCAGATGCTTTAACCCACTGAGCCACCCAGGCACCCCATCTTTCAGCATTTAATATTAAAAAATGTAGCGTTCCTCTTCTTCTTTTCCAGAGACTCAACAATACAGTGTCTTTCCACAAGTTGTAAAGATTTATGGCAAGACATGTGCGTGCAACCTGGATATCTGACAAAAGACAGGTATTGTGAAGAATGTGCCTCATTAGCTTATCTACACAATCTTTGCTGGCATTTTTTTCTGGCTGCCCTGCTTGGCCCACAGACCCTGTGAGTGTGGCTTTAGTGCCTGTGGATCTGCAATCCCCATGTCTCACTCCCTGACTTAAACCCCATCCATAAGGCTTTGTGTGGGGACCTCACTTCTCAGGATGCTGCAGTGTGTCCTTGCACATTAATTTCCTGCCTTGATTCCTACCCGCTAGCTTTTGTGGAATTGTAATTTTTAAATGGCCTTAGAAAGATA
This sequence comes from Potos flavus, assembly GCA_028534135.1. Classification (NCBI taxonomy): domain Eukaryota; kingdom Metazoa; phylum Chordata; class Mammalia; order Carnivora; family Procyonidae; genus Potos; species Potos flavus. The sequence continues at coordinate 55,162,936 of CM052899.1, forward strand.
AAAAAGGTAATAGAGTTGCAGAAGCAGCATTCCAGTTGCTTTAAAAATCAGCATTCTTGCATTGGAAGGACACTAAACCTTGTGTTATTTAAAATGAAGCAAACTGTAGAAGTGTGGGGAAGAGCAGGGAAAAAAATATTTTTTAATCAATTTTTGGGAAGATGCTTTCACAAATCCTTGCCTTTATATAGCAGAGTGGGCTATTGCTTATGATTTTGGTCAAATGTCATCATTCTTGTATTACTCCAAGATTCTAGTACTATTTGCCTATCAATCCATACTTGTAGTATGAATGTTTTAAAGATCATTTTCAGTGTTTCCATGGTCTTTTCATAAGAAGACTGAATGCAACACCTGAGGAGCTACTAACCAGAGTCACAGGCTTGTGCTTTTCCCCCCTTGCTCCATCCATTACCTAATCATGCCTACCCTAGACCACTGAATAATAAGAGGCTACATGGCGAGATAGGCCAGCCAAGAGCCAGTAGCAAGACCCAGATACATGAGTGAGGGGGCCAGCCCCATCAGTGAGCCCAGGTAAGTTCAACAGATCTTTCCAGTTGATCCAGACAGAGAGTCATGACCAAAAAAACGTTGCTTTAAAGTACCTTGAGTTTTATAGTGGTTCTTTATACAGCAATTTATAACTGTAGTATAGCACTAAATGGTAACCGAAATTGTCCTTTAACTTATGTGTATTTGTCCCCACATATAAACACCTGGAAGGCAGAAACATTGGATTGCTCACTACTGAATAACCAGTTCCTAGATCATAGTCTGACATGTAGTACCTATCCTATCAATATCTGATAAACAAACACATATGAGTCTAATCATATTGGTTCCACAACAAACATGCTAAAAAGGAAGCAGTTCTTGGGATTGAAGATCTAAATTTCAACCTGCTTTGATATCCACTAGACAGACATATGGCCTTGGCAACAACGAATGATCTTTCTAAGTTTTTGTTTTATAGTCTATAAAAAGAGAGACATTAATGCCTATCTCAAAGGCTGATTGTATTAAGTGAGATAACATCTGAAAGCACCTTATATACAATTTATCACATCATTTATTTTAATAAATAACAATTGTGGTGATGTAATGATAAAGCCATAAACAGAAATAAAATGGCGATATAATTTGATAATTTATAATATATCTATAAATGAAGGGTAAACCTTATTTGAAAGGATTCCCTGTTATGGAATGTAAAAAAAAAAAAAAAAAATAGGGCTGTGACTCAGGAATACAGGTGGTAATCTGAAATTACCACCTCAAAGTGTTAAGGCATGACTGAGTAGCTTTCCCAATAATAGCTCTGCAGTCATCCTCTCTTCTGCTAACTTCCATAAAAAGTTGCATGCACTGGAGAGCAATGCCTGACCGTGGAGCATAGCAAATCCACCTGAGCCACATGAAGACAGTTCCAAGAGCTTGCTTCCAATAAGCTGTGCTTATTGGAATAACAGTTCCAATAAGCTGTGCTTATTAGCACAGCTCTCTACCCAACAGTGACAATGAACTATAGACATTATAGAAAAGTGTATTTTGAAAATATGTGATTTAAGGGTGTGATTATCTGTTAATACCTACCTCATAGTACCTGACAGTATTAGGTAGACTTAGAGATTAAGTGGCATAAGGCATACAAAGCACTTAAAGCTTGGCACATGGGGAGCATTCTCATTATTTTCCATGACTTTTCCAATATTAAAGTATTAGGGCATGAGACTAACAGGGCTCAGACAAAATTAAGGGAAAATCCCATTGGCAAGAGCTAGAGTTAATTAGATACTGAGTATTTAATGGCGCTCATTTTCATGAAAGTTATTTTGATGGTTTTGAGTAGTTCTAAATAGTATTTGTATTCATTTGCCAGTCACTTTTCTTTTCAGAAAGTAAAGACAAGCCTTTGCATTTTGGTTTCCTGTTGTTCTGACATTTTCATGTCCAAAATACCTGCTGTGTAATGTCCTGTAGAACACATTTAGCTTTGACATATTTTGTGAAGCATTAGCTATAAGCAGTTTTAGCATATTGTGCATAGAGGAATTTTTTTTTCAGTATTTCACTTAAGAAATCAAATTCTCAAATCCTTTTTCAATAGCTAGTTAAATACATCCAATATGTGAGGGAAAATCTAACACTTATTGTACCTACATAAATAGGAAAATTATGAAGAAATACCGTCATTGTTCTTTTTCACTTTTAGCATTTCCTTTAAATCACTTGTTTTGGGTAAAGTAAAGGTCAGTTTGAATGTCACAACTCATGACACTTCCTTAGAAATCATATGAATTATTAGTTGTTAAAATAAACTGCCAGAACTTCTAGTGATTTCGTAATAAATATGCATTTTAAAGATAAGCTATAGGTGCAGATTTGTTCCATCCAGCTTTCTGGGGTTCTAAGAGTTTCCTTTTTTTTTTTTAAGATTTTATTCACATTTTTTTGACAGAGACACAGCGAGAGAGGGAACAGAAGCAGGGGGAGTGGTAGAGGGAGAACAGGCTTCCCATGGAGCAGGGAGCCCGACGTGGGGCTCGATCCCAGGACCCTGGGATCATCACCTGAGCCAAAGGCAGACACCTAACAACTGAGCCACCCAGGTGCCCCTCTAGGAGTTTCCTAAGAAAATATCTATGTGTCAAGAGCTGAGATGGGTCTGACATTTACTCTACATGACAGCTAAAAGTTAGTGTGCCACAAATCCATAGATGCTGTAGAAGACACAAGACTCCTGCTTTGGGAAAAGCAAAAACACAGAAAACCTGTTCATTGCTCATAGCAAAGACAATATCAGCATTTGTATCAGTTACTCAAGTTCCAATGCCCATAGGGTAATAGGGAGAGGATCAGGTGCCACAGGCACACATAGGTTGCATTACAGAAGAGGAATCCTGAATTTAAGAAGTCTTTTATAATGGGCAGTAAGCAAACCTGCCCTTTCCTCAGGAAGGTGACAAACAAAGGTAATTTAGAAGATAGTCCAGAGCAAAGGTCATCAACGCCTCTGCTTGCAAGACAAGCAGAAATGCAAGAGGTCCATAGAGGAATGTCTCTCAGCAATGTGATTGCCACTTTTTTCTTTCTTCAGTAACTTCAATTTAAATAGCAGGTTAATTAGAAAATAACTTTGATTTTTTTAAAAGATTTATTTATTTATTTATTATGTGAGGAGGGGCAGAGACAGAAGGAGAGAAAGAAAATCCTCATGCAGACTCCTCACAGAGTTCAGAGCCTGACCTTGGGCTCAATCTCATGACCCTGAGATCATGACCTGAGCCGAAATCAAGAATCGGCCACTTAACCGACTGAACCACTCAGTGCCCCAATGACTTTGATTTTTAGTTTTTTTTTCCAATCTTATACAAATTTTACCCATAATAAGCAATGTATACTAAAAGTTTTGAGGGTACACAGAATTTTTATTACTTGCTAATACTTCCAACTGTTTGTTTATTCAACAACACTAAGCACATGCTAAGTGCTAGGCATTAAGTGTGCAGTGTGGAGGGATGCCTGAGTGGCTCAGTCAGTTAAGCATCTCCCTTTGGCTCAGGTTATGATCTCGGGATCCTGGGATCAAGTTTCACACTGGGATCCTTGCTCAGCAGGGACTCTGCTTCTCCCTCTGCCTGCCACTCCCCCTGTGTGTGCTCTCTCTTGTGCTCTTTCTCTGTCTCCCTGACAAAAAAATAAATAAAATCTTAAAAAAATATAGTGTTGAGCAAAGCAGTTTCTATTGTATATATACATACACACAGACACACACATATATGTATATATACAAACCACTTCTTCATTATCTATTCATCTATCAATGGACACTGGGGCTGCTTCCATATCTTGGCTATTGTAAATACTGCTGCTATAAATGTAGAGGCACATGCATCCCTTTGAATTTGTGTCTTGTATTCTTTGGGTAAATACCCAGTGGTGCAATGCTGGATTGTAAGATAGTTCTATTTTTAACTTTTTGAGGAAACTCCATACTGTTTTCCAAATTGGCTTTACCAGTTTGCATTCCCTCCAACAGTGCATGAGCGTTCTTTTTGCTCCACATCCTTGCCAATACCTGTTGTTTCTTGTGTCGTTGGTTTAGCCATTCTGATAGGTGTGAGGTGATATCTCATTGTAGTTTTGATTTGCATTTTCCTGATGATAAGTGATGATGAACATCTTTTCATGTGTCTACTGGACATCTGCATGTCTTCTTTGGAGAAATGTCTGTTCATGTCTTCTGCCTATTTTTTAATGGGATTATTTGTTTTTTATGAGTTTGATAAATTTTTTATAGATTTTTGCTACTAAACCTTTATCAGATATGTCATTTGCAAATATCTTCTCCCATTCCATAGGTTGCCTTTTGGTTTTGTTGATTGTTTCCTTCCCTGTGCAGAAGATTTTAATTTTGGTGTAGTCCTAATAATTTATATTTGCTTTTGTTACCCTTGCCTCAGGCAACATATCTAGAAAGAAGATGCTATGGCCTATGTCAAAGAGGTTACTGCTTGTGTTCTCCTCTAGGATTTTGATGACTTCAAGCCTCACATTTAGGTTTTTAATACATTTTGAATATATTTTTGTGTATGGTTTAAAAAAATGGTTCAATTTAATTCTTTTGTCTGTTGCTCTCTAGTTTTCCCAACACCATTTGTTGAAGAGACTGTCTGTTTTTACACTGGATATTCTTACCTGCTTTGTCAAAGATTAATTGAACATATTATAGCTGTAGGTTTATTTCTGGGTTTTCTATTCTGTTCTATTGATCTATGTGTCTATTTTCATGCCAGTACCATATTGTCTTGATCATTACAGATTTGTAATATAACTTGAAGTCCAGAACTGTGATGCCTCCAGCTTTACTTTTCTTCTTCAAGATTGCTTTGGCTATTCAGGGTCTTCTGTGGTTCCATACAAGTTTTAGGATTATTTGTTCTAGTTCTGTGAAAAATGCTGTTGATATTTTGATGGGATTGCATTGAATGTGTAGATTGCTTTGGGTACTATAGGCATTTTAACAATATTTGTTCTTCCAATCCATGAGAACAATATTTGTTCTTCCAATGGAATATCTTTCTATTTCTTTCTTTTTTTTTTTTTTTTGTCTTTCTATTTCCTTGTGCCATCTTAAGTTTCATTCATCAGTGTTTTATAATTTTCAAGGGTACAGGTCTTTCACCTCTTTGGTTAGGCTTATTCCTAGTTATCTTTTTATTTTGGGTGCAATTGTAAGTGGGATTGTTTTCTTAATTTCTCTTTCTGCTACTTCATTATCATTGTATAGAAATGCAAGAGATTTCTATACGTTGGTTTTGTATCCTGTTACTTTGCTGAATTTGTTTATCAGTTCTAGCAGTTTTTTGGTGGAGTCTTTAGAGTTTTCTGTATAGGGTATCATATCATCTACAAATAGTGAGTGTTTTACTTCTTCCTCACTGATTTGGATTACTTTTATTTTTTTTTATTTTTCATTTTTTAAAGATTATATTTATTTATTTGACAGAAAGAAAGTGATCAGAGAGGAAGGCAGAGAGAGAGGGGGGGAAGCAGTCTCCCTGCTGAGCAGAAAGCCCGATGCGGGGCTCGATCCCAGGACCCTGAGATCATGATCTGAGCTGAAGGCAGAGGCTTAACCCACTGAGCCACCCAGGCGCCCCTACTTTTATTTCTTTTTGTCGTCTGATTGCTGTGGCTAGGACTTCCAATACTATGTTGAATAAAAGTGGTGAGAGTGGACAAACTTGTCTTTTTCTGAACTTAGGGGAAAAGTTCTCAGTTTTTCTCCACTGAGGTTGTTAGTTGTGACTTTCTCATATATGGCCTTTGTTATGTTGAGCTATGTTTCCTATAAACTTATTTTGTAGAGGGTTTTTGTCATGAATGGATGTTGTACTTTGTCAACTGCTTTATCTGTGTCTTTGATTCTGTGGCATGATTGAAATGATCACTTGGTTCTTATCCCTTCTCTTATTGATGTGAAGTATCACACTGATTTGCAAATGTTGAACCGCCCTTGCAACTCTGGAATAAATCCCACTTTTTAATGGTGAACGATTTTTTTAAATGTATTATTGAATTTAGTTTGCCAGTATTTTATTGAGAATTTTTGCATCTATGTTCATCAGGAATATTGGTCTATAGTTTTCTATTTTTAATGGTGTCTTTATCTGGTTTTGGTATTAGGATAATGCTGGCCTCATAGAATGAATTTGGAAGTTTTCCTTCCTGTTCCATATTTTGGAGTTTTTTTGTTAAGATTTTATTTATTTATTTGACAGAGAGAGAGAGAGATCGCAAGTAGGCAGAGAAGCAGGCAGAGAGAGAGGGGGAAGCAGGCTCCCCACTGAGCATAGAGCCGGATGCGGGGCTCAATGCAGGGCTCCATCCCAGGACCCTGAGATCACGACCTGAGCTGAACGTAAAGGCTTTAACCCACTGAGCCACCCAGGCGCCCCTATATTTTGGAATATTTTTGAAGAATAAGTATTAACTCTTCTTTAAATATTTGGTAGAATTTACCTGTAAAGCCATTTGGTCCTGGGATTTTGTTGTTGGCAGTTTTTTTATTGCTGACTCAATTTCTTTGCTGGTTATTAAATCTGTTCAAGTTTTCCATTTCCTTCTGTTTCAGTTTTAATAGTTTATGTTTCTACGAACTTACCCATTTCTTCTAGGTTGTCAAATCTTTTAGCATATAGTTTTTTTTATATTATTCTCTTATAATTGTTTCTATTTCTGTTGGTGTTTATTATTTCTCCTCTTTCATTTGTGATTTTGTTTATTTGAGTACTTTCTCTTTTTTTCTTGATAAGTCTGTCTAGAGGTTTATCAATATTATTGATTTTTTCAAAGAACTAGCTCTTGGTTTCATTGATCTGTTCTATTGTTTTTGTTTTTTTTTAGTTTCTATATCATTTATTTCTGCTCTGATCTTTATTATTTCCTTCCTTCTGCAAGTTTCAGGTTTTGTTTGTTGTTCTTTTTATAGCTCTTTAGGTACAAGTTTAGGTTGTTTATTTGAGATTTTTCTTGCTTCTTGAGGTAGGCTTATATTGCTATATACTTCCCTCCTAGGACTGCTTTTGCTGCATCCCAAAGGTTTTGGACCATTGTGTTTTCATTTTCATTTGTTTCCACGTATTTTTTTTATTTCTTCTTTGATTTCCTGGTTAACACATTCCTTGTTTAGTAGTATGTTATTTAACCTCTGTATATTTGTGATCTTTCAGATATTTTCTTGTGGTTGACTTCCAGTATCATAGTGTGTGGTTAAAATATGCATGGTATCATTTTGATCTTCTTGAATTTGTTGAGGTTTGTTTTGTGTGCTAGTATGTGACCTGTTCTGGTGAATGTTCCATGTGTACTTGAAAATAATGTGTATTCTGTTTTTTTAGGATGGGATGTTCTGAATATATCAGATGTATTTAACAGATATACCCTAATATTTATTTTTAATAATTTCCTCACCGTTCTTTGTCCTTTAGCCATTTAGGTTAACCTACCTAAAATTTATAGTTTTGTTGTGCCATTTTTTTGATATAGATAAAGTGGAATAACATAGTATGTATTTTTTCCTGCAGTTTTATTTATTTGACATTATGTTTCTAAGGCTCATCCATGTAGCTGCATGTAGTTTTGATTCCTTCATTTTCATTGTTGCGTGGTTTTTCTGTTATGTAAATGTGCCGCACAGTATTTGTCCACTCTGCAATGACCATTTTTGAGGTTACTTACAGCTTCTGGCTATTATGAAAAATTGTGACATAAACATTCTGCTGTCTATATTCCACCTTCTAGGTTTTCTTATGCCGGACTCTGAGATACATCACTTGGTGCAGTGGCTGGCTTATCTGTGAACTGACACCACTTTGTACCAAACCTAAAAGACTAGTAATGCTCTGAAATTCTTGTTGGATAAGGACCAAAAAAGTTATTGAATAAATTAATGGAATATTTGTGGTGGAAGAGTAGAATTTTGAAGAAAATTGAAACTTAAATAAGCCAAGGGTAATTTTCCTCACAATTAGAGAAGGGATATGAATTTAATGGCAAGCTTTCTAAGGTCAATCTACTCTGTGGCATTCTATGAACATGCCCTTCTTATTCCAAATCTTAGGTACAAAATTAAGTTCTTATTTGCATGTTGAGAGAAAAGACTAGAATGCTTACTAGCGTTTGAAAATGAGACATATTAGACATATAAGCTGTTTACAAGGAGAATGTTGACCATGGATCACAAAATGAACGGTTTCTACCATCTCTATTCAAGCTCACATCTTACTGGTCATTATATTAACCTATTTATTAAGCTCCTTATTATACATTCGATAATTTATTTTTATATTTCACAACTTATAAAGGAATATAGGTAATTAAAAATATTTTTCTATCTGTCAATTAAGTATTCACAGTCATTCCAATTATTTTTAAGTATTCATGATTCAGAGACAGCCTAAGGCTGATAAGAATGTTTTGGAAGAATGGCAGCATTTATCCCCTTTACCCTCAAATTCCCAAAGGGTTTGAGATGCCTTGCAAGCATAATACACATAATGGAATACTAAAATGAAAACAGAAATATAAGAAAGTTAACTTAGAAGAAAATCTGAGAAGATCCAGTTACAGGTTTTGAATAATTTATCACCTCTTGGTAATTCCCAAGATACAAGGGAATATTTTGTATTATCTGGAACAAATTACATGCTAGAAAATGGAGAGTAGCCAAAGAAAAATTGGCAAAAAACAGAATCCTGTTCTTACAGTCCACTTAATACCAGTTTTGGAGTAATAATGAGAAAAGAGGGGAAAAAACTGAGGTTTTCTACGAGACTGACACCCAAGAAAGAAGACTGTGGTTTAAGTTCCACATTGTTCTAAAATAAAATAATACTAAATCATTGTAATTTCTACAATCCCAATATCACAATATTCTGAAATGAAATGAATGTCATTTCAATTGGGAGATTCTCAGTCCCGATCCCAAAAGGTATTTTAGTACTATTAATGTGCTTATAGGAATACATATAAGGGCATTAGGGAAGGAAGGGCCTGAGCATGGCAAACAGTGATACAAAATGCCAAAATACCATATTTTTAAATTTCCATTTTAATTCTCTTTTTTCTTCTTACCAGGAAATATACATTCTCCCCTCAGTGGGGGAGGGGGGCATGCTTTTAACTCTTAAAAATCCTTATATATCTTAATCTATGAAGTTTAAAATATTTCCTCACCTTTATTTACTTCTTTTTGATGTGTCTGAGAACACTTCAGTTATAAACTCTTAGCAAATTTCAATTACACATTATAGTATTATTAACTGTAGTCAAAAATGTGTTAATTAACTCAGATGGTGGGAGTCCTTTACAATGTATACATGTATCGAGTCATCTCGTTGTACACTTTAAGTATATTACAGTTTTATCTGTCAAAATTATACCTCAGTAAAGCTGAAAAAAAAGATGTAGCTCTACCTAAGCCCCTTAAAGCAAAAGGGCTACCTTTAATCATTAGAGGCAGTGTTTGGAGGAGAGTACTAGACTCTCACTACTGAGCATCCCATCTCATCTGTAACATGAGGGCAGCAGTCATCCTGGCTCAACATCCCAGTAGAGGGGTGTAGCATAATCAATAAACTAGCAGAAAAGGTTAATGACTCCATCTGTAGGGAAGACTTTATTTGTGCAACACACACCTGTCTTCCCTTATAAAAAAATAGATCAGCTATTGCATGAAATGAAATGGGACTTGTCTTTTTTTCATTCATCCAGATTTAATAATAAACATTGAAGTTTGATCATTTTTTAAATTCAAATACAATTGACTACCATAAGTGTTCTATAGACTTGCATAAATTAAAGATAAAATGTATGCATATATCAGAGACCTGACTTGAAAAACCAAAGATTGCTCTAAGTACATTAGTGAGGATAAACAATGCTCAGCAGTGATTGTGAGAGAATTAAAATAGGAAAGAGAGAACGAAGATGTTCCAAGACAGTCTTCACAGACAACCCCAAGGAGTTCATGAGAACTTTCCTGATTGAGCAGTTGGTGAGTCTGTGTTCTTGTCCTGACTTTCTCCCAGTAATTTGGACTTGTACTGCTCGCTTAGTCTCTTTTCATTTTCTGTTTCCTTTTCTCTTAACGAAGAGATAATGCATCACTGAGGACTGCAAATTAGTGTCAATACATACTGGCTGTATACATTAATTTTCCAAAGCAATCCAAAGCACTGTTTTTAGGTTTTTAGGACCTAAGATTTGTGTTCAGCAGAAAAGAACACTAGGATTACTCTTTGACGCCTGCCATGGCTATGGAAAAGAGAGGGTGTTGTATGACTGCCATGTACTTTTCTGATTAGATAACTTCCAGGGTTCTTTACTGTGCATTTTAAGTTTTACTTTAATTCTTTTGAAATTTATTCTCTTTTGGTGTTTCTTTTTCACCTGGTGATTTTCATTGCTTTATTAAAAAAATTTGGATGTGAGATTAGTAGTGGGAAGTCTGGATCCTCCTTCATGAAAAATTAATATTGTCACAAAGTATTGGCTTGGCACAGTGTCCCTGCAGTAGTGCCACTAATCTCTTGTACTTAATTAATCATCAAGACAGCTAGAGGCTTAGCTCTTATTAAAGTTCTTAACAACTTTACTCAATAACCACCTGTCAGTCTTTTCCATCAAATATACAGAAATTTGAGAAATAGAAAACAATATGGGTTTTTTTAAAACAATATGGTTTAATCATTTTTAATGTGATGAGAATAATGGAAATTTATGACCCACTTATAGTAGAATACAATAAAAGCATTAACAAAGACATACTATGATTAAGTGTGGTAAACAAGGTTGTGAGATAAAAGGATAGTTAATGACATGATTAACTAATGCCCAGCTAGTGTCCAGAACCCACTTCATACTTGCTGTGCTGGACCACAGCTGCCATTCTTGTTGAGGAATAGGAATCATTTGTATCAGCCTCTTGTGGCACACGAGGAAAAAAGCCCCAACCAAATACAGTATCTCTGACATTGTTTCTGGTCACAGCACAAACAGGTTTTAAGCACTCTTTTTCTTTCAAAAGATTGTTCAAACACAATTTACAGGGCTTTACCTTCCATTTTTCTAGGCGATGCTTCTCTTCCTTTTCTTCCTTTCACTGATTCGCAGTATAAGATTACTCCTCTAAATTCAACCTTCCACTTCTGCTTTTTCACCCATAATCTTTATTTGTGCCTATCTCTTTTATCATATTTCAAATCATTCCATATTTATATTAGCTGTAAATGCAAGTGGATTTTCCTTTAAATTCCACAATCCCTGCTCTCTCTCTCTCCCCTTCCCCACCACTGAATTTCTCTTTCTCACCAACTGGGTTGAATCTCAGTTCCACTATTTACTTGTTATACGACTTTAGACAATTTACTTAACTCTCTGGGCTTTCTTGCCCTCATCTGTTAAATGAGTATCTCAGTAATCTTTGTAAGGTTTTTACGAGGCATAAGTATGTTAATATTTCTAAAGAGCTTAGAACAGTTTGTGACATACAGTGTTATGTAAATGTTGGTTCACTAAATAAAATTCAAACAACAGCCTAACTACCCCTGTGTGGGGAGGACAGGATGGTGTTTGTTTCAGTAAAACCAGGTCTCATATTAACTGAGAAAGCCACTTCTACTTCTCTTTGTCTCTGCCTTAGAGACAAGCACCTAGTCACTCATCTTTATTCACTGATACTTTGGTATCTGCATTAAAATCTTTCTTTTACTTTCAAGTCCTGCCATCATTCTGAACTATAAAATCCACAGATGACCAATTCATCACATTGGCTTCTCAGTTCTTCTCGACTACAATAATTTTCCCTTAAACTCTGCTAGCCATACACCAAGAATGACTGCTGTGTAAGGTTGTGCAGTGTGTGAACTGCACAAAAACACCAACAAGTGGGTGATCAAGGCCTGAAATTAACGTGAGCTGAAGTGACGAAGAAATCCTGCTCTGCTAGCAGGGCTTTGGCCCCATGACTCTACTACCCAGTACCTTTCTGTCACTCAAATCTAGTACTCTTCTCAGACCAATAGTGTTGAATTCTCACTGTCCTCAAGCAACATACTATGCTTTCTGATTATTCACTCGTTAAATCTATTATCTCCATCATCTGAGCTCGTGGAGAATGCCAGCTTATCAATACCCTTCTTATTTCTCCCTACCTATCAGAACCTTCTTTGAATCGCTTCCTTTCTAATACAAATTAGATTACATAAATTAATGCCTATACCTAAATTTTCTAAGCTCTCTTACCAGAAAAATCTCAACTGTGGATGAATAAAATTTTCCACTTTATCTATGTATAAACCTAAAGAGCTAAGCAACTCTGGAGAATCTTAAACATTAGGGCACACTATTGCTCCATAAATTGATGGTCATTAATCTCAGGGTTGCACTTAATATTGTTTCATAGTCAACTAATAAATGTAATTTATTACAACTAAATAATGTAATTGATATTCACTTCAATTCTTTGTATTTACTATAACAAGTTTTCCCCAATATTTTCTTTCTTTTTTTTTTTAGATTATTTATTTATTTATTTGACAGAGAGAGAGATCATAAGTAGGCAGAGAGGCAGGCAGAGAGAGAGGGGTAAGCAGGCTCCCTGCTGAGCAGGGAGGCTGATGCAGGGCTGGATCCCAGGACCCTGAGATCATGACCTGAGCTGAAAGCAGAGGCTTTAACCCACTGAGTCATCCAGGTGCCTTTCCCCAATATTTTCGGTTCAAGCCCCAGAAATATCTTTGCCTCCTATTTTCAGTGAGAAAGAAAATTTTAGAGAGAAATTACCTCATTTTTTCACAACAAAATATAAGTAGTCCTTATTCTTCTTTTCTCTATTCTATCACAAAGATGGAGTTATATATCTTTCCAGCTAAAATCTATAAGTACTTCCCCCTTACAACATTGGTACTTGAGCAGTCCCAGTTTCTATCCCAGAAACTTAGATTATCGATGATCCTTCCATGACTCCTTATTTTCCCTATCTTCAATCTCTTTATTATTACTAGAATATTCCTCTACATACTTAAACTTATTGCCTATGCCGCTTTCATTCCAGCTACTTGCCTTTCACAGGTGACCTCTTGAAAGAGTTACATGTACTTTCTGTACTCTCCCATCAACTACTCAAACACAACCGTTGGATTTTTGCTTAAATGGCCTTGAGGTAAAAAATTACCTTCATGATGTTAAGTCTACTGGACATCTTTTCAGCTCTCTTCTGGCTTAATGCTTTCTGGGTTCTGTTTTCAACCTTCATTTTTTTGTTTCCTAAGTGGTTATTAAATGTTGAAGCTTCTTATGATGATGGGAAAAAGGGCTGTGGCACTTAGTTACTATGCAGAGCAGAAAACAGCATAACAGGCCATTCTTATAAATATTAGAAATAAAGATTCTACATTTCTAATACTTATACTTCTCTTCTAAAGAGTAATGAGCAGGATGAGAAGTGCTTTCTTTCATGGTACTTTTCACTTTTTTTTCCCCACTTTTCCAGTTTGAGTCCTGATAAACTCTAGTCTCTCATTTTGTTCCTCACAGTAACCATTTCTGGGCTCTGATGTGTTACGTGGCTTAACCCATTCCTCAGGTGATAAAACTTTTAAAAATGTATATAAATAGACAAAAAATAGTGCCTACTTACATTTCAGTTGAAAGTAGCAGCTAGTTGTATGTAGCTAAGAAAGGCAAATTACAGACTTTGAAATTTGTCTTGTTGATATATAGTTGGTCAAAATATAGTCTAGAAGGTTTAATGTACATCTTAGATGCAGTAAAAAGTATGTATGTATATATTGTTAAATAACCAAATTAAACTAAATTTGAAGATCTAGTTGGCTTTATCAAACTATACATGAATGGGGCAGCATCCCATTAACTAGTAGAGAGGCACTTCAAGAAGTTGTTCAAAATGGAAAGTTTCTATAGAAGGAGGGTGGGGGCAAGAAAGTTATTAGCAAAAGAAAGGGTTTGTTCCAAGCTAGGACACATTCTAAGGGGGAAAAGCAAGGTGTCTTATCTTGTAGATTACCTCATCTTTCTTTTGGGGTAGGGTTGGAGGGGACCAAGGTGGCAGACTTATTGGCTGGATTGAGAAATTCCTGACTAGAGCTTTGGGGGAAGTTGAAACTGCAGTTAGGTTATGTATTAACCACCACTTTGGGAACTCCATCTGAGCGGACCTGTGGGTTTTTTTTTAAACAGCAATGGAAACGGCAATGAAATTGGCATAGTATGTTCCACACAATGTTACCAAACTGAAAAGAATTCATTTGACCAAAGACACACACCGTAGCATGGTCTTTTGCAGGGGGAAAAATTCATTGCAAAACATCCAAGCAAGGAAACAAGAGTGAGCTCTAATCTGTCTCCCCTGAGGTTAGAACAAGTTTTTATCATTGTAGGGATTGGGATTGCATATATATTGAAGGAAAAGACAGGAAAACTTACCGCTCTTCATGAGGACAGATGGGAGGATGTGCATTGAGCAAACATACATGTAACGTGCATCCTATGTTCAGTTTGGGGTGGAGACTTAACATTAAAATGAGACAAAATCTGGCCCCTGACATCAGGAGGTCACCTGTAAGACAAAGAGAAGGGCTATGCACATGCTCTGGAAGTCTGTATTAACTGGATGGGGTCTTGGGCTCATTATTGGGTAAGGAATGAAGGCCTTCTTCATAGTCTAGAACCATGTCAGTGACCATCTGTGTCAGTAGAGGCCTCTGTGGAGACAGCTAGTGGATTTATTAGTGGGGCTGAAAAGAAAAAGAAAGAGCTGATTAGAAAGAAACATCTCTGAAAAACAAGCTTTAAATTTCCTGTTAGTCTCAACTTTCTTAATCCTATGGGGCACGGTTTCAACAAGAGAATATGTTTACCATTAAGATGTAATCCACTAAATCATTATAATGGAATCATGAGGAAATGCCAGACTTGGAACATCTTTGTTTTATAATTCTAACACTTAAACAGGAACCCTGTATCTCAGTCAGTTTTGGGCATGTTACTCTCAGAAGAACACTTCAAATCTGTAGAATAACTGGCAAGGATATTTTATACATTCTTGAAAGGTACTCTACATACTCATCTGGGGGAAGAGAAGGGGAAAGTGGCTAATACAATTTGGACTGGAATCAGTAAACAAATTCTCAAACCTGGAAGAAGTCCTTAAAGTCTTCACAGCCACGCTATTCACATTGCAAGTTAGGATGCTGAAATTGAGAGAGTTTCCTTGATCAAGATGTGTTTCTGGCAAACAGCAGATTTGATTAGAATCACTATTGACTTATCGACTGTGCTTTTTTTTTTTTCTATTAAACATTTTATTGGGCTAGATTTTAACAAGGAAAGAAAAAACATTAATGCCATATTCATGTGCACAGACTACTGAGCTATATATTTAATTTAGAAAAATACATAGAGCATTTTCTAATTAAAAGCTTTTCTTAAAATAATGTGTTTTATACAATACAATGTGAATAGTTATTAAGGTCATTAAGACATTAAACAACTAAAAAATGGAAAAATGTACAGAAAAACACTGTAAAATTAAAAAAAATTACAGAAGGACTTTTTTTTTTAAAGATTTTCTTTATTTATTTGACAGAGAGAGGTCATAAGTAGGCACAGAGGCAGGCAGAGAGAGAGGGGGAAGCAGGCTTCCTGCTGAGCAGAGAGCCCGATGCAGGGCTGGATCCCAGGCCCCTGAGATCATGACCTGAGCTGAAGGCAGAGGCTTTAACCCACTGAGCCACCCAGGCGCCCCTACAGAAGGACATTTTAATGGTATATTTTGGGAAAACTGATGAGTGATATTGATAAGACTTGAATATTTAAACAGGAAGTAGAAAGGAAATTCATTACTTATAATTCGTTTTTAGAATTAGCCTTTCAGGAGCCGAGATGTCAGAAAATATTTTAATGAAAGGATGCAGAATTCTTGGCAAATATGAAATGGATTATAAATTGTGCCAAATATCTTCTGTTTGCCCTTCTAGATCAAACTCTCTAAACTTTCCCAAATTGTTCTGTGCCCTGAAAGACTGACTTATATTCATTACACCAGTGAGATCCCAGGATCTCTGGCTTCTGGCTTCTAATTGGGCTCATGTGCTGGAGACCCAAAGGAGAGGGGAGCATGAGCTCAGGTCGTTTATTTTTCTAGTTGTCCTTGGCTGGTTGCATCTGTCAGCAGAGGGCTCCTCCGAGGGCTGCTCTCCATCACCCTTTAATTTTCTGGGTTCAGACAACTCTCCTGTTGTTCCCTCACGCCTATGGCGTTGCCATCCCTGATGGCAGTAGTGCTGCATTTCTGCACAATCTTTTTCTTGTCTCTCTCTAGCCTTTGTAATTATGTTCTTTATAAATATCTCCCCTTTGACATATTTCAATTTTTATTATTCCATTTGTTTCCTGTTGGATCCCTGATTGAACAGCAGTTGCTCCAGGAAGTGGCCCCAAAATAAAGGTCTTTAAAATGGGATTCTGGAATTTCACTTGTCATATATTTAAGGAGTACATGATAACTCCCTTTGCAGGTAAAAATGAGACAAAGTAATTCACAGTATTTGAAAAAAAATATCACAAATATTCGCATTATCACCAGAGGAACATGGGATAAAGTACATGTGGAGAACAAGGTCTTGGGAGAACAAGGGGCTGTGACACTTAGTTACTATGCAGAGCAGAAAACAGTTAGCATAACAGGCCAGAGTCTGCCTTCCTTAATAAGGTCTACTTGCAAGATTGGCTCTCACCTGGAATCTGGGAACTTGGACTTGGGGAGTGTTCTGTTTCCAGAACTGCTAAGAGTAAACTATTTGGGCAATGTGTTTTTTTCTCCCCACAGCTTTATTACAGTATAATTGACAAATAAAAATAGTATGTATTTAAGGTGGTCAATTTGATATTTTGATATACCAAATAATGTGTTTTACACTGAACACTGGCTTTCATTTGGGAGTCTAGAATTTTGGTATATGCTGCACAATGAGGGCCTACCTGACTAGCTCTCAGTAAGACCCTTAGGAACTGAGTCTCTACTGAGCAACCCTGGTAGATGTTTTATCATAGCCAGTTGCTAGAGAAATGAAGCAAGTCCTGTGTGACTCACTGCTGAAGGACCCAGAAGCTGGTGCCTAGTGTCCTCTCCACTCCACCTAATGTACCTTTCCTTTTGGTGATTTTGCTTTGTGGTTTTTTTTTTTTTTTTTTTTTTTTTGCAGTATATGAAATTCTTGTCAAACTTCTGGTAAATCACTAAACCAGAGGGTGGTTTGGGGGGTTCCCCAATACACGCAGTAACAAAAAACTTATAGTAATTTTGGAATCACCTAGTTACTTCTTAACACCCTAGAGAACATATATAGAAAAAGAAAAACAAATTGGAAACTATGACTGTAAAGTTAAGAACACACATGGAGAGCCAAAGTTCTCCAAAGCAATTTTGAAATCTTATATTTCTAATAGTCACAGGGTATATTTTATAGCTAAGGTATATTTTATAGCTAAGAATCAAGTTCAGAATTGCAAGGGTCTGAAAGTAGCAGTGTGAGTTATACACTCTATCCCAGTAGGTTTCTTACACTAAAGTAATGGCACTGATGGGAAAAGGGTGGGGTCCTAAGGCACAGGCTAGAGACCTTGGAATAAATAGTGCTAAAGCTGAAAAACATCAATATCCAAATTTCCTTTAAGTGTTTCATGCTCGAGGTGCCAGGCTATTCCCCTATCTCCAGGGTCTTCATCCGTCTCTGCATTAAACGTTTCCTGGGTCACTGGCTTCCCAAGCTGATACTAATTCTCATAGGACCCACTTTCTTTTTTTTTTCTACAGGCTGTCCTTGAGTTCCATCCTGACATGGTCTAAAGTAACCAAGGGGTGGGGTGCCTGTGTGGTTCAGTCATTAACTGTCTGCCTTCGGCTCAGGTCATGATCCCAGGGCCCCCACATCAAGCCCCATATCGGGCTCCCTGCTCAGTGGGAAGCCTGCTTCTCCCTCTCCCCTCCCCCTGCTTGTGTTCCTGCTCTCGCTGTCTCTCTCTCTGTCAAATAAATAAATAAAATCTTAAAAAAAAAAAAATAAAGTAACCAAGGGGTATAAGACAGGGTCCAGGAGAAGATAATCTATATATCACAAGACTTCCCCAATCTTTGTCTGCAGGATCCTAAGAAGCATGTATGCCTGAAGGCTGTATGATACCAAACGAAGGGACAAGTTATGGAAATCTCAGATAGTTCAAACTTACTGACAACAGTGAATCAAATTAAGATTCAGAATTTAGGGGCGCCTGGGTGGCTCAGTGGGTTAAAGCCTCTGCCTTCGGCTCAGGTCATGGTCTCAGGATCCTGGGATCAAGCCCTGCATTGGGCTCTCTGCTCAGCAGGGAGCCTGCTTCCCCCCCTCTCTCTGCCTGCCTCTCTGCCTACCTATGATCTCTCTCTCTGTCAAGTGAATAAATACAATCTTTAAAAAAAAAAAGCTTCAGAATTTATTGTATCGATACGAGTACCTGCGAGTGATAATATAAATATGCCGGAATAGTAGAGTCAGCTCAACAATGGCCTATACTTAATGCAATCAGCATGCTAGCATACTGCATTGGAAGGAAACTGAAAACTCAGGAAATTAGGAATATTGGAATGAATATAATTGGTGAGGGTTAGACCTTAGATCGATCATATTATTATTTCCATGATCCCAGAATATACAGCTGGAGTGGATATTTTTAATAACTGATAGAATATTAAAATTATCTGATTAAAAAGTAAAGGCTAGAGGCACCTGGGTGGCTCAGTCAGTTAAGCTTCTGCCTCCGGCTCAGTTCATGATCCGAGGGTCCTGGGATCGAGTCCTACGTCGGGCTCCCTGCTTAGTGGGGAGCCTGCTTCTCCCTCTGCCTGCTGCTCCCCCTGCTTGTGCTCTCTCTCCCTCAAATAAATAAATAAAATCTTTAAAAAAAAAGTAAAAGCTATTACAGTACAAATTAAAACTCCCAGACCCTCACTACCAGAAAGGATGTACCAAAAGTAATAACACATTCTCAAAATAACCACAGAAATTAAGGACACGATCAGAAACTATAGATGCAAGAACTGTGATTCCTAACATATCCTTAATATATCTGTTTGGCCAGCAAAAAACAAAAACAAAACCCCAGATGCGTCACGGAGAATTTCACTTAGGTTGTCGTGAGCTAAACCAAGTAAAGATTCAACTTACAGCCGCAGATATAGATGTGTTATTTTTAGTGGCATGATCCAACACACTTCCTTGTTCCTGATATTTAGCTATTTACTTGTCAAGTGTGCTCTTCTGTATCACAGGTCAGCAAAATCGGGAATAATCAACATGTACATAGCACTGACAATATTCATATTTCATATTCCTGCCTTGTCCCTCTGCTCATTCCTTGGCTCTCTTCTATGATACAGTTTAGAGGGACCTTGATCAACTGGATATTCCAAAAAACTTCACACAGGTCCACTACATTGACGGCTTTATGCTATTAGGATCTAGTGATCAGGAAGTAGCACGCATCGTCTATGCCTTATGGTTGAAAATAAACTCCAAGAAAATTCAGAAACCTGATCTGTCAGTGAAGTTTGTGGGGCTCTGGAACCTGGTGCTTGTCAGATTCTCTCTTCTAAAGTGAGAGATGAGAAGATGTTCTTCAATGTCCCATCGTGAAGGAAAGTGGCACAGTAGTTGGGGAAACTTTTGGGTTTCAGGAGCAATATATATCACACTTGGACATGTTAGTCCAGTCTTTTTATGAGGTGTCCTCAAGGCCACAGTTTTGAGTGGATCTCAAAGCAAAAAAGAAACTTGAAACAATTTCAGTCTGGAATACAAGCTGCTCTGCTGCTCAGGTTTTACAACTAAGCAGGATGGAAGATGAGTATGGATGCTGAGAAACGGAGGTCACGGACTCTGCTAGATAGCTTTCCTTCCACATCCACTCTCGACCATTCTCCACCAGTGCTCTCCTCCAGGAGCCGGGCCTGTGTGGATCATATCAAGTCCCCGTGCAGTCTGGCTTTTGTTTGAATTAAACAAAAGGAAAGCACTGACTGGGATCAGGAGAGAGGGAGATGAGGTGAGGAAGTTTGTTTCTGGGCTTTCTTTCCTGAGAGTTTACCTTGGCCTGGTGGTGTGGCTCTACCCAACTCTGTTCCCTTCTCCTCCCCTTGTTCTTAGTGCCTCGGATGGTGACAGCTCCACGACTGCCAGCCTCTGTCTCCTTCTCCATCTTTTGTGCTTTTTTCACATCTTCTGAGGTTTTGGTAATTAGTCTCTTTGTAAGTATACACTGTCCAAAAGATCCCAATTTTTGTGTACTATCTCTTTTATGTTGGGATCCTAACTGAATCAAACCAAAGCCAGTAGCTCTCCCCCCACCCAAAGATGTAAAAAAACCCCAAACCAAACCAAAACAAAACAAAACAAAAAAAGAACATGTGCTCTTTGTCCCATCCAGGAACTGAAGAAAAGAGCAAGAAACCGGCAGAGACAGAAGGCTTTGAATAGGAAACAATGAAGAAAATGAGATGATTTGCATGTGTCTCCATGGAAGAATAAAAGTAGATGGTGAGTAGCTTTGCTTTTATTGGAAGTGCAAGGAACCCTCTATAAAAGTACCTAAAAGGGATGCAAGAGAAATCTGGTTTAAGGGGAATGTGATGCTGCTGCATCATCTTCACAATCCTCATCATTAGCAGCAGCAGCAGCAGCCGCCTTTGTTAACACAGTAACATCTCGTAACAATAATAACATCAGCAGTTTTAACAGTCTTAGTAAGAATAGTATACAAAAGCAGCAGCTGTATTTATGTATGTCAGGAAGTAATGCTCAGTTTTGGACAAAGCCACAATTCTCAGGTTAGGGAGGTAAAAACTGATTCCTGAGATATAAAGAAACAATGAAGGGGATTTGACCGAAAATTAGCTTAATAATGTAGACTTCTCAGATGACAGCAATGATTTTGAAAGCTAATAAAAAGAGTATTCATTCAGCTACAAATACTTATTGACTTATCTTTATGTGCCAGGCACTCAGATAAATTCTGAGAATGTACAATGAGAGGAGCCGACAGGGTCTCATTTTTTAGCTATTTCTATTCATGACAGTATGAACAGCTTATGAATAGGATTGTTTTTATTATTTTATTTATTCTTGGTTATTCAATAAAGTCAACTAAAAACTAGTTTAAATGCCAATTTTGACAATCATCTAAAGACCCCTTTTTCTGATCCTATTTGGTCATTAGGAACTATCTTGCCTTGATGTGGTGTATCAATTAAAGACAGAAGAGAAAAGAAAAAGGCTGCTATTTAGCAAAGAAAGAGGGTTAAGCATGAAAAGATTAAAACTGGGATTCAAAACAAAATAACATTTTAGGTTTCTAAAGCTTATATTTCTTCATAGTTCTGGTCTTAACCAGACTTATAATAGTTGGAATTAAAGGGTCTATTCCTTTGCAGTTGAGCAACACTTTATGTCATTTGCTCTTCTTGTAGAAACCCCCAAATTCTCTTCCCCTTTTTTTTTAAGATTTTATTTATTTATTTGACAGAAAGAGAGAGAGAGATCACAAGTAGGCAGAGGGGCAGGCAGAGAGAGAGGGGGAAGCAGGCTCCCTGCTGAGCAGAGAGCCCGATGCGGGGCTCGATCCCAGGACCCTGAGATCATGACCTGAGCCGAAGGCAGAGACTTTAACCCACTGAGCCACCCAGGCGCCCCTCTTCCTTTTTTTATGTACTGTTTGTCATGTATATAATACTGGCACCTGATATAATTTTTATTCTTAGATTAATAAGGGTATACAAATATTATTCTTTGGTTGAAAATATAATGGTTAATAAATGCAATTAATTTTGAATTTATAGGATTTTCTGTATTTTTACGCTGATGATGAAGACAAACATCTTAAGGCCGAACATCAGTTTTATCAGTTTGGCCTGGTTTCCCTATTCTTTTAAAAATGTTATTTATGAGGGATGCCTGGGTGGCTCAGTTGGTTAAGTATCTGCCTTCGGCTCAGGTCATGATCCCAGGGTCCTGCAGATCAAGTCCCACATTGGGCTCCTTGCTTAATGGGGAGCCTGCTTCTTCCTCTGCCTGCTAATCCCCCTGCTTGGTTACTCGCTCTCTCTCAATCTGTCAAATAAATAAAGTCTATTAAAATTTTTTTAATGTTATTTATGAGAGGAAAGAGTTAAAAATAGGGACTGATGCTATGTGTGTCCTTTCTCTCTCCCTCCACTAATAGATGAATAAAACAGTTATCAACAGAGAGAATAAAGAAGAAGCCATTAGAAAATGTGTTCTGTAAAAATAAACAAGTATATTCAGAAAGAAAAACTATGAATAATCAAGGAATAGTGTAGTCAACACAAGGGAAGTATGGAGAGGATTCGCAGGATGACAGATGTGTGGCAGGAAAGAGGAACAGTCTAGATTAGAACGGTAGGGTCGAGGCCTTAAGGAAGGAGATCTTCATGAAAAAGCACACAGCTATTGTGTGTGTAAGTGAAATATCTGATGTTTGATTTTTGTTTCTGGAGTATAGGTGATCACATTTCTATAGGAATACTGATGAAATTACCAACGGACTCACCAAAACATAGTAGTTATTTCTAATATGTATTAATTAATTATATGAGAGTTTCCTTTTTGGGGAGGAGGGGTATAAATATTAAATCCACTTTTGAAAAATAGAAAAAATGATAACATAAATATTAATATAGCAGAAACCTAACATTCATGGTAAGAAGGCCAAAGAGCCAAACACATTTTTAATAAAGTATGCATAAATCTTTTAAATCAACTTCATCATTATTTCTCTATAAAGATCTGTGTGAAAACATAATTCCTCAAGGAGAAGTCTTTTCTCATAAAGTCTATTCCTAACATCAAAGTGGAGCATGTCTACAGATAGTTCTCTTTCCCAATTTTCTTGGTGCTGGTGCCAATTCTAGTAACGAGCAAAGTACAAAAATAGGATACACAAAAGGTAACGACTCAACAGTAGAACCCGAAGGCATGTGATTAAGAGTTTCCACCCCCCCAAAGAAGACCTAACATTTAGAAGGTGAAAACTTTTAAAATAATAACTGCTTAAGTTCTTGAAAATTCATGCCTTACATCTATCACCACTTGTCTAGTGACTATGGAAAACCAGATGCCCACCCTGCCCGGGTCAGCCATTAACCGTGGGATCACATGAGTTACACCAAAGCTCCAAAGTCAAGAAGAGTGACACTGTCGAACTTTACCTAAGCCTTATACTTCCAGAAAACATCAGAGAGAAAGAAATCCTCCTTGGGGCACCTGGGCGGCTCAGTTTGGTTAAGCACAAGACTCTTGATTTTGGTTCAAGGTACGATCTCAGGTTTGTGAGATGGAGACTGACCAGGCTGGGCGTGGGACCTACTTGAGATTCTCTCTCATTCTCTCTCTCCCTTTCCCTCTATCACCCCCCCAACACACACACTCTCCTTCACTCTCTTTCTCTCTCTCTCAAAAAACAAACAAAAAAACCTACTCTTTGTGTTCTCCGGGAAAGGGCTTATGCAAACACTCACACTTCTCCCATGTGACCTAGAGGAGACTTGGAGATGTCCCTCTTGTTTACCTAGGACAAGGCTGGACACATATGCTATACATTCTGTTTCTGTGTCTCACCAATGAATAGCTGAACTGTTTATATCTGCTGACCAGTGTAGATGAAATGCCCATTAACTCGACTTTACCACAAATTTTAGACAGGTTTCTCTCTTCCCAGGGACCCAAACTTTGACCCACCCTAATGTGTAGGCAAGCATGAGGAGCTTAAGCAGATGTTGGCATATGAAATGAAATAACTTTCCTCACTCTCAAAGATCCTTCTTGAGAATTGACTGACAGCAAAGAAAGACATTTCCTGATCACACCACCTGTTCATTGTACTCCCCCATAGCTGTTCTATTCTATCCTTGTCTGCTCTTCGCTATAAAAGAAAATCCTTTTCCATCCGATCTTTGAAGCATTTATAGGTCTTACAATTGGAGCATTTTCCCTATTGTATAGTCGCTCTTCCCTTATTCCAATAATCTTTTCAAATAAAGTCTCTCCCTTAGGTCTGAATTTGTTTTTTGTTTGACAAGGTTATCTCCACATCTGGAGCCTGTTGATAAAATGAAGGCTTCCTCTAATCCTCTTCTCTTTTGTTTTCAATGTGCCATCTAAATTCAGCTTTGTTATTTTCAGGGCATATCTACTGTAATTATGCCAAGTGCCAAATTTGCTTGATAAAATTGTGGATAAAAATGTTAGCAGTTTGTCTTCTTAATTTTTTTGAAAATTTATTACACATCAGGGACTTCATTAAGTACTTATCCTATATAATCTCTACGACAACACAGTAGAGTAGGTATTATTACTTAGATCCATTTTACAAATAAGAGAATTTAAACTGGATGAGGGTTAAGTAATTTTCCTGAGCCACTCAACTACTATATAGCAGACCCATCATTTCAACCCAGATTTGTTCAAAACAGATTACACTTAATTTACCTAACTTTTATGTACACACACACATATGTATATATTATACTCACTTTTTACTGGTTGTCTAGAAGATTGGAATGACAGAACAATCACGCATTCTGCACATTAATTGGTGTAATTTTAGTATTTTATTACCCTCTAAATATTTAGTAATATTTAGCTTAGTTATTAACCTTAGTTAAAGTGATAGGTGTGAATATGGTCGCTTGTAGAAGATATACAGAATTAAACACTAATGTTTAAGAGGTAGTCAGAGAAAGAGGAAATTACGCAAGTGTTTTTGAAAGGCTATCTGGAAAACCAGATGAAAGTATAATCACCAAAGCTAAAGGAAAGTGGAATTTCAAGGATAAAATAGTGGATTGTTAAATGCAGGATGATAACATAAAGAAGGACTATACAATTTTTGCTTTTGGAAGTTAGTCCTCCTTAACAACTCTGGCAAAGGAAGTTTAAGTGAAAGACTAAAAGAAAACTTAGTGGCATGAAAGGGTGAGGCAAGGAAGTGTGACCAGAGTATAAACTAAAACTATTGCACATAGAAACATGACTATAACTGGGTGGATAGGTAGATATAATAGAACTAAACGTAGGGAGATGTGGGTATAAGACAAATTTATTTTTTAAAGATTTATTTATTTATTTTAGTGGGGAGGGGCGAAGGGAGATGGAGAGTGAGATTCTCAAGCAGGCTCTGCCCTGAGTATGGAGCCTGATGTGGGGCTCTATCTCAAGACCCGAGATCATGACCTGAGCTGAAATCAGGAGTCAGACACTTAACTGACTGAGACACCCAGGCGCTCCAAGACAAGTTTACCTTTTAATACTCAGATTAAAATATGAGTGTATTTATATACAGAGTTTGAGAAACAAATCTAGAGGAAGATGGTGGGGATAATATACTGGGAAGAGAAGTAATTTATGGAGTAAGTTCACTGCACAGGCAGGAGGTAATGAAATAAAGTGTACATGCATAATGATTGACCCTTAAGGGAGAAAAAATCAGAGGGAAAGAGAAAATGATGAAGTCCAATTAGAATGATTTTAAGAGAAAGATTTGGGACTTCATATCTGCTAGAGTATATTTTCTCACAGAAATCAGAAAAATGGTGCTATGCCGTGAGATGGAGGTCATATATAGCTGTATTGGTGAAGATTTTCAAGAACTACTGGGAGAGTTGGAGAACACGCTAAGGATTTATAGATACCTCCGGGCACTGAATTTTTGCTAAAATTGAGGGTCATGAATTATTAGTCACACTTCTACGTTTGTAGCTTTCAGCTTCTAAAAAGATATTTTTTATTTCATGGGCAACTATTTTTTCCATCCCTTTCAATGGCAGGGGATATTTAATTTGAATATAAATTCTTAGTTCATCTCACTTTATTTTAAAAAACTGGAAGTGAAATCTATTTGAAATGTTAAAGTTATTTAAATGCATGAAATTTTACATCCATATTTATGTAAATTATAAAACTCTGTGTCTCTAGATGTGATAGAAATGTTAGTTGAATGAGCCTGTGTTTTCATTTTGATGGTTGTTCTGGAACAGGAATCTAGCTATGCATTTTGATATGACGATTTAAAATCCAATTTGACATGTACTAAAAAATTTCTAGTCAGTAAATCTCTTTGATCTTTTTACTTTTTTCTGAGCCAATGTTATAAGAATGTTAGCCCTTGTGTCTAAAGTTATTATCATAAAAGGCTTCAAAGTCCTTTTTACCCCTCTAATGTCTGAATAGAAATCAAGTTGAAAAAAGCTATATGCAATTGCCTTTACTACACTATAGAGATATTACTTGGTTGTTTTTCTCTGAAAGCATCACGTAAACAGTAACATTGTGCCATCCAGTCAAGTTTTATTTCAGATGGGCCACCATAGCCCTAAGGTATACAAGCTCCTTCTGAAATGCAAATGCTTAATTTTCGTAAGGATTCTTTAATTCAAATTGCTTTAGAGAATTATTAGATTTTGGGGCGCCTGGGTGGCTCAATGGGTGAAGCCTCTGGCTTCGGCTCAGGTCATGATCTCAGGGTCCTGGGATCTCTCTGCTCAGCAGGGAGCCTGCTTCCCCCCTCTCTCTCTGCCTGCCTCTCTGCCTACATGTGATCTCTCTCTCTCTATGTCAAATAAATAAATAAAAATCTTAAAAAAAAAAGAAATGCTTAAAAAATTATTAGATTTTAAATGCAAGCTTCAGGGATATTAAAATATAACACATTATTTATTAATTGTCAGGTTCACAGAGTATCCATTACCTAACATAATTTCAAAGTGTACTGTGCCATTTCTAAGATTAAATTTTTAAGATAAATATACCCTAAGGTAATTGACTTTAGGGAATTAAAGCTCATAGATATGGATATACTGCTGGCATGTTTAAAAGGTTTGTATTAAAATTCCTAGCATATGAAGTATTGATTTACTTACTTTGATATAAATATAAACTTAAATATAAACTATCTCGCCTCTAAATTTTATGTGCAGCTAAATTAAAGAAAAAGTTAAACTCTTATTTGGTTTACCTTTAGTTTCACTCAGCATTAGATGAAATGCAAATAGTATAATAGGCAGATAAACTATGGAAAGATATTCACAATATAAACTGTTTTGGGGATTATCTTCCAAATAATGGCTTCGCTTTTATGAAAATTTGTTAACTGGACCATATAAGATGTTTTGTATGCTGCTGTCATTGCCGGTGAAATAAGAATAGACATAAGTATGTTTTACTTATGCCTTAGAGTGTCTTGTGCCAGATGATGGTGTATTGGGTGGGAAAAGGCATACCAAAAATTTTTGGCTAAGCTGCCACAATGCACATTAAGGGGTCATAGATTACATAAACCTAGATGGTCCTTTGTGGGGAAACACAAAGGACAGAAAAGTTCCAGGGCCAGTGCTTTCTAGCGATGACTGATGGAGGAGCTTGGCTTTGGCCATTTGCGAAGTAGCTGAAGCAATCCGCTACTGTTTGCGGATATTGTGCAGTGACGTGTGGGGCACAGGGGAGGGAGTTTTGGAACTCATGATTGTTCCATGTTATTTTGTCTAATCACTGTAATCTTAACAATTATGTTACTTTATAAGACCCTGTGGGTCAAATTTGAGTTTTTTGACTATCTCACGGGTTGGTTAACAGGGATGAGATAAGCTCTTTTTACTTTTGGTTATTTTATGTCTTCTAGAGTTTAGTAAGGACGTTAGATAAGATATTCCAAGGAAACTAAAGCTCGCTCAAAAATAGGGGCCACAAAGGAAGCCCAACGAATATAGTTTTAGTAGATAAGAATTCTCACTTGACATGGTGCTTGATCTTGGATGCTTTGCACATAGAAAGACTTCCAATTGTTCCATGTAGTTTGCACACATTATTCCAGGAATTCATCTCTACATGAAACCAAAACGTATGCCTTGCAATAAAAGAGTCCCTCCACTTCCAGCTTTATCCACCTCAATGTGGGAATCAGTTCAAATTAGAGATTGTAAATCAGAAAGTTTATTTATGATAAGTAAGACTCTGTTTAGTATGGTAAATTTTAGTAACGTATGGGTCAACGTATGTAAGAATAGGCCTTTGTTAATTTACATATCACTAAGTGTGTGTAACTTCACTGATAACTTTATCTTAATATATCCTCTAAAAAATGTTATTTTCTCTGCCTAAGATAAGTCAGTCTTTGGCTTTACCTTCAGAGAGTTCCATTGCTCATTTTGACTGCCGACGTCCTAAGAAGTGTCCAGAGGGGGCACCATGGCGATGTTAGAAATAGTAAAAATAAACACAAAATATATGACATCACTACGTTTTGTTAATGATATATATGGTATGTCCTCTTTATAAATGTATTATTTATTTAAATTATTAATTCGTTAATGCTTTTACAAGTGAGAGACTTAGACGCTTAGTTGAAAACATTATTCTTGAACTTTGGAACAATTTCAAATGACCTAGCAAAGATTCATCCTCACTGCTCTTTTAGATAAGCCCCACTGCCCTTGTGACATCACAGTCAAATTTCACACGGAAAAGACTGAAAACAGATCATAGGTATGCTCTGCCTTTTGAAGGCTCACCTTATGCCACTTCACTTTTATGTCAGAACTGCATTAGTCCCTGTTTTCACTAACTGAAAGAAAGCCAAAGAGGGTTTTCACTTTTACAGGGAAAGGCAAGAAGGAAAAGGGGCCTTTAGTGTTTGTTTTGCAGCAAGTCTTTCTGGAGGCAGCACGCTCCCCAGGCAGCTGGAATGGCTCTATGAAGCTCCCTTCCCAGGAAACAACACTCAGCATCACATCACAAGTTGCCACAACTTTGAACTATGTCTGCGAGTCTCTGTGATTTATCTCCATTTATTTTGTGTATCCATTAGCAAGATGTGTCCCAAGGTATCAGAGAAGCCTAAGAGAGGTTATTTTTTGGGTCTGGGAATGCGCAGATTTTTTTTCCATATAAATTAATGGTAATTGCTTCTTTGCTTTACACCATTTTGGCTTATGAAAGTTTCCATAAGAATGCTGTACTTTTGTATAGCTGGGGGGAACCTGTATTTGGGGGCAGGGTACGGGGGCAGGGAGTGATAAGAGGGCAGTTAGAAATGGATTATTGACATGCTGAAGAGCAAGCAAACTAAATTAAACTAAACTAAGCTAGATTATGTAATTAGATTTCATGGAGAAATAAATACTAAAACATGTATTTTCAGTCCTAATTAAGGATTTCCTTAAATATTGGTCAAAAAAGTGTTAACTGACAGAATAGAAAATCAAATCATCTAGATCAGCACACCCTTTGAGATAATAACAAAGCATGGTGATATGGCTTCCATTGCTGGAATCAATCAATGGTCTACAGGGTGAATTAGTATTTGCTCTGTACATATCTAATAAATTTAGATCTGCTTTCTACATTACACACAGTTCCTGTTTATTGAACAGTTTCACTATCAAAACATTTAAACCATAATCCATATGCAATTCTTTTTTTTAAGATTTATTTATTTATTTCGGTGGGGGGAAGGGCAGAAGGCGAGGGAGAGAATTTCCCAGGCAAATTCTGTGCTGAGTATGGAGCCCAATCCCAGGACCCCCGAGATTGTGACCTGAGATGAAACCAAGAATTGGACACCCAACTGACTACACCACGGAGATGCCCCATAATCCGTATCTAAGTGGTTAGCTGTATGTGTAATTTTGAAGTCCTGGAAACCATTATACCTCAAATACGATAAACTTTGAAACTCTCCACAGGGCATACATAGAAAACAAAAGAAAGCAAATTCCTGAAGCCAGCTATTATAGGGTGAATTGATATGATATCAATGAAAGAAAGGTGGGCGTCAAGATTTATAATCGAAAGTTGCAAAGAGCAACACCAGAATAGATACTCTGTCTACTGATTGAAAGACAGATTCAATGCTTACAAAGGGCCATACAATAAAGCAGCTTATAGAACTTTCAGGGTAGGTGTTAAAAAGAAGAAAATATTTTTATTTTAAATATGTGATTACAGTCGTGTGTGTGTGTGTGTGTGTGTGTGTGAATATATATAACACACATGTAGGTGTCTGTTTGTATGTGTATATATATATATATACAGAGAGAGAGAGAGAAAGACAGGGAGAGGGAGAGAGAGCATAACTATATTAAATACAAAGATAAAATAATTCTTTGACGTAGTACTGTGGAGATTTCATCCTAAATACTTGTACCTTATAAAATGGACTAGGTTTACACTTTCAACTCACTTTCAGCATGCTCCCATAAATAATGTCAGCTGTTTAAGCATTTAGTTAGTAAAAATGAGACAGAAGATTTTGACAGGAAATATGACATGACTCATTGGACAGTCAGAGAAGATGAATAAGACAGCCAGTTCATCATGGTACCGTTTTAGATAATTCAAGGAGTGGTGTATGTTTAAACAATGGTGACAACACTGACAGATCCCAAATTTAAAGTCTGCAAACCAATTAAATGTAATGACAGGTGATGTTTATATGATATACATAGCTAGCTTTAAAAAGTAGAGCTAGAGGATGCTGTCTAGTCACACTATAGTTGTATAAAGAGATTTATCACTAAATCTAATGAATACTTTTTTTCCTAATGAATACTTTTATTGATAGTTAACTCACTCTTTTTTTCTTCTTCTCTGATTAGTTTAGCATACTGAATCAAGGGACATCTAGGTAATAGGAAGCCATAGTATCAAACTGTATTAACTTATTTATTCTTTAAACAAACCTTTATTGATTAAGTATTGGGTCTCTGGCATTGTGTGATGAGCTAGAGTTATAACTAAAGATGAGTAGGGGTCCTAATCTCAAAGTGCTTATATCAGAGTGTGGGATAAAGACAAGTAAAGAGGCGACTCCAACATAACATGTCAGGTACTATGGTAGAGGGTATATACAGTCGCATGGAAGAAGAACTGAATGTACCTAACACAGTTCCTTGAATAATCAGCAATTATTGGGAGAGATGAAGGATAAAGAGGGAGCCAGGTAAAGAGGAGGTTGGTCTCTATACGTGTGCTTTCCTCAGCATTATGGCTGAGCAGGTGTTCTGAATAAGCTTTCCATTGTAGGACCACTGGACGGTGGATAGGATACACCCTTTGTATCAGAGATTTAGAAATACGGGGGAAATAATGGAATTGGGTGGTTATTACTCTGCTCAGTTGATCCTCTCATAAAAAGGTAAATAAAAGCAGAGAATGATGGCCAATTAAAAGGCAAGTATGAAAGTTAAAGGCCTCCTTGGTAGTTTATACGGGGGCATTCACCTCCTGCCACAAAGAGTAGAGAAAGCTCCAAAGAAGGCTAAACTCTCCACCAAGGTAGATCTGCCATGTGAAGGTCAGCACCCTGTTTGTGAAAAAATGGGATGTTGAGGGGCGCCTGGGTGGCTCAGTGGGTTAAAGCCTCCGCCTTCAGCTCAGGTCATGATCTCAGGGTCCTAGGACCGAGCTCTCATTGGGCTCTCTGCTCAGCAGGGGGCCTGCTTCCCCCTCTCTCTCTGCCTGCCTCTCTGCCTACTTGTGATCTCTCTCTCTCTGTCAAATAAATAAATAAAATCTTTAAAAAAAGGGGGGGGATGTTGATACATGTGTTGATGAGTTGAAATTCTTGAATCTAGTTTTTTCTGAACTCTGTGAGCCAGCAGAAGTAGCCCACTCCTCTGCACTAAGGGCTGGATTTCTGCCATTGCTTGATGATGATACAGATGTCTCTCACCTGCAAAATAACATGCACGCCATCAAGATTTGCACACACGTGGCCAACACTTGGGTTAGGTCACAGCGTAATCCAGCTGGAGATGTGCTGCATCTGCTGAAGGAGGAAAGGGACCATAGCCCTAAGGAACTGTAGATAATATGTACTGTCAAGAGCTGTGAGAGTAAGGACAGGACTGACTTCTGGTGGCACCGGATGAAGAGAGATTTAACTTAATTCTGAGTAAAGGCAGGTTATTGATATGAGGACCCTCTTCAGATGTAGGATTTAATACCTCAGTAAGGATCCTGGAAAACTGTGCAAACACGCTGCCAACATATCTTATAGAAGCATTGAAAAATCATGATCTGTATTAAGTAAGATAATAATGCCAGTTTTGGTGGGACACTATAGAACTGGGATTAAAGGCAAACAGAGGTGAGCATGTTGGCATGAATGTATTAGGTATACATATATTATGTAAGGTGGGAAAATCCCCAAAGGCTACATTTTACTATACATCCTGGAGAAGACATCACTTTCCAAAGCAATGAGGAGTTAGCACTGAGAAGGCCACCAGCGTCAGTAAGTTCAGTTGGTGGCTCTGCTCTCTAGGTCAGGGCTGACAAAAGACAATTCCTTGAAAGTTTGGGCTTACAAATAACAAGGAGGTGGATAGTATCCTCTCCTCCCCCAAAAGAGGCCTGGTGACAACATTTAACTGTGGAAGGAATTACTGCAATAAGAGGCAAGGTCAAAAAGACAGCCAAGGATATTTGACTTACAAAGAATTATAGAGCTATAGGGAGTTGTTAATGGTACATGCCATCCCTCAAGCACCAAGCAAGGACATTGCTCATGTGCCTATTGTGCTCAAACAAGAATGTAAGAGAGCTAACTTTCCCTTCAAGAAGTGAACGTGTGGACTCTGAATAGTAAATAAGAGTGTAGGGAATTATTTGGAGGCAGGAACCTAGTTTCTCAAACCTTAGGTAGTGTGGAAAAAGCCCTACTTCTACACAGGTGAGTCTCCTTCCTCAGAATTTAATTTTGAGGGGCACTGGGGTGGCTCAGTAGGTTAAGCGTCTTCAGCTCAGGTCCTGATCGGGAGTACTGGGATGGAGTCTAGCATCATGTTCCCGGCTCAGTGGGGAGTCTGCTTCTTCTTCTCCCTCTGCCACTCCCCCTGCTCCTTCTCTTTTTTTCTCCTTCTCAAAGAAATAAATAAAATCTTTAAATAAAGAATTTAATTTGAGGTTTCAGTGTTTGACATTTAAGCACCAGGCGATATTACAAAATTACACCATGGAAAATGATGTAGTTTATTATGGAGGATGAGGGTAAATTTTGGATAATAAAATGAAGGAATAGTGTCAGTTCCAAATTGAGGGCATCAGGAGACCCACCTAATATTTCACTGATCTATATACAGCGGGTGAACCTTGTAAAGACAGTTCAGATAAATCAGGAGTGATTTCCAGAGCATCTCTGTTCTTTAAGGAGATTATACTTTTTGCAATCATCCAAAGATTCCAGTTGGGGGAAATTTTATTAGGATTAGATTTTATTTTCCCTTTTTCTTTTACAAGAGATGGGTAGTTATGCACTTAAACTCCAGGACAACAATCACTGCAATCTAGAATGATAAAAGAAGCTTTGTTATAAGACAGATAATATTAGTAAGCAATTTATCTTTGTCTTTCACATCTGTCTTGTCAGAACTGAATGTAACAAACTTTTTTCATTTATTCCTTCCATGTACAGGGTCTTGAAAGGCCAAACCCCCTCACAGCACTAATCTTCATCCAGGAGAAATTTGATGAATCTTTCAGTTGAAACCCTCACCAGTGGCTGACAACAGAATGAAGAGTTAGTCTTAGTGTTGTAAAACAGTGGAATATAAAACCCAGGGAAACAGAGAAGAGGACAGAGAAGGTGGTGCTAGAAAATGGGTTCCCTAATACCATTTGAGAGAGACTGATAGGTGTCAAGGGGAAATAAACAAAAAGCAATTTTACACTATCATCTCTAGTGTATGAATATTCTTAATCATGTAATCTGGTAATGGGCTATTTCTATTTGACCTTGAAAGAGTTAAGGACATTACTAAAAGTATATAAATATAAATTTAATAATATTAGAGCATTATAGGGGAACCTGGGTGGTTCAGTCAGTTAAGCATCTGCCTTTGGCTCAGGTCATGATTCCAGGGTCCTGGAATAGAGCCCCACATCAGGCTCCTTGCTCTTTGGGGAGCCTGCTTTTTCCTCTCCCTCTGCCTGCCATGCCCCCTGCTTGCGCTCTCTATGTCTTTCTGTGTCAAATAAATAAAATCTTTTTAAAAATTAGAGCATTATATAATAACCTACTCTCAAACCAACCA
The DNA here is from genome assembly GCA_028534135.1 of Potos flavus. Classification (NCBI taxonomy): domain Eukaryota; kingdom Metazoa; phylum Chordata; class Mammalia; order Carnivora; family Procyonidae; genus Potos; species Potos flavus. Next base: position 55,197,161 of record CM052899.1, read on the forward strand.
ATATTGGCTAGAACATCAGGTAAGTAAGTGGTAGTCTGATTTTTTTTTTTTTCCACTCAGAATGCTGGTTCTGCTTCTATTTGAATTGCATACATATTGCAACATTGTCTGAATTACTTCTTGATAGCACATGTGGTTAGAGTAATATCTTAATCACAAGGTATGTCTCAATATCACTATAATTTAAAATCTCCATGTATTTCATTTTTTTGTATTATTCTGGCTTTTTTTGTTACTACTGACTGAGATGCTGCAAAAATTCATTCAAGTGATGAGAGGAAACAGTCACGATGCTTTTCTAATATGAGTGCTCCGACATGCTCCATGAGAAGTGCTTGTGCCTATGTAAATACTTTCCAAAATTTTATCTGAGACTTTGATTGTAACTTTAAAACCTGGGTTACCCAAAAAAGAGAGCTTGAGACAAAGGTTTATATGGGAAGGGATCAAAGGGAACTGAAATGAAGGAGGCAAGAGTGAAAGAGAAACAGGAAAAGTGTAATTGATTTGGCCATGGCTGTCCACAAGTGGTGATCCAATCATAGGCCAGCATAACTGGTTCCAGTCTCCATTTCTCTCGTCCCCGCAATTCATTCTTCACACAGTTTGCTTCCTTTCTGTGCAGTGCTTTTTCCCCTTCCATTCCCCAGTTGGCTAACTCCTGTACTTCTGTATAGTCTCAGTGTATTGGTCTGAATGCCATTTCTCACAGAGGAGTTCTTGAACTTCCTTATAGCTCTTTCTACCCTCAATTGACACCTTCATAGCAACTATTCTTTTTCTTTGTAGCACTTGTCACACTCGCAATTGCTTGGTAATTATTGGTTTCACATTAACCTTTCTTAATAGGTGGAAAGTTGCCAAGGCAGGCACCATACTCGTTTTATGTGCTACAATTAGCACAGTTCTTGGTACACATCAGTATTCAGTATAGTTTACAGGGAATTTTTTAAGTGATAGAATGGATGAATGACAAAGTAGCATTTTATATCTATTGTTTGTGAGTTGGGCTAACATACCTAAATACAAATGAATGAGACTGTAAAAGGTGAGATTGTTAAATGTGGTTCTTAATATGTTGCAGTCTTATATAGCCATACTAGGTGGCCATCTATATAAATAGCATTTATAATGAGATAGTTTTATATCCCTCATCAAATTTCACATGCATTTTCCATTGACTATTTTATTTCTCATGATATATCTATCTATGGCAGTGTGTCTAATAAACTATAAAAAGTGATTTCCATTGTGGTGCTAATCTCATTGAATATAAGATGTTCTGTTAACTGGTTTTAGTGATGTCTGCCACATTTTTTATTAAGTTCAAATTTCTATGATAAATTCCTGCAAAGAAAGTTAGTAACTTTTTTTTTTACCTTGTGTATGTGAAAGCTTAAGTCTAGATATGGGCAAATATTCTGAAGATATTGAAATCCTGCCAATATATTTATAAGGTTTGATTTACCTGTGTAATTCCATTAGCAATCAATGTGAATAAACTGGCATCTCCTTAATTCTGCCTATCAATAAGATATGATGTGCTTAAAATTAAATAAAAATGAATGCATTTCAAGACTTCCTTACTTAATAATGTAACATTTGTCGTATGTTTAATAAGACAAAGAGTGTATGTCTTTTTAGTGAACAAAAATGAAGCAATAAATGTATTTCTTATAATTGAAATACAAACACCAATTGGATTAAATATCTAACAGAATTCCTTTTAAGGGTTTTAGATTAATTACAGAGAGACTTCCGATTCGGCTGAGCGTCAGGGATCTACAGAGATTTCTTATATATTCTAATTTTCTTGACCTAATGCTAGAGTTCTGATTCAGTACAAATGGAATAGATCTTAAGACTCTATATTTTAAAACATTTTGAAAAAAGTTCTAATTATCAGCCAGAGTTGTGGTGCTTGGTTTAATACTTACACATTCAATTTGACCGTATAATATATCCATGCTAGCAATATTTTCATAAGAATATAAAGAAGATAGATATGCCAGGATGGTTATTATGAATAATCAGCATCACATAAACCCCTCAGTTGTTTTAGTGAAGGAGCTAATACTCTCCAAAACTGATGATCTCTGTGGACAAAAGTCCTGGAAATTTGGTGTCTAGTTACACAATTAGCTTTTTCTGAATTTACGTAATAATTAATTTTCTACAGCTTATACTTCTATTTGAGGAGCAGTGAAAGATTATGTCAGTTTCAAGTGCCAAATTTTAAATATAGCTTACATCCTTTATACTCAGTAAAATTATTTTAATATTTTTCCTAAAAATTCCACAATATTGGCACATTCTAAGAGCTGCCCACTCAGTAAGTGCATATTTTATTTCAGAAATATGTATTGTGTGATTTTTAGAAAATAAATGTGCTAGAAATGATATGACTAACACATATTTATTTACAATGTTATTGTGTATTCTTTCTGGGGCTTTTTCACCTGTTGATTTTTAGGAAAACTTCCATTCTGTACCAAGTGCGGCTAAATAATGAGGGAAATCTTGGAGAAGGTAGGAAAACAAATCTAGAGAGGTTTACTTTATAATGGCTTTCACTCTGTAAATGCTTTCAATAATTTATGATTGTATCCAATTATTCTCCAGTTAAATTTAGCATGCATTAATATGGTAGGGAAATTTTATTCCAGGACTATATAAAGAAACCTTGGTCCTTGTCAGTTCTGCTGGGTGATTGTTAACATAAGCAATGGATGGTGATGGATGGGCTCACAGGACCACTAAACTAAGAGCCCTAGGAGTCTTCTGTTTCCCAGATCCTCCCTGACCTGGATCCTGTCTGACCTGTCCCCACCCCCTATCTTTCCTGTCTCCTCTGGTGTTCAAAGTTCTAGCCACACTGAACTCCCTTCAGCTTTTCCAGGGAACCTGATCTCCTTCCACCAAGCCTTTGCACAAGCTGTTACCCCCACCTGGCTAATTCCTTTTCATCCTTCAGGTCTCAACATAGAGGAACAGGGCTAGCTTCATGGGACCTTAGAAGGGCCTCACACTTGATTTAATACTGTTGCTGTCTCGGAATTCTAAATAATTTTTGAAAAGGGACTTTGTATTTTCATTTTGTACTGGGCCATGCAAAACATGTAGCCAGTCCTGGGGCACCTGGTGGTTCAGTCAGTTGGACGTCCGAATCTTGATCTCAGTTCAGGTCTTGATCTCAAGGTCATGAGTTCAAGCCCTGCACTGGGTGCTTGTCAGTTCTGCTGGGTGATTGTTAAGTGGAGTCCACTTAAAAAAAAATATGTAGCCAGTCCTATAGACATGTTTTGTTCTGGTAAAATGTCTCAATTCTCAACTTCCTTTGATTGCCTGTATTTGTAGTCTCTTCCTCTAATTAAGCTTTAAGTTCCTTAAAGACAGGAACCATTTGGTAGTCTCTGACTTTCCCTTTCCTAACAGTCCTCAGTCGGTATCCATTTGGGAATCCATTTTGTTCAGATGGAGCTGACATCTCTCTTGGGCCAGAGCTGGAATGTGTGACTTAGGCTTATCCATTTAAGTTGGCAGATCCTTGTGACTCATGACTGGGCATGTGACCCACCTCTGGGTGTTCGCTGGAACTGCTGAGTGTACCTCTGGGTGTTCGCTGGAACTGCTGAGACAAAGATGCTCCCTCTGTCCTCTGGACATCAGCAAGAAGCCTATACCCTAGAGCTACTGTCAGTTGTCCTGGAACCATAAGAGGATCCAGGCTTAGGATGAGATGGACACCATGGGAGGAAGAGAGAAGAAACAGAAAAAACATAGATGCAGGATCAAGCCTCACCTAAAGTTTTTCTCTGATTTTTTAGTTACGTGAGCCTATAAATTACCACTGTTGCCCAAGCCACTTTGAGTCAGATTTTCTTTTTTACATCCAGATGCTTCCTATCTGATGTTGTATTTATCTTGCTTATTATAGTCTTCCTGGTACCTACCACAACCCGGCATAAAATAGATCCTCAGTAAGTATTTAATGGAATAATATATATATTATATATAATATATATCTTTATATAACTATATATATATGTGTGTGTGTGTGTGTGTGTGTGTGTATATATATATATATATATATATATATATATATATATATATATATATATATATATGCAAAGGGATGTGAAGACAGACTTATTGCATTTCCTGACATGAACACAGAAACACGTATTCCTACAAGGCTGGTCTGGCATTAGAAGTAGACAAATTATTTGGTATGATTTCTGGAGAAACCAGAAAACTCATTTTCCTTTTTCTTCCTCTTGCCTTTCCAGAGTTAACATTGTGTAGTTGCTGAATATACAAATGCTGAAGAAAGTGGGTTCGCATAGTCACTCAGCCATTAAACAGATAAAGAATCTTCAACAAATTATTTAATCTCTCTGTGTCTTTGTTTCCTCATATGTTAATCACATCTTGAAAATGTGAACTACAATAGTACTTGCCTCATAGAAGTGTTATGAGGCTGACATGAATTAGCACAACTAATACATGTGAAGTATTTAGAATAATGCAGGTCACGTGAAGAGCTCAGTAAGAGTCAGTTGTTATTTTTCTCCCCTAAACCTTTGTGACTTATTGGCTAATCCTTGCTTTAAATTTCACATCTATTTAAATGCAAATGAGCCACTGTACGGTTTGGCTTGCCAAAATTTATTAGTCATTTACACCTTCATGCAAATACAGAAAACTTCCTGGGAGTAGTTGTTGAGGAGGGGTGAAATTAGAGAAAGGAAACACTCACCAACGATTTGAGAGATCAATTCACGGATGTCAGCAAAGAATAAGCAACACCGAGATCACAGATGCGAAAGTGTCAAAGGAAACCAGAAGCCCATATAACATGTTTGCCCTGGGCCAACATATTATAAGAAGTAACAATATAGATCCATGGCCGCTTCACTTATGTGTCAGTGGCAAGAGAGTGCAGTGATGGCTTTCCCAGTCTCCTGAAGACTGAATAGCTTTGTCCAAGGTGTCAATTTCTACAATTCCACGTACTAAGAAAACTTAGTTATAGCTCTACTGAAAGAGGAAAGACCCAGCACGGACTATTGTTTTCTCTCTTGAAGTAGTGGCCTAAAATCTTAGTTGATTTTAGGGACCTCATGATTCCTACTAACTGTCACTGAAAAGTCAGGTTTTAGAGTAAAAGAAAATTAGTAGATACATAAAATTTAATCAAGAGGTTTTTTGTTTTGTTTTGTTTTTTAACATACAGGATTTGCCCTAGCACAAATATTCTTATATTTTCATAAATTAAGTGGTAACTCATAAACATTCAGTCAAAGTCTAAGATATTAAAACTAATATGTGGGAATACTGGGTGATGAAGTTTTAGAATACAGGTGAGGTTCAGTGGGGGTGGGGTCCGGAGCCGACAACCAAGAAAGAATTCTTGAGAAGTCTTTGGTGCAGAATGGTGGTTTATTAAGCACGGGGACAGAACCTGAGGGCAGAAAGAGCTGCTGCCCTGAGGTTGTGAGGGGTGGCAGGTTATGCATGAAGGGGTTGGGGGAGGTAAGGAAAAAAGGGAGGTTTCAATAGAACTTTCATATGCTAAAGAGGACCTACAAGATACTGGATACCAGAGGCCTTGCCATTGTCAAGGTTTTTTCCTCTAGCAAGGTATTAACATTAAGATAGTTGGGGGATTCCTAAAGAATGTCACATATGTCCCACCCAGGAGTGGTGGTGGGGGAAGGTTGCAGGGTGTCGGCTTTTGCTTTGTCCTCAGCCAGCCTTCTGTTCCCTCATCATTGGGAATATTTTATTTCTTGATAACATTGTCATTTATTTACTTAATTGATTTCAGGAAGTCCACATTTTTATAAAGACAATGCTCAGGATTTGACGGTTTTCCTATTCAAGCTGGGTTTTTTTTTTGTTTTTTTTTTTATCTATAGACAATTTAGCCCTTGGATTATTTTAAAATCCACAACAGTACCAGTTACTTGAAAATACAAGTTCACCCATGGTTTTCATCTGGTTTGAATAGTAATATTATTTTGTGATGTTTGGAAGAAAGACATAACCCCTTTTACTTTTGTTTTCTAATTTTCAATACAATGGAAGGATAAACATAGGTATCACGCCGGTAGATATTGAATATTCACATTATAACTAAAAAAGAAAAAAAATTGGTTTGGACAACATGTCTTTAATTCGTGGTCAAATGGGCTTTTCTTTCAAATAAAATTTCTTGCCCTTTGTTGGGAGACCCATTTCTGTGACTCTCTCTTATTTCTCCACATCTTTTGAGCAAGAGGCTTTAGCAGATTTGTTGACTTCATTCTGGACTATTTTTTCAATTATGTAAGTATAGCAAATGGCTTTGGAAGATAGATAAGTGTCTCACTTCTGGTTAGAGGGAAGCTTTGTTTCCAGGCTAAGATAACAAAGATAATGTCCCCTGTGGGGCAAAGGTTGACCAGATGTGCTAGAACTCCCTTATCAGTTTGGGGGCTTCCTTAGCTATAACGGAAACCCACTGTGTGAGCGGCAACTACTTGGACTGCTCTGTCCCACTTCCACGGGACTTAGGGGTGTGAGAGTGATGCGAGAAACAGAGGTAGAAGAAAAGCTATTAAATTTCTTTACTATCTAGAGCCCACTGACAAGTCCTTGAAACAGGCAGAGTGACATTCCTCTAGGGACTCAACTGTCTCCACCTTAATACTTTGTTAAGGGCAAAAGGCAATCCTAGACTGACCAACCTCCACCCCAACCAGGATCCTGTAAGTCTACTTTAACTATAAAAATTCCTTTGGAAACTTACTTTATCTCTAAACCCTCCAAGATACATGTGGGCAATCATTCCCAAACATATGGCCCACCGATATACATCTGAAGGGTCTCATGATTAATGTTTATTAGACAGTAATAAATGACCTTTTCCCAACAACAGCTAGCCCCTCAA